>JARFIW010001638.1:18230000-18787685 GCA_036346225.1 Platerodrilus igneus | reverse complement strand
GACGAAAAAGTGCGCGATGTGCTATAGAAAGTATAAAAAATGGTGCTTTGATAGGTCCCAACAGTAAAAAGAGAGTGACTTTTTCTAGCAATTACAAGAATAGCAGTAGCGCGGCGAAAGGGTATGCATGTATTATACAGCGCATTGTTGCTATAAAATATGTTAGTTTACGAGAAGCTCGAACGTGCACAAATTAAATTTTAATCTATAATTAACTATGGTCGTAAAATGGGAAATTAATGGTTAATTTTAATACTGCTAACATATACTTTCGCTGGTGATTCATTTAGAAAATATTCAAGCCCACTATTTCCTAAAATATGACGTAGGTTATTTAAAATTAAATTGTTTATTAGTAAGTATCCTGTAGACAACAAGTTGGTATTTCCTTAGTAATGGTTTAAAGTGTTTTTTGGGTTATAGTAGCACGGCATCTTCTACAGCACGACTTGCACACATTTTGTGTGGTGTGCTACCACCCTTTGATTTTTAATATGCACGCGATCCGTATAACATGGAAGACGTTTCCGATGTTTTTACTAACGGCATTCGCAGCATGGACAAAGCGAACCGGGCGCATACATTAGCGCTAAATGTATTGGACGAGCTGCGAGGATTATGACGTCATTTAGTTCCTCGCTAATCCGAGACTTCGTTCGGTGTCTTCGAAACCTTCGGTTTGCATTCTATAGGGTACATAAAGCAGGTACGCGAGAGTAAACTCTTTAGTTATAAGTTAGTTCGCTTACAAGTCAAGTCTTATAGTGGGATTTTGTTTTGTACTAAAATGGTACCTGCAAACGTTTTTAAATGCGAGCCCTGTGACGTCTACTTTACCAGGAGGGATGCTCAAACGGCACCAGAACAAATGTCGTGGTGCAACATCGTCCAAGGTTGCTTATACATCCGCCCGCAGCAAAGTACTTAAACTGTGGGACTTGCGGTTTCGCTTTTACGAGAATGGATAGCTTACAGCGACACAAGGAAAACAGCATGGTATGTCATTGCCGTAAACGTTCAGCTCCGCCAGCTGTTAAAGGACCTTGTACGAAACACCACGAATTATGTGTAAAGTATGCGATTTCGAGATGGAAAAACTACGTATGCCGCACATTTAAGGAGCAACAGACATAAAATGCATCAGTTACCGCTACTAGCGACGATGGTGTAGAAATGGTTAGCACTGCGTTTAACAACCGTATGGCTAGCTATCGCATAAATAACGCCAGCGTCGACGATGGAGTGTCCGAGTTTCTTTGGAAGCAGAAAGAGCGATTTATTCGATTAATAAATGAAAAAGAATACAACATACAGCAGTAAAAGTCTATTGCGAACTCTACGGCGTTTACACCAAAATGGGGAAGAGAAGTCCGATGTGAAATCCTTTAACACAAAAATGTGGTTATAACGTCTTCTAGTAATCTGGAAAATACGTACGAGGTCTTAAGCGAAACCATGCGAACAAAATCAGAGGAATTTGAAACATGCGAGTCCGGTTGGTCTTTGGAAAAAGTGCTCTATTTAGAAATAAATATTAATAAGTATGACCCGATATGACAAGTTCTAGGTTGAAAATAAAAAATTGTAAATATGTATTTAGAAATGTGGTTTTAAAAAATTTAAACTGTATTAGTAAAAATTGTTTGTAATAAAAAGTTTTAAGAATTGTTTTAGATTTTTTTTTATGTATAAGCCGCAGGAAATTTATAATTTAAAGGGTGTGTGTAAAATGGTAAGGGGTTGTTCGATTTTAAATCTATTTAGAGATTCGGATTCTACATAAAATTCTAGACTAACAAGATGTGCTACATGTATAAAAAAATTTATAAGAACGCTCAAAGGTCGCTACAGGTAAGAAATCTTAAAATGGGGGTAGCTCTCTGGGGGATGGTGCTATGTGAAAAATTTAAAGAGATTTGGATAGCTTAGAAAATTCTAATATTGATTGATACCAAACAAGGTAGGTTTATCTCGTGGGTGGAAATGTGGAGAAAGATTTATCTCGCAGAAGGTATATGTGTAACTTTGCAGGGCGTGGTCCGATTTCAAATCTGTTTACAGATTCGGGTTGTGCGTAAAATTGTAGACTAATTTAATGTATTGCATGTATAAAAAAATTTATAAGAACGCTGAAAAGTCGCTATAGGTAAGAAATCTTAAAATTAGGGTAGCTCCCTTGGGGATGGTGCAATCTGAAAAATTCCTAGAAATTTGGGTAGCTGAGAAAATTCTAATATTAATTGATACCAAACAAGATAGGTTTATCTCGAAAGATGCAATGGCTAGACGAAGAAAACTATTTGTTAGGTTTGCTTATAGAGCAAAGAGCAAAATTTAGAAGATTAGGACTTTAAAGGGGTATAACTTTGCAGGGCGTGGTCCGATTTCAAATCTGTTTACAGATTCGAATTCTGCGTAAAATTTTAGACTAACAAGATGTATCGCATGACTAAGAAAATTTATAAGAACGCTGAAAAGTCGCTACAGGTAAGAAATCTTAAAATGAGGGTAGCACCCTTGGGGATGATGCAATCTAAAAAAATCCTAGAGATTTGGGTAGCTGAGAAAATTCTAATGTTAATCGATACCAAACAAGATAGGTTTATCTCGTGGGTGGAAATGTGGAGAAAGATTTATCTCGCGGGTGGAAAGAATGCGGGTGTGATGTAATCAAAATGGTTGGGGTAAAAAATTCCACAAGGCGGAGATTCATCTCCACAAGGCGGAGCAAGGTGGAGATTCATCTAAAATAAGACTTTATAGTGCGAATTTACATGTAAATTTGGTCCAGATGTGTGTGGAAATGTGGATGCTGGTGGAAATGTGGCGGTATGTTTCTTGAAAATGGTCTACTACCGCCCCTTTTACAAAAATCGCTTGGGTTTCACGATGTTGAAAGTGGTTAGAATATTAAAATTGTTTGGTATAGGTGCTGATAAAACTCTTACGTCACCTGCCGCTTGTATTTTGCTTAAGTGTCTAAAGATATGATATTGTCTGAGGCTTTCACAACCGGAGTCATTATAAATATTTATGGTTCCGGGTTGGGACCGTGTGATTTTATAAATTAAGGTCGACGTTTCGCCCACTTTTGTAAGGGGCTTTAACAGGACTACAAAAAGAAATAAGTAATAAAATAAAAATATAAAAAAAAAGAAAATATTAAGTAAACAAGTTAAAGTGTAAAGAGAAGAGTTACTCCTGAACTAGTAACTTCGCCACAAGACACCTTTTGGCTTTGAATGGCTAGTGAGTCTGCTAGTTCAGGAGTAACTCTTCTCTTTACATTTTAACTTGTCTACTTAATATTATCTTTTTTATATTTTTATTATTTTTTATTTTATTACTTATTTCTTTTCTTGTCCTGATGAAGCCCTTTACAAAAGTGGGCGAAACGTCGACCTTAATTTATAAAATGACACTGTCCCAACCCAGAACCATAAATATTTATAGTCTAAAGATATGTTTAAGTTTTGGAATAGATTACTTTATGTTTAGGTTCACCGAAGTCGGTACTCTTTTGTGTAGTACTTACGTAAGGATTTTTTTGTTATTCTAGATTAAATTAGATTATTCTGAAATTGCTGCAACTTGAATTCCAGAGTCTACTCCTACCAGAACCCCCCTCTTTGATAAAAGCCTGTTTATTGGCAGTGTTCAAAATGAATAGGAATTTTAGATTTTGAGACAACAGTTTTATATTTCTCATGCAGCGTTCGAGCGTTCGTGACGGTGGTAGTGCTTGTGCGTTGTGCCGATATTATCCTTTGAACTACGAAATACCTAAGTCATTTTAATACAATGGATTAAATATATTAAAGTAAATTACAAATTACAATAAACAAAATGGATCATTTACAACTTACTGAAGAAATAAAGAGAAAGAAAAATAGTGTTTATGAGGTGTGTAATTATCCAAAAGGAAGACGTGATTGTTGGAAAACATTTAAAACTATTAAAAGTAAGGAAACAAAAGAGGATGTTTTTGGAATAGCATGTTGTGCAAATTGTTACCGATGTTACATATTTCGTAAAAAGGTTGACAATAAAATTATTGAATTTGGAACTAACAATTTAAATGATCACCAGAAGCGTTGTTCGTCACTACAGGATGCAAGCGAAAGAGCTAGCAAAATAACATTAATATTTAAAAAAAAACAATCCTAAGATAACTAATTCAGATTCAATAAATGTCAGAAAACGTCAAATATTTTTAACTGCAGGCGCATATTTACCATTTGCTGTCAGTGAGAATCCGCATTTTATAAACTTTGCACAAGAAATGATTTCCATAGACGCAAAATATGGAAACATAGAGACATCAGCTGCTTTAAGTAGCCGAATAATTGTTCTAAAGAAATTAGTGAAATGTGCACATGAAGTACATGTGGACATAAAATCCGCTTTGCAAAAATCTATAACAAATAAGTGTACAGCCGTTACAACTGATTTGTGGTCAGACAATGTGGTACATCGTAGCTATTTAGACGTGACATTTTTTTGGATTGAATCAAAGGATGGTTTGTGGAGTTTACGCAGGTGTATGTATGCTTGTAAATTCTTCCCTCCAAAGAAAACTGCAGAAAATATTGTGTTTGTTTTAGATACTGTATTATTAGAATGCAATTGTGATGTTCTCCATATTCCAATAACAACAGATTGCGATAGTAATATTATAGCTACTACCAATCAAAAAGTGCGTGTAGACTATGCGTGACATAGACTAAACACCAGCATACAAACTGCTTGGGAACAGTGTAGACAGTTAAATGAAAATATCAATCTTCTCTATGAAAGTTCGAGTGCACTTGTAACGTACGTGAAGAAGACGACAGACATCCAATCGGAATTGCCTCGATCCCTGAAGCATAGTAGAAAAACAAGGCCCTGGCGGTCATTACTCAACATGTTCAGTTCGATTAGTGAAAATCTGAATGTAACCAATGAACGGGCAGTTTCAGTATTAGTTTCTCTCTTAACGACACGAGGACGCAACGGTTTGATTGAGTGCATTGATCGTCAACTGCTTAATGATGTGTTAAATTTCTTGAATCCTATGGAACAAATGTTTGATTTTCTTCAACAGTCTCTCCGATGCACCCTCCAAAACGTCTTACCTTCGTTTTACTGTTTGCGAAATATGTGAGAAATTCAAAGTCCACAAGATCCCGCCGAAATTAGATTATTGAAGCGAAAATTTGTTGAAGCATTGGACGTAAAGTTTTGGCCTTCAATAACAATCTTGCATTTAATGGCAACATTTCTAGATCCATCATTAAAAGATTTTTTATTTGTCAACAAGAGTGAAGATAAAAATAGTTTTTACATGCAAATTCACGAAAGTTTGATAAAGTATGGAATTTCATTAGCTAAAGAAACAAGTCCTTCCAACATAAATTCATCAGGAGATAAGGAAACCTAGTTGCAATTTACGGAAGCATAACCATCCCAGGTAATATTTTAATGTATTATATAGTTTTTATCACGAATTAATTTATTAAAAATGTAAATTTCATAGTTAATTTATTTAAAATGTTAATGATGAATTGTATAAATTTTACAGAACAATGGTTCTATTATCTGTTACTTATTTTTCATTGCTTTTCGAAGTTTAAAATAACATAACAGAAAAGCAGTGCCGATTTTATGCTTCCTATGAAATTTTTATGTAGGGGTCGCAGGTTTTCATAAAATCGATTCTGTTGAAAGAACTTGTTTTTTATAGAAATCAAATTAATTTTAGTTTTAAAATTTTTTTACAGAAGAAAGCAAAGCCGAACCCTTTCGCAACTTTCCGTACTCCTGAAGCACAACGCGAAGGTATGTCTTCTACATCTACACGCTCTCTAGATTTTAAACATTACATGTGATTTTTCAATGCTCCACCCGAAAGTACTACATTGGCCAGGAAGCGAGTTTTTTTTTACCTGGAAAATTTGGATTTTTGCCGAACCCTTGCTGTTTCAAGCAAGGTAGGGATCTTTAACGTGCATGACAACACTCACACACGGGACCTCCATTTTACCTCTCATCCGAACGAGAGTGTATTTTTGTGAAAAATGCTCGCCTAACATTTTTCAAGCGGACCGTGTCGGGATTCGAACCCGGAACCTTGGGCGTAGTAGTCACACACATACCACTACGCCACGGAGCCGCCTTCTAGATTTTAAACAGCAGACCGAAGAAGAACTACGGAATTTTATAAGTAACGAAGAACGCACTTATAAAAGTTTAATTGGCTTCTTTAATGGCGACGAGGATAATGATGAAGCACGATTTGATCCATTAGAATGGTGGGGTGTTAATAAAAACGAGTATCCACTTCTAAGCAAAATTGCCAAAAATCCTAGTAATTCCAGCTTCATCTGCTGAGTCAGAGAGACATTTTTCTGTTGCTAGAAAAATAAGACGCAAAGATAGGGCACGACTCAAGGCTGATGCCGTAGAAAGTCAACTTATTGTTTCAGAATCTTTAAAAAACGGAACTTTAAAAATATAGCCTAGTCATCATAAATTCATAAGTGATGTAAATGTAGCCTTCTTTTATTACGTAGGTTTATGAGATAATTTGTATTTATATATTATAATTCTTTCTTATCTTTAGTGCTTTTGTTTACATTTTATGTGATTATTTAAAATAAATAAAGTATTTTGTTGATGACAATATTTGATAAGCGTAGACGTAAATTATCTTGAATCCATGAGTCAATTTGGGTCACCGGGACAATTTGGGCCACTGGGTCAATTTGGGTCACCAGGCTAATTTGGGTCACCGGGTCAATTTGGGTCGGTGGGTCAATGGGTCGTGGGTCACACACCTATGTCGGTCACAAGGTCATGGGTCACTTTTCGGTGACCCATTTCATCTCTGGCTCTCCATCACTTAAATATATATTGAATTCATTACTACAATAAGTTGTATTTAATAAGTTAGCTGGTGTTGTAGAGTAGAGTCAACTCAAAAAATGAATAGATAGTGTAACCAAAAAATGGTTCTATACAAGGGAAGTTTTAGTTAGCGCGTCTATGCAATGTGTATTTGAATTGTTGCTTTAGAAGCGATTCTTGATGGTATTTAGAATCAAAAGTTTTTCGAACCGTCTTAGTCGGGTACAACAGAAGTAGTACAACGACTGGACACGACGTTAGTGGCGACCGTGAGACGTTCAAAGGCATTTCAAGCTACAATTGGGAACAGACTTACGACACATCATTTCTATTTGTCTTATAATTGAATACGCTACTATACGGATAGCGGAGTTGAAACCAAAACGAAAAGTAAACATGTGCTAAAGCGAATGAGTTATCCCGACCATTGGAAGCTAAAGTTGTTGAATGTAACGCCCTTTCAGCTTTGTTTCCATGTTTAAAATTGAAGCAAGAAGTTTTGCAAAATTCTGATATTGTTGTATAAATGTTAGCTGAAAGCTCTGGAGAGCAACTATTAGATGAGCTAGAAAGTTGCAACGTTTACATGCGACGATTTATGAAATTGAATTTAAGGATACGAAAAATCCTTACCAAAAGCACTCAACAGAACATATGAGTTTATCCTGTGTTCATAATGGGAGTGAACCTCTACCAAGACGTAAATTTAAACTACCGCATACAGAATGTAAAGGTTGAAATAGTAAATAAATTATTTTTTTCCCATTTTATTTATAACTCAGGAAAGTTCATGAAGATCCTGACATCGATGGAACTACAAAATCAAATATCTTATTCAGGCTGCAGTTGCAAGAAGTAGGGCACGACAACTGGTCGAAAGCTATCCTGCAGTAGATGGAAATTATGTTAAAATAGTTGGGTCAATGCAAGCCAGGTTTGGAAGAGAGAACTTGCAGATCAAGGTCTATGTTAGGGAGCTGTTATAAATTTTTTTAAGCAATGCTAGTTATGTATCCCCCAATCTTTATATGTATTATAAAATAGAAATTATGAGGAATTATTAGAAATTGTTAAAGAAATTATTAAATCAAGTCAAGAATGTAATTCAAAAATAATTAAATAAAGGTTATTAACAGTTGTGATAATGTATACAATACATTGTATTCCAGACGATAGTGATACTGCAGGTGGCAGGTCACAGACGGTTAAGAAGCATGATTACGTAGAAAGCAAGATTGTTACATTGTATCATAAATAGTATTAAGAAATAAGCAGACATGAGTTCTGCAAATTCCCACAGACATGTGAGGGGCAAAGACAACATAAATACCCCAGGGGTCCCAAGACCATCAGTCAGTCTTGAGTATTTCAGCTTTAACATGTTTGCTTAGGTTACTCACTCATATTAGTTCAATTATTAATTAATTTTCGATACAGTTTATCAAGAATTCCATATTTAATATCTGTTTAAAAAACCAAATAAATTGTTACGAAGTTTTTGGAAGTAGTATTTAAAAACACCGCTCCCAAGGCCCGAAACGTAACTGGCGCAATCGGTAGGATCCAGAAGGGCACTACGAATCCAAAAATCGGAAGACTGGTAACCAAAAATTTCAATTCCCAATTCTGGAAGAACCCAAACAAAGTTGGAAGAGGTACAAGCATCGACCGAACCCAACTAAACAAATTTGGACGAGATACTAGCATCGATCGAATCTAAAGAAACACAAAGTGGACGAAGTACAAAATCGACCGACCCCACAGCCAGAAAACAAAAGAAACAGACGATACAACTAATGTAAGTTCATTTTCCTTAAAACCAATTGATTTTTGACAAATTATTTGATATTACCTAGTAATAGAAAAGATTTTTGATTATTATTTTATGTATGTATAGATATTTTAATTATAATTATTGCAATTTAAGCAATTTAACGAAAATAATTTACTTATCTATTAAGGAAAATTATTTTCAAACACGAAAAATTATTTTTAAAGCAAGAGAATTTTAAACAAGACTGAAAAGTATAATTATTACGAATTATTAAATAATACAAAACGCAACTGGCGCACGAAAACGATTTTAAAATACTAAAAATAAAATGCAACTAATTTTACCAATTTAGTACCGAAAGCTATTGTATAAAACGCAACTAATTATAGAAACAATTTATTTAAAACTTAATCTTCATCGCATTTCTATAAATTAAACACCTTAGTGTATAAATTATAGAAACACCTTATAATTATTATCAGTAGATTAACTCACTACAAATTGAAACAAAACGTGCAAATCTAAAACGCGATTCTGATACGAATTATTACTAACACCTATCAGTGAATAAAACCATTTACCCATTCGTAACTTTATAAAAAGCTACATTACTGAAAAAATTCATTTAAACGTAACATTTTATGATTAAATACTTCAGCAATTAACAAGGTATGTAATTGTAAAAAAGACACAATTCATTTTGAATAAAACCATTCAAACAAAATCAAACTATAAAGCATAATTAAATATATTCAGTACGAAGATGTCTAATTATAACAAAAGCATTTATGCAATTTATTTATCACGAAACTGAAAATAAATTTTTCAGTAGACTAAAACTTATAATTTAAATAATTTGTATAAAGTATCAAGGAGATTTTTGATGCAACTATTGCAACGAAACGGTAGACTGAAAACTTGCAATTTTATATTTAACACTCAGGGTAACGAAAGAATACAGTTACAGAGAAATATTTTATGCACTTCAATTAACACCTACAGAGACGAAAATAGCAACTGACCATTACAGAAATTAATTAAGCAGCAGGATTGAAATAAAGAGATAATTAAATCGTAACTGGCCCAACAAAACGTACAAAGTACAACGCAAATTATTGCAAGAATATTAATCCACCTAAAAACTTTTCAGAAGATTAAAAACCGTGACAACTTTAACATCCGCGAAGTATAAATAAACGAATTCAAGGCTACAGCAATTAACCAGACAATACCGAACACAAAACTCCGTAATTTAATTAAAGCAATTCTTTAAATAAACTAATACAACTTAAGCTAAAAATAACAAACACACTTCAAACTGAAAATTAACAAACTAAACTAAAAAGTAACAGTACAAATTGCGAAATAAATCTCAATTTTTACAAAATTTGAAAATAATTAAAAGCGAAAGCAACCTTTAACAATCATGAGTTCAGATATGAAAATTTATCTCTAAAGCATCCCAAATTTCAATTGAGATCAAGCTTTGTAAGAGAATATCATTACAGTATGTGAAATATTTTTGAAAACTTTTTATAAACCCGGAGAGAACAAAAGAAATGTATTACTTTTACGCTTGTTATTAAGTAAACTGACCGGACGGACACAAACACTAATAGCCAGCCGAGATGAGTTAGACAGTGGGAAGATTTTAAACGCATATTAATTGCATATTTTGGAGACTAACGGAACAAAATGTCTTATCCGCGACCTAATAAACCTTAGAATGGAAAGTAACCTTAATTTTTCATTTATGTCGGGAGGAGTTATGTATCCCCCAATCTCTATATGTATTATAAAATAGAAGTTATTAGGAATTATTAGAAATTGTTAAAAAAATTATTGAGTAAAGTGCAACAATGTAATTCAAAAATAATTAAATAAAGGTTATTAACAGTTGTGAGAACGGATGCAATACATTGTATTCCAAACGATAGTAATACTGCAGGTAGCAGGTCACAGACGGTTAAGAACCGTGATTACCTAGAGAGCAAGATTGTTGCATTGTATCATGAATAGTATTAAGAAATAAACAGACATGAGCTCTGCAAGTTCCCACGGACATGTGAGGGGCAGGGACAACATAAATACCCCGGGAGCCTCAAGACCAGTCAGTCAGTCTCAAGTATTTCAGCTTTAACATGCAGTTTGCTTAGGCTACTCACTCATATTAGTTCAATTATTAATTAATTTTTGACTTTGAATATTAAATACAGTTTATCAAAATTCCATATTTCATATCTGTTTAAAAAACCAAATAAATTGTTACGAACTTTTTGGAAGTATTTTTTTAAAAACACCGCTTTCAAGGTCCGAAACGTAACTTGCTAAAAATATTAGTGCTGTATGACTAGATTGAATCGCAATTGCGGACTTGGGACATTTTAGGCATTACATCAAATAAGTATGCCGCTATGCTTTTTCTCTTGATTAAATCAAGTTTACCTTTGGATCTTCTAAGAACGTATCAGCGGCCTGCTTTTAGTGCTGGTTTGCCTAAAGTTGTATCAGGTAAAGCTCCAGAAACAAGTTCAACGCTTGAAATTACGCGTAGAAGCTTTACGGATTTGTTGCGTGCTGAATCCGAAAACGAGCAAAAAATTTCTTTTAGCTAGTGAAGGCTTTGGATTGTGCGTTGGTAAAGATATCGGATGAGCAATATAGAAAGAAAACTGAAAAAACCAATGTAGCTACGGCAATAGACTTATTGAGTTCCGGTGATGATGAATGTATATTTTGTAAAAGAACTCATGTAAGTGATACATATCTCAAGGTTCGAAAAATGTCACTATAGAAAACGAATGCCATTTTGCGCAATGGGCTTGTTTTCGTTGTTTAAAGTAAGTCATCCTCTGTACAAGTCGGCAAAAATGTAATCTGTGTAGTCAGTCACACGTTCCTTTATGGGTCTACCTCTACTACGCCTTGTACCGATGTTAAGAAAACTATTGAAGTGACCTGTACTGGTAGTTTCCTACAAATCATAATGATACCCATATATTTTTGCAAACCCTGTTAATTACGCTAAAAGGAGCAACAGGTACAAAACTTTAATTAATTGCAGGTCTCAGAAAACGTACCTTTTGAAAGCCAAGGCGTTGGAATTGGGCTTAAATGCTAAACAAAATGAGGGGGTAATACATGGTCTTTTCGGAGGTAGCGAGTCCGTAATAGATCATTCATGCTACGATCTGACTGTCGTGCATCACACTTATGGCAATACTTTTGAAGTGTTAGTCCAGCATTTCATTTGTAACGAAGTTCGTTCAAATTTTATGGTTCATGGATGCAGAAACTGAAAGAGAGAAAAATTAGTATCTCTGATATAAATAAACAGTATCCGTTCGAACTTCTACTGGGTGCTGATACTACAACCACCTTGTATCCCTCTAACCAACATCGGTTAAAATATGGGTTCTTTGCGATGGAAACGTATCTAGATTGGAGTATAATGGGCACTGGACAGAGCAAAGGACACTAGACTAACCAATCAACCTGATATATTTTGTCTCTGTTTAATCTAAGTCCAATCACATACTTCTGGCAATTACAAATATTGGGTATTGTAGATCCTGTGGTGAAATTATGCAAGAAAAAATTGCGATTGCAACTAAACGATTTTTAATGCAGACTGTCGCCGTTGATATCGAAGGCCGATGCCAGGTAAGATTGCCGTGGATATATGGCCATCCTCCGTTGCCGACTAATAATATTAGCGCTAAGAAGAGACTGGATGCTACTATTAGTAAATTGATAAGCAACGGTCTCTTTGCACGATATGAGGCAATGTTTAATTAAGGGAAATACCTAAAAATTATAAAAAAACTTAATCACAACGAAACTAGTGGAGGACACTTCTTACCATATCGGCGGTATTGAAGGAGGGTTCTACACCTGAGGCGCAACCAGTTTGTTACGTTGAGTCATCACACAATACTACGATATATGTCAAATATCACAGATAAAGCTAATGAGTTGAAGGAATCGTATAACGTAGGGGGACGAGTGGATTACGGATGAAATTTACGGCGCTTGCATCGCCAAAAGGACAACAGATCTAGATTGGGGACATTAGGATTATATTTAAGTGAGGTAGCGAAAGTGACGTGAAGAAAAAAAAAGTGGTGTAAAGAAAACTTGGGCGCCAGTGTTTTCCAGAACCAAATTACCAGCGAAAACACAACTCTGATAATTCACAAAAAAAAATTAAAATCAAGGAATTTCTATATAGCGAGAAAAAAATTCAAGACTACACCAAAAAAATTAGAGCCAGCCAATATAGGCAGAAAAGAAAATCGAGCCGATACACAAAAAAAAGTCAAAGCCAAAAAACATCGTCATAAAAAAAAATTTAAAAAAAAATCAAGAGCAAATCAAAAAAATCAGGCCCCATTTTGGGCGCCAAATTTATGTTACGTTGAGCTCGTAGCCGGGCGTAACACAAAAATATCAAGGAAATGACCGGGCTCAATCGGAGATTAGGGGGGGTTATAGAAAGCAGACCAACATATAATGTACGCGGCTGTAAGGAATTAATAACAATATCTGCAAAAAAAAGAATAAGCATATCATGCTGATTAAGCATAAATTATTCAGTACTTTGTAGAATGTAAATAACTGTTTGGATAATCTATATAATATAATAACGATAAAAGCATTACAAAAATTTTTATTACAAAGTGAGCTAATATTGGGGAGTAGCAGAAACGTTTTCTCACACACCAATTAAACATAAATCAAGACAAAAATTTTAGCAAAAGATAAATAGGTTAGCACAATTGATATGAGTAATCCAGTAGTATTGATTTTTCTTTCTTTTCTGTCCAAATATTTAAATTACTCAAGACTAATTTGTTTTGTCTCTTTTTTTTTCTTAATAGCATACAAGTCTATTGTAAAAGGTATCAGAACGACAAGGATATTGTAAAACAACGGTTAGATATTTAAAGTAATATACAAGTATGAAATAGTTCAACTTACAAAAGGTCCTTCAGTAACGCTTCCTTGCAATTGAAGTGTGGGATTCACGATGTCCTGCACTAACGAAGCACTTCACCCTTGACTGTGAGGGTGTTGATGAAATTTTTTACACTTTACACTAATCACACCTACGTATTTCACTTAATTATTCCTAGTTAAACCAACCGGCAATCGAATATTAATTCACGTCATTTGTAAGCTGAACTCACTGTAAAATGTTAGTTGCCAAACATGTTTTTACCTTAAGTGTCCAACATTATTGTTAAGAGAGGTAGTGCACGAAGATATGTCTGTAACCTCATTTCAAAAAAAAATGGGAAAGCATGTTACAGAATTAATTTGCTAATTAATACGTTGACAACTAAATAAGTATCTTGCACTAAAAAAAAAACGAGCTGTACATAGTCTTTACTTGTTTGTAATCGCAGTTACCGTTCTTGCATTTTAAGTTTTGTTAATGTATGAAATTTACACAAGCACATAACTGATGAAAACACTAGAAGCGGTGTCTGACACTCTCGTTTTAAACCCTACAATACGTTGTAATACGATGCGATCCTTTGGAACAACAAACAACTCTGATAAAAAAGGAACACTAAACTAGATCGCACACACATTAGTCCTAAAGAAAGAATTGGTCAAGTTTTTCAAGTTCTACAACTTTTATTTGAAAGGACAATCAACTAAAAACACAATTAGTAAAGCAACGCGTATCACTAAAACCGTCCGTCAATGACCTCAAAACCGCACGTGTGGGTCGAGTAAACGCGTTCGCCTCTAAAACATCTTTCCTTCAATGGAATCAGAGCTACACTTTACGGTTAATATACAACTCAAATTGTGCCGTGCTTGTTCATGAACAATTCGAAAATTTATTCCGCATTACTTCTCACTATTGTCAAAGCAAAAAGAAGCGTATTTTTCTACGTAATTAATATATAGGAACCAAAAACAAAACTAACACTCCTCATCTGTTTATATCAACTCGCTGCTATTACAACCTCTTATCGTCTATTATCTAGACTTGTATATCCACATCAGGAACAAAATTTATACGAACGGCAAGACAAGAACGATGCAATCCACTCAATATAATACGACGCATTCGGCAACAAGTTAATAAATATAAAATATAGAAATAGTAGTTACAGAAATGTATTTACGAATTTGGTAAAGTGTAAAATGTTAAGCCATAAAAATGCACGTTACAGGTTTTTGACGCATCTGCGTATGAAAATGGTAATTTCTTATTAAATCAGTGTCCCGAAAGAGGCTAAAATTGATGTAGAATATTCTTCTCACGTTCTGTGATTTCGAGAAAGTAAAATGGTGATGTCTGATACAAAAAGACCTTTCTACAATTCGGTGTGCATGAAAGTGATTATAATTTCTTAACGTTTTGTGGAAAGATGAATTGTACATCAGCATAATCGAGTTATGTTTTGGCGCTAACCGGAGCACTTTTCAGCTTGGGGCTAGATGACCTGATTGTGCCAAAATGGTAGTTACTATCGGTGACACAAATGGTATTTAACCCATCGGTTTGACGTCGCCAACCAAATTGGTGCCCAAACAGTTACTGCAGAAATTGTGACTAAAGAAAGTTTTGTGGGACACGCATGCTTATTGATAAACGAAGATTGGCACGTATAAAGTTTAGAGTGGGTTATCAAAAAGGCGTTCCAGATTATCGATTTTCAATTGTTTTACCCGCCGAGTCACTAGTCTGATAACGAACATGCACAAAAGAATTTGTTATTTTGGTGTACAAGATCTATTAGGTCAGATTCGAAAAATTATTGGCTGTTAGGGGAACCATGAGACGTGTCATTTTGAAATGTGGAATTTACAGAAGATTTGGGTCAACGCATTTCGTAGTACAATCACCACCTTGTCTTCTGCGAGGGTAAACGATGCTGTGGCATTTAAACTAACGAGAATAGATTTTGTAGTACCTTGGCATTAAAAAGAAAGGTACTAAAGCATAGATTTGATTATTTCCATGCGCTACATATCAGGCAGTACATTTACAATTAACGTTGTCGCCGTCGAACTTTCTGCAAGAGAGCTGCCTGTTTGGGAGGGTTTTATGAGCATATAATTCGATTACTTAAAGAGTTGTTACATCATGTATTAGGTCGTGCAAGTTTGTGTTTTGAGGAATTAGTCACCATATTGTATGTCTGTTAAGTTGTAATCAACTTTGGACCAGGAAGTTCCCTCTTAGAAGATCTACGTGTTTTCTTAGCTTACACCGGCTATTGCGAGATCTAGCAGAAGCTACGGTCCCTGATTATAACTTAGTGTACAGTAATTCTATATTACGGAAAATACATTATCAGCAGAGTCTTCGGAGGGAATAGCGTGAACGCCTTCAGTTAGCATACCTGGAGCAGTTGAAGCTCTTTTCCAAAGAAAAATGTAACAGCAATCTACTGGTAAATGTGAGCGATGTGGTGGTAATTGGCAATGGCAATTCCAAACACAAGGAATGGTCATTGGGATATGTTGAAGAATTAATAGCAGGTAAAGAAGATTAGGCTAGTTCATGTTCAGACGATACACTGCAGCTTATTAAAACCTGTACAAAAATTGTATCTTCTTGAATCCATTGGTACAGATGGTCAACCTGTTGTAAGGAATCTGAGAGACAATAACGAAGAATTTGGAGAAGAAGAATAATGTAGTAGGTGCGGGAATATCTAAAAGCAGAACAGTGGTACCTTTCGTGTTGCGCACGCGCGGGTAGAATTTCAAAACCTCCTATAAAGTATCAAGGTTAACATAAACTTTATTCGCTGTCTTAATTAACTCATATTAAGATGATCATGTTATCCAGTTGCTTGTGAAAGACGTGTTGAAAAAAACGTTTTATTAGCTGTGTGTTCGTTTCTGTGTAAATGCTAATAAAGTAAAAGAAATAAGAGGAATATTTAAACTATTACTTTACAATGACATGTCTGATTCACCTAAAATCGGAACACCTGGAATGAAGATTATTTTATCTTTTAAAATTATTCGTGCTTATCGTCTAAAACCGGAATTTAGATAACATATGCTAGGTAGAACGTTATACCATGAAACATATAAGTATTCAATTTTCTTTAAAGAACTTACAAAATTGGAGTAGTTGAGAAATTGTAAGTGGCACCTGCAGTTTTTTTAAGATTAATCTTGTTTCTAACTTTTCTCTATTTGCTTATTAAGATTAAGGAAAGCGTTTACAAATCCCTATTACTCAAGTCTTAACGTTAAAGCACCTATACAGGATTTTGGACAATTTGCTGGGATTTCGAGCGCTGAAATGACTCCAAAAACTGCAAGGTCAAAATTTTTAACCCTCAAATTGCCAATTTAATCAACAGTACAAAAATTATATAAAAGCGATTCAGAACTCTCTTAAATCTATTATTCAATAAAAGGGGACTTTTAGTTAGCGCGTTTATGCAACGTGTGTTTAATTGTTGACTTAGAGGCAATTCTTGGGATGCCCATTTAGCTAGGTGTTGTTTAGGATCAATAGCTTTTCGAACGGTTTTAGACGTGTGCAGTAGGCAGCAGTACAATGGCTGAACACGACATGTGTGTGTGTGTGTGTGTGTGTGTATCTATATATGCTACGAGCAAACATCAAATTCGCTCAATGAGCGAAAAAATTATCTAGAACACGTTCTGTACAATACCAAACGACCAAACACTGAAATTTCCGGTCGTGGCCGTTTAAAAACACACACAACGCGTTCTGCAAATTTAAAAACAAGCATAACGAGAAATTTGCGTTATGATTCCTTTCAAAGCATCCCGAACGCATTCTGGTTATTTAATATTTTCCCCCAACGCATTCTGTACTTACTCCAGACATCAAACATCATCTTCGCAAAACAACAGCTCGCGACTTAAATCAAAATAACATTTCGCAATCGAATTTAAGAATCGAGTGAATCCCTTAATTAATAAACGCTTCCTTATATATACAAATTATCTATTTTCTAGAACCTAGTAGAATGTGTGCGATTCCAGTCTATCTAATAAACGCCTATCTTACGCAATTTTCTTGGAAATCCTTATTAGCGTTCAAAATTGTTGAGTGTTACTACCTCGTTATCTGGTTCTAGTTATAAGTGAAGCGCGCTGTTTGTCCTACTCTAACACATATACGATTGTTGTGGCGTATCGCATCTTTCCAACAGTTAATGCACAGATCATAAATATGTATTATCAGTTTCTAATACATTTTCTGGGATTTTTAGTGTTTCGGCCGCTTCTTGGAATAAATGTTTCATTTATTAATTAGTTTATTTACGTAGTTCTAAATACGTATTACTAATATTCTAGAGTATTCTTTATTTAAAATTAATTTCTGTAATCCACAGGGTAATTAATTTAAACTTTAATTGCTTTTTAATGCAAAAGGAGTTGAATTTTATAGCAAATATTTACTTTTAACATCAAAACGTGCGATATAGAAACGAATGGAAAAATGAAGAATTCAGATCGAAAGGTAAACGAAATTGAGGAAAGCTGCCAAGCCGAATTTAAAACTTTTAAAAATGACTTAAAAAATTTAGAAGATAGAATGAAAAAATGAATGTTAGGAAACCCATGCCATGTAGTCCAAGCAGTGTCCCGTTATACCAGTATTCAAAATTGACAGATAATTAAATATCTAACTAGACATTTTAAGGCGAAGGTAAGACAATACATCGCCTTACAAAATATCGTAGACCGGGGCGTATTCCTGGAATACCTACAAAAATTTAATGCAATGGGTCAACCCAGAAAGAAGGAGGTTAGATCTAGAAAGTAGCCCATAGTCCTTTTCAGGTACCAGAGAAGTAGCGGACCTGAACGTTATAAAGGCACAACTTTCAAAAGAGAAAATGGTAATTTGGCCAACTCGGGCTGGAACAGCGCAATTAGAGGAGATGGGAGAAGAGAAAATGAGTACAGAACCACCGAGAGTAGGAACATGACTCGAGAAAATGATAATAATGAGAATGTGTAGAAGGATAGTTCAACTAGAGTAAACAACTGGACATACGTCGAGATAGTAAACAGAAACGGACATTCGAATGCGCGGTAAGATTTTCAGTAAGAGACAGACAAGCACACCCCTCAAAATTAATCAGTATGAACATCAACGTGAGTTTATAAACTTTGATTTAGAAAGTGAAGAAAATTTAAATAAAAACTTATTACCTATTTTAAATTTAAATATTGTAGATAACATTACTTAAGTACTTATAGAGATACATTGAGCACCATACTGTGTACATACAACATTTCAAAACAAGAGAAAATAAAGAACATTTTCTAAATACCCTAATACTCATACTCCGTAATTAGAAACACTGTATATTTGTACAAAAACCCGTAGCAGGATAAGCTTTATTTCTGTGGCATTATAATATCTTTAAATAGTACATACCACATAAGCAAAAATCCGTAAAAGTCTTCATAATTAAAAAGTACCATTTAAAACGCTATCAGTTCAATTTATAACACAATTTTAATTTTCTTTACATTTCATAACAAGATTAGAAGTATTTAATGCAAAATATGCAAGTAGTGTATTTTATTTTTCTATATTATTTTAAAATACTGATTCATTACCTAGTAGCAAACAACATGAATGGATATTCCAATTACGGTACTATAATGTGAGATAAGGCGTTTAACAATCCATAAATCAAAAGATAATTATTGTAAAACGCGAAATAACAGCTATTACTCACGATCACAGATAAGCATCTTATTATTCATTTATTAAACTATACCAATTACTTACGATGTAATAAATCAAAGCTAACCGAAATTTATATAAAATAATGTCCTAATTAAACCAAAGAATCTCAATTTCCTAGAAAAACTCCATCAACTGCGTGAATAAAATTAGACGGATTTTTCTGGATCTTAACGACGTTGGAAATTGATACTATATAAACCGGTTCAAAAACCAGAACGGAGTCAATTATAAACTGCCATTTGTGAATGGTTAATTGAATTGAATGAAATTCAGTTCACGTTAGTGTGTAACATGTCAATTCGCCATGTTACATTGTGGTACTACTTCCTTCATTATAAAAGTATTTTTCATATTAATTTTATATTGATACCGTTTACAATCACAAGTTAGTTTTGATTTATGTAACATTTCCCTTTAGTATTATAAAATGATACACTAAATACGTAGATCCTTAGTCTTAATTTAATATTCCTTCTTTTGTATAACTAATATAAATAATTATAATCAGATGTAATTTTCTAATTGGTAAACCTCTGAATTATGTCAATAAATACACAACTGGTGTATACATGAATTTATCATTTAGGATGGTTTTCTTGTTTGTCCCTCTCTCAAAATATGTTGTTATCTTCAAACCAGAATAAATTTTTGTGCTTTTGATATCTGACGGCCTTCTACTGCACATGCCATTTCCCGATAAAGATGTCCTTTCTAAGACCAAGATGTCGTACCTGGTATGTAAAAAGTGTCTTTTTGTTTATTCTTGTTAAAATACAAAAATACCGTTTTAGAATATTAGTATAATGCATCAGGTTTATTTTCTAGGGTTCGCTGCTGGGTTATTCTCTGCTGGGTCGTTCGTTGGTGGAGTATTTAACTATCTATACTAGGCTAACTAAGCCTATGCATTAATTTTACTACCTATACATATTATTTTTTTTCCTACAAGAACTTTATGTTGCCGTTTAATTACCTACTAAAAATAAATGTAAATATTCCTTAATAAAACATGGTTGTGGAACAAAGGTTTGGTTCGTACAAATTTGAAGTTTGAGGTTAACACTAAACTAAATATGGATGGTGTTCATCTTAACAAGCAGGAAGAAGAAACTTAAACCTCTATAGTTTTATACAAGCCGGAGCTCAATACTTAAGTATACGTTTCTTTATATTTTAGGAATACAGGTATGAGTTTTATCTTATTTACTTTTGTGACGGAACAATGTGCATGTGTTACATTTTAAATCTCAAATATCTAGAAAAATAATTTACTTACCTGTTATCTTAACTAATTAAATATCACCTTATAACCTTGCAAGTGTAAACATAAAAGCTTTCATAAAAATTTTTTGTGGATTTTGAGGTTATGTTCAATTTAAATGTTTAATTCAGCTTCTTTTTACTAGGTTAAATACAACAAAAAGTATTTATGATTTTTTTGTACTTAGAACGTTAACTTGAAATTGTGCCTAAGTAAGATTTTCTAATATCTTATCTGGTAGAGTTTAAGACAATTTTAAAATTATGAAGTAAATTTAGTTCTTTTAATGATATTAACTAAACGTCAATATATAAGTTATATTAAGGTATTTTCTTTTGTCGTGTTTTAAATTGCATCTCTGTAACTTGTCTGGGTAAAATTTAACTTTATTCTTAAAATATCTAAGAGTAAAAACCCCTGAGATATAGTCTTTTGCAATCTACCGCAGCCACAAAAGGTCGATGCTAGTCCCGCCAGAGTTTTGTTTAGACTCTGTAGTACACCTATTCCTACCTGTTAAAAGGAAGGGTGCAAGTGTTTTACTACGCGTCAAAAAATATCCGTTAATAAAAATATATTCTAACAATCGATGTTGAAAGTGATTTAAATTTAAATATGAGAAACTCAGATTGGAACTGAATAATGGAGTGTGTTTAATTGATGAATGGTAATAAATTCCTGCAAAATAAATTTTAATTTAAGTGGAAGAATACGCTATGGATTTTCAAATGCTATTGATGCTCAGGTATTTGAACGATACCGATATGGATTTTAAGAAAGGGAATATGAAGTTTAATTGTACGTTTTGGACATGGACAATGGACAATCTTAAGACAAAAGAAGTGAAAAAGAACAAGCAGAATAATTAACGGTAAATCTTTTAAAAGATATATGTGCTTGTTTTATGTAGTTAAGTGGATTAGATTACATAAGAATTTGTATGTGGATTTTTTTCTGTAAGTGAATAATTAAAATTTTTTCTGAGATCAATTTCGATTAAATTTAACTATTATAAAGGGATTTATTAAATGTATCTGTTCAGCTACGTTTGACTACGAGGTACGAAGAGTTATTAAAATTAGCCATGATCGTTTTTACATAAGCACAAGGTGCTTAACATTTTGCTTAGACTTAAGACGTGCCGACAATATTGGATTTTACTTGTTAGTTTAATGGTTGTGTGTAGGTAATATTTTTTTTACAATGAGTGTTAAAGAATGATGCATGTGATTGTAGCATTATTATTTGAAGGATTGTTTGTAACTGAATATTTATTGTCATTACAAGTTTAATGTTTGATTTTCGCAATTTCATATAGACACGGCTAGCAAGGTAATTCGGGCATGTTTAGGCTATTATTCACAGCACTCTTAATGACTCTCAACATCGGGACTCATTTCATTTCATTTTTTAAAGCTACAAACTACAACACTTTTATATATATATATATATATATATATATATATATATATATATATACATTGTTGTAGATTTAAAGGGATAAATAGGTGTAGACAATAAAATTTTAGCAACCGCGTATATAGGAAAGAGCACATTATTTACGTGCCAAATTAATTTAATTCATATAGTGAAAACAGAAGAGTATTAAGGTATTTTTATATTTAAATAATTGGAGTGTTAGCATTACATAAGGGAAGAAAGCTTTAAAGCATATAGAACTTCAAGGATACGCATAATTAATCATAATTTCTGTTAATCAAACAAATGAAAGCAATAGGGGAACGTGCTAGCATAAGCAAATTAATAATTTCTAAGGCAAGTGTATTTGTTTTAAAAGCCAACGTGCATTTACACAGATACCACAAAGCAGAAAATCGAGGAATTGTTATTTTCAAACGGTCGATAATTACAAAAAACACATGTTTCTTAAATATTACGTTCCGAGAATTTGAGGCGAACGTTAATATAGAATTCCATATAAATTGTTTTCAACGGTCAATTGGTATAAGCAGCTATAGTAACAAATATCTTAAGGAGAGAGTGGAATGAACAATCGGTAATATACAACAGATAGAGACAAATATAAAGCAAGCGTTAAATTAAAAGTCACGTAAGATATACACGTGGAGTTGATGAAGGACGTCGACAATATCGATTTTCTGTAACTCAAGTGGGGTTTAAAAGGAAACAACAAACATGCATAGAACAGAGAGGAATAGCGGTCAGGCAAAGCATTGTGACGACAGAAAATTTTGTCTTTGGTTGAGAGCCAACAGTTTTATAAAAGAACGCACACGGTAAGGTAGAAAACAAATTCTATGTAAAGAGCACGTAGGACGGGAGAAAATTTGCAGAATTTAAAGACGGTTAAGTACAAAATTTTAAGAAGCCGCTTTGGAAAATAAGCTTTTCAAATGAAACGGGTTTGATAGGGAAATTGAATAAGAACATAAATACCCGAGCGAAAATATTAAAGCTCTCTTCTTTTTTACTTCCATCGAGTTCTGAATACGGGTTCAGACCAACATAATAGTAAAGCTTTTGGTTAGAATTTGTGTGTGTAGTAAAGTTATATTTAACATCTTAGTTGAAAGTATAAAACTGTAGTAGCGGACCTCAAGTTATTAATGTGATGCACGAGTTAGTGCGTATTTAAATAAAAGGTCCGGCTATTACGACAAAATTATTAAATGGATGCAGGATATATGGGGTAAGCAGACCTGGAAATCAATTTTGTATGCGTGAAATATATAGTATGCAATGGTACTGTGAGGCGAAGCGTATATCTTGCGTGGTAGCGGAGATATCAGATAGTAGAGATCTGTGGTTCCTGAAATCAGCGTAGTAGATGGAAACAACGCCGTGGGGTTTCTGGTAGTCATCTCTTGGAGTAATGAAGAGTAAAGATGTCTCCAGCTAATTAATTTGAAATTTTTGTTTTATATAAACATTTGTGAATATTTTGTGTTTGTGTGGTTAACTTTTTGGTGGTATATTTATTGTTTTAAGAACTCGTTTAAAGAGATACATGCACAGGGCAATTTAATAATTTTGACTATAGAAAAAGGGTTTATTTAGGATATATTAAAAATTTAGTCAGGCTATAAATTGTGTTGTAAAGGGTAAACGGGTCTGTAAATTTTGTTTTCATTAATGCAAGGTTTAAAAAGCATATACAAGCAAAACTGAGTTATAATGAGCTTACAATACACCAGTGTGAAGTCAAATTAGGGTTACAAGTGGGGCCCATCTACTCATATCTACTTAAATTTGTTTAAAATCATTTAAAAATTAAGGACTTTAAAATATTCAATAAATTGAGCTGGTAATTATTGTACCAAATTGTTTGGACACATGTGTAAATATATTTTATCTGTTAATATGTATAAATAAAAGATTGTACGGTTGTCGTATTAATTTAGTAATTTTATTTGATAGTGTGTGAGTGTGAAGGAGGTATGTACGTAAAAATAGGTATTCAAGAAGAGGCCGATTGCTGAGCTAGCCAAGGAAGCAGAGGAATTTGAAGGCGTCCTAATAAAAAGGTAAAGAATTTTTTTTTAATTTTTTTTTGGAGATCGTCCCGGAGTCCACGAAAATATATATATATATATATATATATATATATAACATATATATAACAAGTTATTTGCAGTCCGCAATAAGAAATTGTGTAGAACAATATATAAAATAAGATGTATCTGTAAACAAACTCTTATGAAAATAATAAGAGCTTATTGACGAATACAAATCGGGCTAATAGTTGTATAGCCATTAACAAAACAATAGCTTTATTACTTCACAGGGAAAGAAACATCCACTAACCCGCCGGTTTCAGCTTCCTTAAACATCTTCAGAGCGAATTAGTTTCCAACCCTATGAAGCAATCGACGCTATTATACTGATATAATTTCAAAGCAATCTCTGTACTATGGCAAAAGTAAATAATACCGCCATCAGGTGGTAAAACACCAACACTACTAAGCGTAAAAGTACAAAATTGAATCAAAACTACATCGTGGTTTCTATAGATGGCTATACAAGTATGTCTGGCCTTTGAGATTTGCGGAATGTTACAGCAAAATTTATTTGCAAACCTAACAAATTTTCTCGTGGCGATACCCGGTTCTTGCCTCAAAGGCAATTCGTAATAATAGAACTTTTCTTCTTTCAATCACTAGCTCGATTTGAAATGATCATTTGGACTTTAAATAAAAGTATAAGTTATTATTTCATCTTATTAACTGCAATATGTTAGTATTTATTAACTTACCTTGTGTAAATAACTACCTAGAATATATATATATATATATATATATATATATATATATTAGTAGTTTTGCTCTTGGCTTTTCTATTTTATTATTTTACTAAATAATGTATGGTTCTGGGGATTTTCGTCAAATAATAGAAATTATTTTCTCTAGTTTATTTAAAAAATTGTTCTATTACCAGGCGTTTTGATCGATCGCTTCAAACCTTTTTCTATGGCGTTTGTTATTTCTTAAGAGACTATATACAAATATGGTATTGCTAATTTGCCAACTATCTAGAAGTGATTATTGTTTCAATTAAGGTTGATTGTGGTATATGTTTACAATTTAAGATTTACAATCACAAAACAGTTGAACACGTATAATATTAAAGAATTTTGAAATAAAAGGGTTTTGATCCCGTTAGTCAATTATATAAGCTCTTTTTTATGTCGCTGTATTTAATACTTACATTGCAATGAAATAAACAGTAAAAATGCAACCATTCCAAGAATTCCAGCAACCCCCACCTCTCGATATATAAAATACGTCACAATCAGCGTTTGGATTGGTCCAACCCATACCGAATTGAGAAATTGTACAGCAAAATCAAAGCGGTTTACATCATTTGCGACTAAATTAATGATTTTACCAACTGATACCTCTTCTAGGTTTGTTTGCTTCATTTTAAGGATTTGTTTGTATATGAGCGCGTTGCATGCAATTCTCAATTTCATCCCAACATGTAGAACGCCAAGGATTGCCGGATGACTAAGCACTACAGATGCAAATGAACATCCAACAATTGCTCCCGCGTACAGATATGCTTCGTTTATGGACGAATTGTTGTTCGTAGTATAGTAATTTATTAGTTCGCCTAGTGCCAATGGCTGCAATATTCTGTGGAAAATGGCTGTGTTAATATCGCCAAAATATAGTTTTGCTTACTTTACAAAAATTTCGATAAATCCTGTTAGCAGCCCAAAGAGGAACATTTCAGTTGCGTGTGTTCGTATCAATGTTTTAGCCAAAGAAGGTTTTTTATTGCTTTTGGCAGCATTTTCTTTCTCTTTTTGCCAGGCAATGCCTATTCTATCAAACAGCTTTGTAGTGGTATGTGCATCCCATGTTTCGTAAAGGTCTCCAACTTTAAGATCCTTTTTGTATCCTTTGAAGAACAGTGGAAATGTGAAACTAAAATATAAGTAATGATATAACTTTTTTGAATAGCAAAATAGTTATACATCTATTAAATAAAACATTTGTCTTATTATTTTAGGAAATAAAAAGATTATTTATCTGTTGAGTTATTTTAAATAATACTATTTTCTACGATGAACTCCTAACTCAGATACTAAAAAAGCTGTTAACTATATGTAAATTAATTAATTTATTGCACTACAAAAACTAAAGTAATATTACGTATCGACAAAATGGCTTCTGTTAAGTTTAAAGCATTTGGTTACCGTAATAAGCTTTATTCGGAACAAGATACAGGTTCCATGTACTGAGATGTTGCTACAGAGGTCCCTGATGGTTATCACTAAAAATGTTTTATGCAGTAATTTTTTTCATAACACGACGATTACACTATATTTATTACTAAATTTGACTGTGTAATTTATCTACACAAGCACTTTATTTATATAGACGTTAATCGTATTTATTTTAACAATCGATCTAATAATTTATTTTCTGGTGCTATTGAATTCAAACTTCGACTGACTGAACTTCTGCCGGATCGCTCAGTTTATATACTTAATTATAAAGCTTCCATATATTACCAGAAATTATTAAATCTTTATAAATTATCGACATTTTATGCTTTATATTGTTTTGTTTATCTACATCTTGTAATATTTTTAGAAAAACTCCTAGTTTATTAAGTAATATTATGGTCTGTGCACGTACTATAAAAATATTACCTTTTTCTGATAGAATGAACACAAGAAGGGTTTGATATTACGCAATATATCACGCTTAAATATTATGAACTATATTCCTAGCGATCACTAAGAATCTCTTTTAACGTACGTTTCTTATCGTCAGATAAACCAGGCGAGATGTACCTCAAATCAGTCGTGTTCAAGTATTATACTTAAGATGAGAATTCTTATCTTGACACACGACTGACGAATTGCTTTGTTGTAGGTGGGATGAAGTCCAAGCTTTTCATTCTAACCAATGGTCCATATAAAATAAATACAAGATTTGCTTAATACCTTTTAACAGTGCATTTAAGAAACAACATTTACAGGAATAACTTTTTCATTGTTTAATATAACTAAATTTTACATAATTCAAGGATTCGTATCTTTAGAAGATTAACACCCTTAGAAGAAATATTATCATAGGAGATTTGTAGTAATATTTTATTCTTACGAAGCTCATCCCGAAGCCTTGAAGTTCCTGGAATACGTGGATTTTACATGTGTCTGGTTTTTTAAAAAAAGGTTTCTTCAATCGACGGATAAGTAACAACTGTTATTTTGTTTGTTTGTCGAACTGAAAATATTTGCAAGTCGTCCGATTAAAAGTAATAAGCTTTTAGCATTTGTTTCTAGAGAGTAACCATAGGATACTTCGCAACTTTTATTTCCATATGTTGCAAATTTGATTCTTAAAATTAAATATTAAAGTATCTTGCCATAGTTGTTAAAGGCAACTTAGTATTAGTTTCCTTTTTTATACTACAAAGTATTTCAGTAATAAAAATTTGAAGTAAGAATTTGTTTTAAGAACTCACATGTAAATTTGTAAGGAAGACAGATCGGACTTTCATATTGGATTCGATGTTATTTCCGTTAATAAAGACTATTAAAAAAAAGCTATTAAATGTTTTGTTTTTTATCAAGTAATGTATAGATTATTCTTTTTACTAAACTAAATCTTTAATATCTCAAACTTACTAAATTCAACTTTCAAAATTTTTGTTTAACATTGGGCGAAGTTAGATTCGATTTATCTAAGTAATATTGAACACAAATTTTATAAGAACTTCAAACAAAGAGATTTTCTTATGTACACACTACAGACATGTTTGTTATAATTTTTTTGTTTCGTTCAATAATGAAGGTCCTGGAATCAAATCCCGACACAGTTCGCTTGACTAACGTTAGGCGAGCATTTTTCACAATATACACCATCGTTCGGATGAAAGATAAAATGGAGGTACCATGTGTGTGTTGTCGAGCACGTTAAAAATCTTGCCTTGTTACGAACAGCAAGATATTGGTAAAATCCAAAATTTTTAATGTAAAAAAAATGGCTTACTGGCCAATGTAGCATCTTCGGGTGCAGCATTGGAAAATTAAATTTAGTGTCATCCTTGTGAACTTGCAGGCTTTTCAAACAGCGTTGAAAGCGTTGTTCTAAACTGTGGGTTATAGATCAGTATCTCATGCTCTTGCAGTTCTCGTAAGCTATAGGTTAGCCCTGGTTCTTTTCTATTTGATGTCCTTCTTAGCTAATTTGGTTTTTAACCAATAGTTTTCCTGGAATTTAACATTCTGTAGAGCTATCTACATCGAGTGCATAACGAAAAGATTCCTGCTCACTGAAACTGTCGCGAATTTGATGCTAGAATTTTGGTTATAGTATGTAGTTGGGCTCTATTATTGAAACAAGCACGTTTAAATAAGTTTGGGACTGGTGCTTAATTTTGGTATATAACATTTTCGGGTTACCGAACACAGCTTCAGTATCCATAATCAGTAGGTGAAGGTCTGATGTCGTTGACATGAATTTTCGTGGTGCCTCCATGTTCTAACCTGACTCAATATATATTAAAACCGACTCTTCTGGCAATGTGATGTGGTCCTGACCATTTGGCGTTATTATTCCCTTAGTATGTGACCTATCATCCTATCTCTTCTATTTTTTACTGTTTTCCACATATTTCTTTCTTCCCCTGCCATTTTTAGTAGCTCTCCGTTCTTAACTTTGTCTGTCCATGATATCTTCATCATACGTCTGTAGCACCACATTTCAAAGGTTTCTACCATTTTCTTGTCCGCTTCTCCTACTGTCCAGGCTTCACAACCGTACAGTGCTGTGCTTCCACACATATGTTTTAAGCAATCTTTTCCTTGTTTCTATGTTTGTTGTCTTTGAACACAGTAGTTGCTTTTGCTTGTTAAATATAGCACGACCTTGTGCTAATCTTTGTTTTATATCTTTTGCGTTTCCTTAACCTCCTTGTTTTTGATTTATTTTCCCCTCCTTTGCGTACTACTTAGTACTTTAGGTTTATTTTTCTTAATGTTCATACCGTATTTCTCTGTTAGAACCGTTTCCATATATATATATATATATATATATATATATATATATATATATATATTACTGTGTGGTTATATCTTTACAATTTGTGCCCCAGCGCTGGGAAGCCATAATTACCGTGAAGTTAACTCTCTAAAACGTACCCCACAAATTGGGCTGACATAATTCTGTAATGTTTTAGCTCAAATCTTGCCCTCGGCTGCTCCTAATAATGCTTCTTATCTAATTTCTTAAATAATATTGACTCCTACCTGTTACATTCAAAACCTCCTTTCAATATCCTCGAACTGAAATCTAAATAGACATTCACACCAATCGCACACTCAAAAATAACTCAATTGACCAAATACATCACACTCTATTTAAATTAGATCCATAGTACATTTTAAACACCATTCCTTTAGGTAAATCCATAGAGGTCGATAATTTTATAACAATAATCATGCAAATTGATAACCTTCTAAACACATATATTTTGATTTAAAGTAAGAGGGCGTTCCTCATACCTTACGTTACCCTTTCGGTCTTAGCATGAGCTCATAATAAAACTCTACAATTGTGCATATAAATTTCCTGCACTACCAAATATCAATAAGCTCTTTATACCTCTTTACAACATTTGGTTATCTGAAAATTCATTAATTATTTTCAAAGATCAATTTTCTTTCAAAGTCCCATAAATGTCTGTTCATAAAATATTAAATAATAATAAAAACACATCAAACTCAAATCCAAATAATCACAAACACCATAAACATATTCACCACTCAATGTTCTATTCTATCGCCTACCTGGTTTTTATCTTCTAAGTGTGCTCCACCGTCTAGCTCCTTGAAGATGCTGCCGTCTAGTAACTACCCAGTCCTTCAGCTAACTACCTGCCATGCATACCGCTGCTTACAACTTGCAATCCAAAAATTCCAATCTCCAAACTTAACTTTTATTATTCAAACATAGCTTTTTCTCATCATCCAAACAATTTCAAATTTTATAATTTTCGTGCACTAAAATACCAACTTACCAAGCTTTGTACTTACGTACCACTTTAACGTTTTAACACAAAGATGCTTTATTAGCTTCTACATAAAATTTTATTAAATTGCACTAGTTTACTTGAAAGTAACTATTATCACCAATGCTGGATGAAATCAGAACGAAAAAAAAAAGAGAACCTGACCCCTCTTTGCCATTGATTATATAAGTAAAATTTACCCCCCTCCCTGTTTTAAATTGGCACGTACACTTGTATACCCGTTCCTATAATTCTTGAAAATCTTTTCTAGCAGCTGGTTGTGCCAGGGAAAAACCCCTAACGAACCTCGGATTCTTGTGAATTTTTATAACGAACATAACAATACTCCGTAAATCGCTTCAAACCGTCAACCGATGTTCTTATTTAGTCTCTGCATCTTTATTTGTCAACGTCTCCAACTTGAACAAACATCTCTCATCTCCCTTGTACCTATAGCTTTATCGCACATATATGCTTCCACCAGCTGGATCTCTGCCCTTTTTGTACAACTCACACCAATCACCTTGCTTGGCTCCATTATTTCACTTTTTAACAGACTCGTGTTTGCTTTTAAATATCCTTGAAATTATCGATTTTATTTAGGTCTCCCAACTATACTGTCTCCTGAATTAAGTATACGCATCCCTCTTGCACTCAATACACTTTTATTCGGTCTTGGTCTTTTGTTGGCTCTTTACTATACCACCTCCAAGATTGAAATCAATATTTTTAACCACTAGACCGCGTTCACATTAATCCCAATAACCCATTAAAGCTTGTTTGTTGCCAAGCTTACCGAGAAATATTATCTCCCCTTGTTGTTTTGTTTAAACGTGTCGGATTTTACGTTTGAGAACAGAAATGTTGTTTTAACGCCTGCTTCACGCTTTTAGATTTTCATATAATCCGTTTACAACAAATATAAATACGTTAGAATGATTTTATCCCAATTATTATTTATTCTGCTCTATGTTTATACAAATATTATGTTACATTATCCTTGACTAAATTAAATTGACCCTACATTATTATACACTTCTTAAGTAAAAAAATTAATTTGTTAAAAATATTCCAACTCCATAATTAAATAAATTTGTTTTTCCATATTCAAAAGCTCTCAACCCATGAGTTCACTTGTGCCCTTATATATCCCAATAACCCGTTAATTACACGATAATATATATATATATATATATATATATATATATATATAAAATTAACTAACGGGAAGGTAAACTAAAACCAATTTTATTTTTTGTATCAGCACAATTTACATGTGAACTTTCTTAAATGCCCAGACGATGAGATTATATTCGTCAACATTATGCATTATTAATCAAAACAAATAAATCATAAAACTAATAATTTGAGTACAAAGCTACGATAATATCATTTCTAACGTTTTCAAACCGTCATAATGTATTTGAAAATCATTAAGCGTGTGCAACATATAATACAAAATAATTCTTTCTTAGATTAAAAATGCATATAACCTGAAAATTATATTTCTTATAGGAAATAACCTAACCCTATTGGTGAGATATACTAATACAGAAACAATTAAAATAAAATATGATTATAAACATTTCAAAGGAACGTCACAAAGTGTTCATTATCGTGTGTGACCTTGATAATAAATTCTTAAGTTATAAATTAGGAATATAGTTTCTTTTTAAAAAAACTCTTTCTAACCTATAATCTATTTGGTATTGTAAACAATGGCGTTGCGTAAGTTGTACATGTTTTCCTGGAATAGTATTATAAATGTTTCAAACAATTAGAAAAATTGTAAAATGAAATCCATAGTACCTTTGATACTACTTCTAACACAAACATTTTTCAAAACCATTACATAAAATAAAAACAACCAATTTAAAGTGATAGAAGATAAGCATTCACTTAACCTTTGACAATCTCGACTACATATTTCTGTTAGTTTAAAACGTGATGAGATCAAGCGCATCATCATTTTGTTCATCATTTTGTTTTCGACTTTACTTAAGGTCGGTTTGACGCAGTTCTAACTTCTTTTCTATTCTGTGCTAATCTAAAGAGTTCTACATACCCTTCACAACCTAAATTTCTAATAAGTTGACTAATATAGCTTGGTCTAGGTTTTCCTATACTCTTCTATCTTTTTCTATCTACCTGGCTCTACACAGATATTAGCTACCTGATGGTTGTTAAAGAACTCCAACATGTTTACATGATTCCCACTTATAAGGACATGAAGTGTTGCGATCCACTATTAGGCAACCCGTCAAACATACAAACGCCCGAGGCACATCATATTCTGAAGGATTCCAGAATTCTTCTAGAGATTACTAGATAATGAGTCATGTCTTTAATTTAGGGTATATATAAGGCCGCTTATGAATGTAGGAGTCAGTCTATACTTTAATGTCTAATATAAATTATATCGTGTATAGTGAATGTAGTTGAGCTTTTAGAAGCCTAAGAGTGTATAAACATAAATGTTATATGAGCTAAACGTGTCTATTGTACATGCAGCTTGTAGTATACATAAATAGATAGAGCTTGGATTGAATAATAGTTATGTTAGTGTTGTTAATGGACCTATGGTAAAAAAATTAGTTTAAGAAGATATTAATTCTTGTAAATTCATTAGTGTAATAGTGCTTCATTGTTAAGTGGACTGAAAACATCTATAAATAAGGCATATACTGTTAATTAGACTTGAGAACAGTGAGTAATAAAGACCTTTATTATTACTTGTTTTGAATTAAAGAAATGCGGTAGCAGTAGCCCGCTTCACTGGTGTCAGATGCGGGGTTTATAGTGATTAATTTAAAACACAAGTCTAAAGACATTTAAGTAGTTTGTATATGCCAGCTACAAGAAGTCAAAGTAAGATGGAGGCAAAAACTTTAATGAATTTCCTCAAGGATTTTAAATCCGGTATGGAGGAGAGGTCGGCTAAACTAGAATTGACACTAAATGAAAACGCAGTGAGGTCAGTTGAACTGGAATCAACCCTTAAAGAGTTTACATACGGTATGGAAATGGCACTTAGTGAAAATGCTGAGAAAATAGAAAAGTTAAGTGAAAATACAGCCACGTTAGAACAAAGATTAATGGAAAGCTCCATTGCATTGAAAGAAGATTTCACTGAACAGGTAAAAACAGTTGAGCAAAAGTTGGACAGTAAATTGGTAAAAATGGAAAAAGATATGATGAGGTTGCAAGAACAAGTGATTTCACTAACAGCGCGGTCACCTGAATTAGCAAACCAAGTTGTAAATCAGAACATTCCAGAAATAAGAAGCATGGTAGAAAGCGAGTCAATGCCGTCTAAATTTAAAGTGAAACCACCCACATTTGATGGTAAAACACCTTGGCCCACATATTTGAAACAATTTGAAGCTGCTGCAATAGCCAACGGTTGGTGCAACAAAGAGAAGGCTATCTCTCTAATAGTGGCCTTACGGGGGGAAGCTCTTAACATCTTACAAACGATTCCCGATCACAAGCAGAATGATTACGGCCTCTTAACATCGAAGCTTGAGATGAGATATGGAGATGCTCACCTTCAACAGGTTTACCATGCACAAGTTAAGAAGCGCTCGCAAAAGACAAGTGAAAGCCTGCAAGAATTTGAAGCTGACATCGCCAGGTTAGTTAGATTGGCATACCCAACTGCACCAGACAGCTTCCTCGAACAACTCGCTGTTCAAACATTTGTGGACGGCGTTAAGGATGGCGAAATATAGCAAGCGCTAAAATTAGCACAGCCAAAAATGTTAGATGACGCACTCGCTCATGCGCTTGAATTTGAAGCAGCTAAGCAGACGTCACACAGGATGAGTCATAAAGTTCGGTCTGCATTAGAAGAACCTGAGCAATCGCAGAACAGCATAGATGAAATAATCAACCGTGTGTTTAAAAAGCGAAAAGCGGAAAGGCTGAAAAGATTACGACCGCGGAGATGGCGTCTGCGATGCTGGAGCTGCGGTGAAGTTGGTCATATGCAGAGACGCTGTACTCAACCAAAAAAACAACCGGTTCAGTTAAAGCAGGTCAATGTAAGGGGGCGAACGTCGACAGCACAGCGTAGTGCTCCGGAGATTATCATTCGTGCTGCATCGTCAATGGGAAGTCTGGACAGTATTTATATCGATGGTAGAATTAATGGTAGGATTGTCCGATTACTCGTGGATACAGGAGCGACAAGGACTATTGTGAGAACAGATTTAGTTGGTCGTGGAAAAGTGCTACCTGTATCGGTGTGTCTCCGAACGGCAAGTGGTGAGAAAATTTGTACTCACGGAGAGACTGCCGTTACATTGGCAATTGGGGGCAAAATAATTAATCATCGGGTGTTGGTGGCTGAAACTACAGAAGAAGTGATCTTGGGAATGGATCTCATGAGAGAATATGAGTTTCATGTAAACATGAAAGAAAATGTGCTTCGAATAGATGATGATGAGATTCCATTTTAAGGTACGAGTAACCAGACGATGCAAGTTCGAATGATTTGCGATATGAAAATACCCGAGAATGCGGAAATGATAGTAATGGGACGCCCGGAGGGTACGCTCCAGGAAGGACAAGTATGCATGATGGAAGCAACTGAATCGGGAATGGGTCAGGAGGGATTACTGATTGGAGGAACGCTGGTAAAGTTTCGAAATATGGTACCAGTAAGGGTGCTGAACATTAATCCGCATACGGTGACCCTGAAGAACGACACGATTGTGGGAAGTTGCATTCCAGTATGCCATATTAAACGCTGTGTGGACGACACGAAAGATAAACCAGCCAACGGTTGCTCACAGAAATTGCTGGATATGTTAATACCTTCGTGTCAAGGATTAAACGGCGACCAACTGGGCAAGGTAAAAGAACTGGTCGGACGATATCGAGGTGTGTTTGCAATGGATAATAGTGAGAAAGGAAAGACGAATGTTGTGCAACACAAAATCAATACTGGAGATGCGCAACCGATGAGACAACACCCCAGGCGGTTTCCTTTGGCAAAACGTAAGGAAGCCGAGCAAATTATCACCGATATGGAAGAACAGGGAGTGATTGAACCCTCGAATAGTCCATGGGCATCCCCGGTAGTGCTTGTCAAGAAAAAGGACGGGTCGACAAGGTTTTGTGTAGACTACCGGCGGCTTAACAATGTAACGAAGAAAGACAGCTATCCTTTGCCCAGAATTGATGACACCTTGGATACTCTATCCGGATCTAAATGGTTTTCGACCTTGGACTTGAAAAGCGGATATTGGCAGGTAGGCTTGGAGCCAAACGATAAAGAAAAGACTGCGTTTACAATTGGAACTGGATTAAGGCAGTTCAAGGTCATGCCATTTGGATTATGCAATGCCCCTGCTGCTTTTGAACGATTGATGGAGTCGATACTGCGTGGACTGTCTTGGAAGACTTGTCTGGTGTACCTTGACGACGTAATAGTGTTAGGCCGGTCTTTTGAAGAACACCTTAAGAACCTAGAGGAGATATTCTAAAGATTACGGGGGGCAAACCTGACATTGAGCCCCAAGAAGTGTCACCTGTTTGGAAAAGAGGTGAAATACCTAGGACATGTCGTTTCGGAGACCGGAATAAGAGCTGACCCTGACAAAATAAAACCGGTACAAGAGTGGCCTACATCAGTAGATATACACCAACTACGCAGTTTTCTAGGATTGTGCACATATCACCGACGTTTTATACTTGGGTTTGCGAACATTGCCAAACCGTTAACGAAATTAACCGATGATGGACAAGAATATAATTGAAATGACGACTGCCACAGTGCATTTGAACAACTGAAACGGCTACTAGTTACAGCACCAATTTTGAGTTATCCACGGATGGAGGGGAAGTTTGTGTTGGATACCGATGCCAGTAACACAGCTATAGGAGGCGTTCTTTCTCAAGTGCAGAACGGACAACAAAAAGTTATTGGGTATTTTAGCAAAGTCTTGTCGCGGCCAGAAAGAAACTATTGTGTGACAAGAAGGGAGCTGTTGGCTGTCGTCAAATCCGTAGACCACTTTTATAAGTACTTATACGGCCGTAAATTCCTGTTGAGAACAGATCATGTTGCACGGAAATGGTTACTGCAGTTTCGAAACCCTGAAGGGCAAGTGTCAAGGTGGATAGAGCGGCTGCAGGAGTATGACTTTGATACGGAACATCGTGTAGGAACTAGCCATCGGAATGCAGACGCTCTGTCAAGGAGACCTTGTCTGGTAGACTGCAATCATTGCTCCAAGATGGAGGAGAAAACAAGTGTCATCCATAGAATGACAGTGACCGATGATACTTGGCAACCCGAAAGAATACGAGAAGATCAGGAGAATGACGCCGAATTGGAACGTATTATTGAGTGGAAAAGTAGAGGACAACGACCAGCTTGGGAAGAAATTAGTATTTCAAGTAGGAGCCTGAAGGCATACTGGGCACAGTGGGACTCCTTGATGATGGAAAATAGAATCTTGAAACGACGCCTGGAATTTGAAGATGGCGCTGAGAGACTTCAAGTGATAGTGCCGAGAAGCATAGTGCCAGAAGTGTTGCAGCACTTGCACGATGGTATTTCCGGAGGGCACTTTGCGTGAAAAGAACTATCGAAAAAGTGAGAGAAAGATTCTATTGGGTGTACTGCAAAGACGATGTGAAGGAGTGGTGCCGGAAATGTGAATTGTGTGCCTCTGCAAATGGCCCAGTCACAAAACGGAAAGCCCCAATGAGACAGTATAACGTGGGGAATCCTTTTGAGAGAGTAGCCATTGATATAACTGGTTCGTTTCCTGAATCAGAAAAAGGAAATAAATACATCTTGGTTGCAATGGATTATTTTACCAAATGGCCGGAAGCATATGCTATACCTAACCAAGAAGCCGAGACGGTTGCAGATGTACTAGTGAAGAAGTTGTTTTGTCGCTTTGGAGTTCCGTTGGAATTACACTCCGATCAAGGTCGGAACTTCGAATCAGCATTGTTTCAAAATGTCTGCAAGCATCTTGGAATCAGGAAAACTAGAACCACGCTACTTTATCCCCAATCGGATGGAATGGTTGAAAGAATGAACAGGACGTTAGGGAAGTACCTGGCCAAAGTTGTCTCTGAACATCAACGAGACTGGGACCAATATCTACATTTGTTCCTACTGGCGTACCGATCTTCGGTACATGACAGCACAGGGTACTCGCCCGCTTGCGTAATGCTAGGACGTGAACTGCGGCTACCATGTGATCTTCAGTTTGGATTTAAACCTGGAGAAGAGATCGCAGGTGAAGATTACGTTAGTAAGCTTCGTGAAAGATCAAATGGCATTCACGAAAACGTCCGAAAGAATATACAGGCAGCAAGCGATCGAATGAAATCACAATATGACACAAGAGCACAAGAAGGTGGTTATCAACCAGGAGATTTAGTGTGGTTGTACAATCCACAAAGAAAACGTGGATTGTTGCCGAAACTACAAAGACAATGGGAAGGGCCGTACGAAGTGTTAAAAAGAATTAATGATGTAGTGTTCCGAATCAGAAGATCCTCTCGTGGTAAACCGAAAGTGGTACACTTTGACCGTTTAACATCCTACGCTGGCAACAACCAGGAAGACTCGAATAATGATAATGGTGTTCGACAAGTTATTAATCATGAGCCAAATGTAGATTTTGAGAGCTTTATGGCGGCGTATGGTGGTTCCGCTAAAGCGAGATTTGGCGTTGTTGTTGAAAAACAGCAAGATCTGTTTAGAGCACCAGAAAAGTATTTCCTTGCACATTGCGTAGCTCAAGATTTGGCAATGTCAACGGGAATAGCTGTTGTTTTTAAGAATAAGTTTGGATGTGTGGATAAATTAGTACAACAGCAGCCGACTGTAAGAAAATCTTTGGTTCTTTAAGATAAAAATCGTTATGTTTACTATCTGGTCACCAAAAATTTTTCATGGCAGAGACCTAGCTACGGACATCTATGGGAGGCTTTGCTAAATCTTAAGGCGCAGATGGTGGAAAATGGAGTAACGAGACTAACGGTGCCCAAGCTGGGCTGTGGACTGGATCGCTTAGATTGAGGAATAGTCCGAAATATGCTAGAAGTAGTTTTCCAGGGAACCAATGTCCAGGTTCTTGTTTGTTGTTATCAACCGGTTGCCTACCAAGACCAAGAATAGAGTGTTGACTGTTATTTCCAACGACGCGGTGGATGCACCAGAGGAGATAGCTGCCGATACCGTCATCAGTCATTGAATTGGCGTCAAAATGGATTTACAGTTACGAGACGTAACGGTTTTAAAGAGGGGGCAGTTTTGCCGTCCACTATTAGGCAACCCGTCAAACATACAAACGCCCAAGGCACATCATATTCTAAAGGATTCCAGAATTCTTCTAGAGATTACTAGATAATGAGTCATGTCTTTAATTTAGGGTATATATAAGGCCGCTTATGAATGTAGGAGTCAGTCTATACTTTAATGTCTAATATAAATTATATCGTGTATAGTGAATGTAGTTGAGCTTTTAGAAGCCTAAGAGTGTATAAACATAAATGTTATATGAGCTAAACGTGTCTATTGTACATGCAGCTTGTGGTATACATAAATAGATAGAGCTTGGATTGAATAATAGTTGTGTTAGTGTTGTTAATGGACCTATGGTAAAGAAGTTAGTTTAAGAAGATATTAGTGCTTGTAAATTCATTAGTGTAATAGTGCCTCATTGTTAAGTGGACAGAAAACATCTATAAATAAGGCATATACTGTTAATTAGACTTGAGAACAGTGAGTAATAAAGACCTTTATTATTACTTGTTTTGAATTAAAGAAATGCGGTAGCAGTAGCCCGCTTCAGAAGTATTATCTGGTTATCCCCTCCAAAAAAAGAAGTGTTAAATTATAATGTTCTAGTAAAACTTTAGCAACGAATCTCTGCTAATATGCCAGACCGCTGCTTAATTTTGAGATGTCATAGAGACGTTTATTATGTTATGGTAAGGCTTAAGCAGGGAATCGCTGCCAATATGCCACACCGCTAACTAATTGTGTGTTATGTCATGGTGACATTTAGTTAACTGATTTTTATTTATTTATTTATTTTATTTTGTTTTCGAACTCACTTAAGATCGGTTTGACGCAGCTCTAAATTCTTTTCTATTCTGAGCTAGTCTAAAAAGGTCTACATACCCTTCACAACCTAAATCTCTAATAGTTTGACCAATATAGCTTTGTCAAAGTCTTCCTACTCTATTTTTATTTGGTAGTCTATTATCTAAGACCTTACTAAATAGTCCCCCATGTCTCAACTAGTGCCCTATAATTCTATCTCTCCTGACCTTTAATTTTTTCCACATACAGGGCTCCTCACCTATCCTTCTATAAACTTCCTCGTTTGTTACTCTATCAGTCCAACTAATCCTTAACATTCTTCTATAACACCAAGTTTCAAAAACTTCTATAATTTTCTTATCTACCTCTTTAATTGTCCAAGTTTCACTACCGTATAATAGAATGCTCTATACGTACGACTTTAAGAAACTTTTTCTATTATCTAGACTAATACTATTAGCTATTAATAAGTTTTTTTTTTTAAAAACATTTTTCTAGCTTAAGCTATTCTAGTTACTATATCCCTTCTGCTACCTCCGTTCTTTGTAATTATCCTACCTAAATAGCAAAATCCATCTACCTCATATAACCAGGTATTACCTATTTTGAATTTTGGTTTAGAACTAGGCTGTAACTCACTTGTATTATCTTTGTCTTTACTGAGTTAATTCTCATACTATAGTTACTCCGTAATATCTCATCTAAAATATTTCTTTTCTAGACTCTGCTATAATGGCTATATTATCTGCAAAAGGTTACGCCTATTTTCTGTCCCTATACACTAATACCTATCTATTTTCTCTCTCTAGCTAAGTTTAAAGCTTCCTCAATATAAACATTAAAAATCAAGCGCATGCATACATTATACAGCATATGTGAAAAACACTCACCTGAAAGTTGCTATTGAGAAAATACTTGCAGTTTGTCGAGGATTTTCAATTTTCTTGCGCTTTTTGTCTGCATCCATTATAAAGACTAGCACATTTTTATTATGCTGTACGACCTTCTATGGTATTATATGTCATAATCTCATACATAAACACACTTAAGATATAACGTATGATAAAATGTTAGAGAGAGGAACGGTATTTTGGTAATCTTTCCGATATAGAAACAAACCTATACGTCATCTTTGGGAACTTATAGATATTATTGCGACATAGTTTTGAAGTGCTCAATACCTACAACTCTGAGCTATTGTTCCTATTTAAATGTATTTAAATACTTGAATGCTTATGGAAAGTTTTAAATTTAACTGTATTAAAATTGGAGAAAATTGTCTTAGACACACTTCAACATTAAACAGTCAGCGGCGTTTTCTGACCAAGAGGTAGATGTGCTCCGCATATCCTAAGAAAAGTTATAAATGTTTACACAAAACTTATACACTTGCTGTTCCAAGCAAGCTAGGGATCTTTAACGTGCGTTACAACACTCACACACGGGACCTCCATTTAACCTCTCATCCGAACGAGGGTGTATTTTTGTGAAAAATGCTCACCTGCCATTTTTCAAGCAGTCGGCCGTGTCGGGATTTGAACCCGGGACCTTGGGATCCGTAGTCTTACGCTTACTACATTGATCCACGGCGACGCCGTTAAATATGACAACAGGTAATATGTTAAGTAAATGGTTATTGAAGGTAAGTAATAAAAAATTATTTTACATGTGTTACTGTTTATCATTGTGTAGAGAGGCGCTGGCGGTGATAATTCTGAAAATGATAGCGATGAAGATAATTCGAAATCAAACAGTATATTTGAAGCTTCTTCTTCAAAAAATGTTCAGATATGTATTTATTTTTATTTTTGGTTCTAAAACATTAGAGTATGTCTATCTTTTATAATGTAGAATGTAGAATGTAGAATGTAGAATGTAGAATTCTGAAACCGAATACGAAGCAGATAGCAACTCGAAAAGTGACAGTAATGAGGCTGCTGCCCCAACCTCCAGTAAAATACGAAAAATATCGAAGTTTTGTGCTGTTTGGTTAAAAGTTCCAGAACTTAAGTATTGAGTCACAAAATCAAGCAATACTTCTAAAAGAGGCAATGATTTGGCATTATGTAAAGTTTTCAAATACGATATAGTAGCACACAAAAGTGTTTTAATGAAACATAGTATAACCGAAAAGCACAAATTTAATACGCAACAAGTTAGTAATAACATGAAATTTAGTAATATGTACAAAACTACTGCATTAGATACGAATGTAAGGAATGCCGAACTAAAATTGTGCGGCCTATTAGCAACCAATAATTTGCCATTTCTTTTAATGAATACATTATGTCCATTGCTATAAAATGCTTTCCAGACTAGGAAATTGCACAAAATCTTTCTATTAAAAGAATAAAAGCTACTACTACTACCACTATGACTAATACTTTAAGCGAAAATTTTTTAAATCGTTTTTTTTTCTCTATCGTAATGGATGAAACAACAGACATTATCGGTTAAAAAGCAAAGAGCATTTGCAATTTGTTTATTTGACAATAACACAAACCAAGTTTAGTCACGATTTTTTGATATTGTTGAAATAGAAGGAAGAAAAGCATATGATTTGTTTGCTACTTTAAAATTTGTAATTCAATCAAAAAACATTCCGTTTTCAATCTGATTGCCTTTTCGTCCAATACAACTAATGTCTTAACAAGGGAGCACCATTCAGTATTTTCTATGTTAAAAGAAGATAATCCTACATTGTGTGTATGAAGTGTTCATGCCACATGATTCACCTTGCAGCTTCAAAAGCATGTTTGAAACTACCAAGGTCTGTAGAAGATCTACTTAGAAACATCGGTAATCATTTTAGCCGAAGTTTTTTAAGACAAAAAAGGTTTATGGAATTTCAAGTTTTTTTTCAGACAAAGGTACATAAAATTCTTTCACCAGCTACAACACGTTGGTTGTCACTACAAGCATGTGTTGACCGTGTTTTGGAGCAGCTTCAACCGATAAAGTGCTATCTGAAAGATTTAGTGTTTGAGGATCCATCAGTCACTACAGAACAGATGTTAGCGACAATGGATAATCAATTCACTAAATTATATCTAGAGTTTTTGTCCTATATCTTAGGCCTTTTGAATGATTTTAATTTGGTGTTTCAGTACGAAACACCACTTTTGCATAAAGTTAAACCAGAAACAGAGAGACTCTTAAAAACACTATGTAGCAATTTCATAGATGTGACTTATATTAGAAAAGAAAACATATTTATCTTAAACCACCAAAACCTAAGACAATTTGTAGCATTAGATAAAATATATTGAGAAGTTGAAGCAACAGAAAGTTTATTAGTTTTAAAAAATTAATTGAACGTGCAAGATACAGAAAAGTTTCTAAAAACTGTGTTGATTTTTATATTGAACTGGTCTCTAATATGAAACAACGATTTAATTTTAATGATCCTATTTACGAGGTATTAGAGATTATAGATCCTTCTATTACTCAGTCTTTTCTACATAAATCTTTAAATCCCGTTTTAGATAGGTTCCCCTTTTTGAACCAGTATAGAACTAGCCGCCAAGCTCTGGATTCAGAATGGCGCCAGCATGCTCTTTTAGATTTTAATAAATTGGAACTAAATGTAAACGATGTCAATGAGTATTAGGCAGATGTCTTCAATTTAAAAAATACTGCTAATAAAGAAATATTTCCTAACTTAAAAAAAGTTATTTCTATGCAACTCACACTGCCTTTTTCAAATGCGTCAGTTGAGAGAATATTTAGTGATCTGCATAATGTAAAATCAGACAAGAGGAACCCATCAAATACCTCTACCTTGAAAGCTATTTTAGCCCAAACAGGGTATTGAAGATGAAGGTGGCTGCGTTTTATTCACACCGAACAAAGAAATGCTAAATGCAAAAATTTGAGATAAAAATAAATAAGTTCTACAACCTATGTATATGTAACCTTACATATTTTTTTCTTATAGAGTTAACTTAAAGAAGATGCATAAATATTAAATACTTTTAGAAAAATATATTCTTTTATAAAACATTGCTTTTGTTTACTATTAAAAATTATTTTTTTACTACAATTATACAATAAAACAAGAGTTCGTTTCTTATTTTCACGACAGAAATTTATAATTAGTGGAAGATAAAATAGAATAATTTAGAACCATTTTGTAAATAATTTTCAAGTTCGACATTGGCAACACTGAATTTAACACTTTTCCTGTTTAATAATAATAACAAATACAACCAGTTTAACACGTTGGCTACGGCACCAGATATTCTATAAGCACCATTGTTGCGGTTCGAGACATAGGACTTGTTCGTGTTAATCAGATAATATTTCATTTACTTATAAATAGAAATCGTGTAGACATGTTAAAGTTCTTTAACAACCGTCAGGTTGCTAATATCTATGTAGATCTAAGTAGATAAGAAAAAGAAGAAGAGTATAGAAAACCTAGACCAAGCTATATTAGTCAAATTATTAGAAATTTAGGTTGTCAAAGGTAGGTAGAACTTTTTAGATTAGCACAGAATAGAAAAGAAGTTAGAGCTGCGTCAAATCGACCTTCAGTAAGGCAGTTTGTTAGTACATCAATCGATTAATCAGTTGTCGATAAGTAACATCTATGAGAGTGTAGTTTGAATAGTCGCAAGGCAGATTTGCTAAATGAAGTCATATAGTTGGTTTACAATTGTCAATTTCAGCCTATATGAATACACAGTCAAAGATAGTTGACATCTTCACTCAATGTAATTCTAAATTCGTATTTTAGCTCTTCAAGAAATTTCTTTGCTGTTTGCTTGTTTATGGATAAGACCAAACCATCAACACAGAAATAGCTATCATAAGTCTTTGACTATTGCAATTACAGTAAACAAGAAGGGGACAGACTTACTTTGTATAAGTTTATAATTCAATAGGACTGAATTGAATTTGAAATTCCAGCAATGAGGAGGTTAACCCATATTTAGTCGTTCAATTCTTCATTGGATAAACCTTCACTGGAACTTTCCACTCCTAAATTGATTACGATCCTTTCTACCATCTCTTCTACTATTCCGTCTAAATCCCACATTCGTATTTCCTCCTTAACTATGTTACGCTAACCTAACCTATCAATTTTTCCTTTCATCTAACCTAAGTCCATACAAGTCCAACTAACCTAACCTAACTCCGGACAACACTAGCTAACCTAACTCCTGACAAGTCCACATCCAACCTAGGTCGGAGGCAATTTCACCTTATGGGGCAATTTTACCCTAACCTAACATCCTACATATATCCTACATATATCCGGACATATGTCGATGCGCATCCCTGCCGACCTAGGTCGGATAACAAAACAGTTCCTAAACAAGAGAATGTAAGCGATATGGTGGTGTCAGACATATTCGGCTATCTTCGGCAATATACGCCCCCACTCTGCAGGATACATAAGAAGGCAATTTTTTCGTATTCAATTTAGTATTCAACATTAGCTAGAACGGTAAACATGTGCGTCTCCAAGGTGATTAACGTTTCTCAACTTCTTGGGAATAAAGTGAAACCGACAAATGAGCGATTTGGATTATGGCTGTTGGCAGAAAATATGTGCAACAATAATCTGGCGACAGATATTGGTAATATTCGTTATGTCGAAGGCGAACAGATGCTGACTGGCGGACAGCACACATCAATTACAGAACCATTTTGTGACAATATAATGTTGGTTAAAATTTGCGACCTGTCTGACGCCGAACAAACATCTGCAAACAAAAGGATGTTTATCCTAAAAAAAGAAATTTGTGGTGCTTTTAACAGCTATCTACAAAGAAAGTTTGACCGATTTGTTTCCGCTAAGCATGGTGTTAAAGCTAAGCTTCCGTTTTTTCTGAAAAGCACTAACAAGATGGGCCAGAGAGTAAAAGAAATTATCGGAAAAGAAGACCTCGAATGAATTAATAAAAAATTCCAAAATCCTATTATGTGTTCCATACAAAGTGGAACTAGCAGATGTTAAGTTGGAAACTTTATTGGAGGAACTACCAGATATATTAGACGAACTCGAAAAAGATTATTAATATCTTTTTGACATGGATGTAACCCAAGATTTTGCTGGCATGTTTAGCAAGATGGAGATGTGCAATTATTTAACTACAAACTATAACTTTTGCTATAAGGGTGAATACGAAGAAAAGTGTAATATTATAGTTGACAACAATCAAACTGTGGGAATTGATTGTTTAGCATGGCTAACAACCAATGCAAGAATTAAGATATACAACAAATTTGTGTGTCAGATAACAAGTCCTGGTGTTAATACACAACTTGGCAATCATATACTAGATTTTTAACGTTGTCCAGATGTACGTTTAAGGGAAACATTTGCGTCAACTTTGGCCAAAGAATATGGTATTACGCGATTGGAAGCGACAATATACAACTGTACAATTGGAAGCTATGTCAGTGCGGAACGAGTGTATAATCTCTTAAAAGACTGTTTAACCTTATTGGAAGAAAGTAAGTTATACCTCTTAAAGACGCCAATGTACTCGGTACCACTTGCCAAAATGTGGAGTAAGCTATCCGACAAGCTACAAAATAGCTGCTGTTTAGTGTATAATAACTTACTACAGTACGTGTATTGGGGGAATGGCTTGCAATTCAAGTTGTCCGAAAAACCAGAGGAAAAGAAAAAATTAATAAAGTATGTGCTTTCGGCTTTTAGTTTTAACTATTTACCTGTAAATTATTTGGAAATAGTAGAGGTGGAAGATAGCCAAGATAAAATAAAAATGTTTCACAAGTGCAACATTAAAGCAGGTAGTACATATTTTACACAATCTGCAACACCATATTCTACAATTCCAAAAGAAATAGTCATTTCGGAATTGGGGTTGATAGATATGCCTAACATTCGTCCAGAGGTTGTACGACAACGCGTAAATATTGGCAGTAAACTCTATCCGTTAACGCAAAAGGAAATCGCCCCATTATGCACGCCATACGCTGTAAGTGGAAGAAAAAGACAACTGGAATTAGAGGAAATGGATGCAAAAAAGCGAAAGTTGGACTACATAGAAAACACTGCGACAATGCGCGAACAATACAAAGAAGTGTTAGACAAAGAACATCTTATTAGAGAAAATGAGGAAGAATTAAAAGATTATTTTATGTGCCGATGGACTGACTTAGATGCATCCGGTTTCTACAAGCTGTATGCATTTGTGGTTAGTAAAAAAAACTCTTATAGTTATGTAGGCGTCCTTGCGGAAAAGGATGGTACTAAATCCGAATACTTTTTAAAAGGTTATTCTAAAAACATATTTATCGAAATGGCAGATAACATAGACGAACTAAGGAATGCGGGTTTCGTAACCTTGGCGTACACCACACTCAAAAGGGTTCCGTTAAACATTGTATATTTGCCTAGTAAAGAACTTTACGGGTCATTTAAAACCGAGGGTCTTACAACCTATAACAACCAGATATTTCCAAAAGTGGTGGACATGCAACTACGCAACAGTGAATGGGAGAATAAGGATTTCCTCCAATACCGACAAGAAGAAGTCGATCAAGCTAACAAGATACGTATGCAGGATATAGTGGGAGAGCCGCGATTAAAAGATTGTCACAAGCTGCAAGAATTACACGAAATAATGGATCTGGTTGTCGGTGGAATCAAAGACTTTATATATAGAGGCAAACTTCGGTACATTTTACAATTCGAAAACCTAGACGGTCTCCATGTATCAAACTATTGACTAGAAAAGGAGATGGAAGACTTGGGTGTCAATTTAAATTTTAAACTGCGAATAAAATTAGATAAAATTAAAACCACTCCAAACAAACATAAAAAGGACTATCTTCTGTGTATAACTTTGTATTAAAATTAAGTTTAAATGACTCCATGGTTGGTATTAAATATTTTTAAATTTTGGATATGTCATGTCAGAATAAAAATTTTAGAATAGTATTCCATTGCTCTTTATTTACAAAAGGCTATGACGTCACCACGAAATAGAGGTGCACATGGGCTGGGATGTGTCTGGGCGTACACGAGGGAAGCAGAAGTTAACAGTCACCAAGCATCTAATTCTTTATTTGGGTGGTAAGGAGTACTTGCCTGTGTATGTATCCGGAGTAAAAAAATACGATTTGTACACGCAGATAATTAATAAAATTAGTTTATGGAGCGAAGATGACTAGCGTATCGTCATCCTGGAAGCAAATCAATCTACGCATGGGGGGTATAAAGATATAGGTCTAAGATAGTTGTATAGATTTTATAAATCTATTGTATATATTAGTTTTAAGATTCCATAATTTTTAAATTCTTCTCCCACCTTCCCTTCTTCCGAATTCTTCCTGCTTTTATTCTGTTCGACAGAGAATACGTGTTATCTCCACGTGATGTTCGCGGAACACAGCGGTTTTAGATTTCTCGAGAAATGGATGGTTAAAGCATATGTTTTGGGTAGAGAAAAAAGGTTCTAAAGACGGAGTTAAACAAAGATGGGTAAAAATTAGAGGTTTGGGACTTTAAAAAGCGTAACTTGGTATGGGGTGGTACTATTTAAAATCTATTTACAGATTTGGGCTCCCTAGAAAAATCTAATATTAGTTGATACCAAACAAAATACAGTTATCTTAAAAAAGTGACTACCCCGCGGATAATAAATACAATATATCGCTTGTCAACAAAAAATGTGTAGGGAAATTTAAAAACGAATTTAATGGGGGTTTAGTATTAGAATTCGTTGGTACAAAAACCAAGTCCTACTGTATTGTAAGCGAGAAAGACACGATTAAAATGATTAAAGGGGTCTCACGAAGTGTAGTTTAGTAAAACCGCGGGTGCTACAACCTATAACGAGCATATATTCCCAAAAGGGGTGGGCATGCAACAACGCAACAGTGCGTGGAAGAATAAAGATTCTCTCCAATAAGAAATTAAAGTTTCCATGTACGTAGCACCAGTCATTGGAAAATGGTAAAAATGTTAAACCTGTAAAGATGATTAGTAATTGTGGTTTAGAAAAATAGTAGTTTTCTTGGACTAAATAAAACAGCTTAGACTGAATAATGTATATGGTTGCATATTCTCGTACACATCCACAAACATCTGCTTACGTACACATACGGACATGGCGATGCCGGTAGTTTTTGTTTAACAAATAGTAGGAAAGATACGTTAGGTGTTAGTGTGTGGAAGCCCATCGGATCGTTTGATTCAAAAGGACGGTGCGGTGGAATGTATGGTGGTTCCCGTTAGAAAAATCGAAAGTGGTTAATCGATCGTATTAGATGTTTAAATATGCGAAAGTGTAAAAGCCTACATGAACAAAATTTAATTATCAGACAAAAAAGTGTGCGAAGTGCTATACTTTTAAAGAAAGTATAAAATGGTGCTTTTCAGCGGTCCTAGCAATAAAAAAGGCGACTGACTTTTTCAAGCAACTACAAGAATAGCAGTTGCGCAGAGAAGGGGTATGCATGTATTATACAGCGCACTGTTACTATAAAATGTGTTAGTTTACCGGTAACTCGAACGTGTAATTGATCACGACTTATAGATCCCTCGAAGGTTTAAAAATTCTGAGACCATTGTCGTTTGAAAAATGTTTGGAAAATATCAAAACGAGAGCGGGTCGAAGTATAAGTTAGATGGATGATTGACCGAGTTTTTTCTACCTTTTACGAGGGAATCGGAAGTTGACAAACATCGAGCATCTAATTCTCTATTTGGGCGATATCGAATACTTACCGGTTCTAGAAATAATTACTTGCTACCTACCGCTATGCGGCAGATTTGGTTCTAGGAAATGAGCAACCTACGAAAGTACGGAATACTCGGTATTAATGCTAATTGGTTTAGTAACCGCGCTTGTGAACTCTTCGAGCGCCTTCGGCAATCTTCGATTGTTTCCAAAGAAAATATTCAAGCCCGCCATTTCCAAAAATATGACGTAGAAGTTATTTAAAATTAAATTGTTTTATTAGTAAGTATCCTGTAGACAACAAGTTTGGTATTTCCTTAGTAAAGGTTTAAGGTGTTTTATTAAGTTTTTGTTTATAGTAGCACTGCATCTTCTACCGCACGATTTGCAACCAATTTGTGTGCGTGTGCTATCACCCTTTTGGATTTTTAATATGCACGCGATGGAATTGCTGATCCGTATAACATGAAAGACGTTTCCTATGTTTCTACTAACTGCATTCGCAGCATGGGCGAAGCAAACCGGGAGCATGCATTGGTGCTAAATGTACTGGACGAGCAGCAAGGATTGGTAAAAGATAACGTCATTTAGTTCTCCACTGAATCCGTAATATTGTCCGGCTGTCTTCGGAAACCTTCAGTTTGCATTCTATAGGGTACATAAAGCAGGTACGCTAGAGTAAACTTTTTAGTTATAAGTTAGTTCGCTTACAAGTTTAACCAAAGTCCTATAGTGCGGATTTTGTTTTGTACTAAAATGGTACCTGCAAACGTTTTTAAATGCGAGCACTGTCACGTCTACTTTACCGGGGGGGATGCTTTCAAACGGTACCAGAACAAATGTCGCGATGTAACATCGTCCAGGGTTTAAGCTTATATATCCGTCAGCAGCAAAGTACTTAAACTGTGGGTCTTGCGGTATCGCTTTTACGAGAATGGACAAGTTACAGCGACACAAGGAAAAACAGCACGGTATGTTATTAAGCCGTAAACGTTCAGCTCCGCTCGCTGTTAAAGGTTCTTGTACAAAACAACCACAAATTATGTATAAAGTATGCGATTTCGAAATGGAAAAGACTACGTATGCCGCACACTTGAGAAGCAACAGACATAAAAATGCAACAGTTACCGCTATTGGCGACGATGGTGTAGAAATGGTTAGCACAGCGTTTAACAGCCGTATGGCTAGCTATTGCATAAAAATCGCCAGTGTTGACGATGGAGTGTCCGAGTTTCTTTGGAAGCAGAAAGAGCGGTTTATTCGATTAATTAATAAAAAAAAAACAACATACAGCAATAAAAGTCTATTGCGAACTCTACGACGTCTACACAAAAATGGGGGAAGAGACTACCGATGTGAAATCCTTAAACACAAAAAATATGGTTATAACATCTTCTAGTAATCCGGAAAATATGTACGAGGTCTTAAGCTAAACCATGAGAACAAAATCAGAGGACTTTGAAACACATGGGGCCGGTTAGTCTTGGAAAAAGTGCTCTATTTAGAAATAAATATTAATAAGTATAAGCCGATGTGAGAACTTTTAGGTTAAGAATAAAACTTGTGAATATATATTTAGAAATGTGGTTTACAAAATTTTAACTGTATTAGTAAGATTGTCTGTAATAAAAAGTTTAAAGAATGGTATTTAAATTTTCTTTTAGATATGAGCTGCAGGAAAGTTATAATTTAGAAGGCGTGTGTGTAAAATGGTAAGGGGTGGTACGATTTTAAATTTATTTAGAGATTTGGATTCTGCATAAAATTCTAAACAAATTTGATGTGTCGCATGGTTGAGAAAATTTATAAGGACCGTCAGAAATCGCTGTCGGTAAAAAAATCTTAAAATGAGGGTAGCTCCCTGGGAGATGGTGTTATCTAAAAAAATTCCTAGAGATTCGGGTAGCTGAGAAAATTCTAATATTAATTGATACCAAACAAGGTACACATCTCGTGGGTAGAAATGTAGAGAAAAATTTATTTCGCAGAGGGTATATGTGTAACTTTGTAAGGAGCGGTCCTATATCAAATCTGTTTGCAGATTCGGATTTTGCATAAAGTTCTAGACTAATTTGATGTGTCGTATGGTTAAAAAATTTATAGGGATAGTCAGAAATCGCTACCAGAAAAAAACTTAAAATGAGGGCAACTCCCTGGGAGATGATGCACTCTAAAAAATTTAAAGAGATTTGGGTAGCTGAGAAAAATCTAATATTAATTGATACCAAACAAGATAGGTTTATCTCGAAAGATGAGCTAAACAAGATAGAAAGTATGGTATGACATTAAAAGCGAGTAGTGGTACGGTGGCAGTATGCTCGCTAGAAGTTATGTGTGTAACTTTGTAAGGAGTCGTCGGATTTTAAATCTGTTTGCAGATTCGGGTTCTGCGTAAAATTCTAGACTAATTTGATGTATCGCTTGACTAAAAAATTTATAAAGATGGTCGAAAATCCCTACCCGCAAAAAATCTTAAAGTGAAGGTAGCTCTCGGGGGGGGTGATGCTATCTGAAAAAATCCTAGAAATTCGGGTAACAGAAAAAATTCTAATATTAATTGATGCCAAATAATATAGATTATCTCGTGGGTGCGGTGCCTAAAGATCCCCGAGAGGTATCTCGAAAATTTTAGGGGTTAGGTTACCGATCTTTTAGGGTAGGGTTGGTTTGGGGTAAAAAAAATCCCACAAGGTGGTCCACAAGGCGAGAGCAAGGTGGAGATTCATCTCCTCATTTCCTCATTTCCTGTGTCGCTACCAATTTGTACAAATATCATACGCTTTCCTTTGCCTGATGGCTCCTTTGCACCAGAAGAAACCCCTTCAATTAAAGCTTGCCATGCAGTTTTAATTATTGTATCATACCAAACTTTATTTTTTACATAACCGGCATTAATACAGCAAATGTCTAAGTGTTGGGGGATCCTTGGCAGCCACAAGCTGCTTAATTCCCTTCACATACCGAGCATTTACATTTCCAATGCTCCACCTGAAGGTACTACATTGGCCAGGCGGCGAGTTTTTGTTGCCTGGAAATTTAGAATTTTGCCGATCCCTTGCCGTTCCAGGCAAGGTAAGGATCTTTAACGTGCATGACAACACTCACACACGGGACCTCCATTTAACCTCTTATCCGAACGAGGGCGTAATTTTTGTGAGAAATGCTCACCTGCCATTTTTCAAGCAGTCGGCCGCGTCGGGATTTGAACCTAGGACCTTGAGATCCATAGTCTTACGCTTACTACATTGATCCAAGGCGTTCACATACCACTGAATCTCGGTGAAATAGGGCATAGAATTAGAAAAAAATAGAAGGGAATCGAGTTGTATATAGGCTGTTGGGAGAATTGCAGGGAACTGTGTAGACTAGTTCAGAAGATAAATAAGCTGAGGTACAAGTTCAACCAGTTTCAAGACGTAAGACCCAATGTCGAAAAAATAAGTGCTCTTAAATCTGATGATTATTATAAACAACTACAGGCGTTGGTTGTGAAATATTTTCAACTAATGTTGATTATGCGAAAGGATAAATTGCAAAAACTATTAATTCAACAAAGGTTCAAGTGCTAGGGAACTTAGCAGCCAAAGGCTGTTTACCCCCTTCACATACAACTGAATATCGGGGAACTAGGGTGTATAACTGTAAAACAATAGAAGGTGACCGAACTGTATCAAACAAGAAAGAACAGCAGCTATGTTCAAAGACAACGAACATAAATACAAGAAGAAACCCGTTCAATGCATAGTGTGGAGCACAGCACAGTATATTTTTGAAATAGGTGCAGTAGGAAAAGCAGACAGAAAGAGATAGAAGTCTTCTGGAATGTTGTGCTTCAGATATATGTGGATGGTAGCATGGACAGACAAATTCAATAACAAATAGGCTGTTGATATAGTTGAGGAATAAAGATATCTGTGGAAAACGAAAAAAAATAGGAGAAATAGAAGGACAGTATACGTTCTAAGGCATTTCTGGGGAATAGTACGGGTTATATTACAAGCAGAGATAGGAAAAGATAGGTAGAGGTAGACCGAGATCAGACAAATAGTGATAGATGCAGACTGTGCAAATTTCAGAGAAATGTGTGGGTTGATTCAGGCTAGGAAACAATTAGAGTACGCGTCCAACCAGTTCTAGGACAGAAGACTTAATGATGATGATGATGACCGGCATTCAACCATGTCTCATCAGTGTAATAGACTTTTATCCCTTCGTCGCGATAGTTTTTTATTGCGGTTAAGTACTTCCTCCGCCAAAGAACTATTTCAGGTTTTTCGATTAAAATAGGTTTTCTTGTGCTTTTGTCATATTTAAAGCCTAATTTCTTCAACACTCTGTACAAGGATGTACGACTGAAGTTAGGTAATGAATCATCACTATTAACGACAGCTAACACCTTTGCTACAGTTGGCAATTCGTTGCAAAGATAGAATGAATGCACATGTCTTCAATTCCCATTTCTCAAAATCATCAAGCTTTTCAAAGACCGTTAAGCATTTTCTATTTTTCTTTGGTGAACGCGCGGTACCAGAACCTTTAATTTGTTTAATTGAATTCCACACTGTGTTTTGTCCAATACCTGTGTCTATAGCTGTATGTTTCACAGCAGCAGTCTTACTGAGGTTCTTTGCAATCTATGTTAAATACGTGTTATATGCCATTAATTTCTGACCACTGTGAATTATCCTTCGCTTCGATTTTTAAATAATTGCTGCTCTTGCTCAGTCATCTTTTGAATTGGATGCTAAAATAATAATATGCGTGTATTTAACCCATAATCAGTGCAAATTAATCGACATACCTCCACAATAATAAAACTCCGAGGAAGTAAGTTCTGACAAGAACTATTGTTTACCAGTTTACAAAAAGAAACGAAATTATAAATGAAAATTGAAAATGACTAAGAAAAAACAATAAAGCACATAAATGGTCAAAAACTTAAAGGATGTGGAACGATGATGAATATTGATTGAATGTCATTTATTTATCAAGGACAATTAATATTTTAGATTGTCCACAGCATTGCCAGCTTTAAGTGCAATTCTTATTCTACCCAACACATAATTAAAATTTAGTGGATCATTCAATTAGCATTTTGACGTGTTGTTGTAAATACAAATTAATTATAATTTCTATATATACATACAGAATAATTATTAATTCCATAATTGAGTGATTATAAATCGTGACTAGCCTAAATTAATTTCCATAACTCGTTTTTATTGCAATTCTGACAACGACGCATTACATATATTTTAAATACAAATGTTTAGTATAAGCTGAGTAAATCAGCATCATGTTTTAACCAATCAAATCGAAGGCTAAACTTTCCCTATACCTTTCATCGCTTTATTTTTAGCTGAAATGGACTATAGAGAATAAATCTATGGATTAAAATGTGTTAGGATAAAAAATTACAAACCATTCATTCTCGGTTTTTGATTGGTTTTGGTTCTTTGCATGACATCCTCAGAGGACAGGAGTCAATTTTCATACACACTGTGTAGGTGATAACTTTCTGAAGAGTCCAAATCAAAATTAGTTTTACTAAATAATAATTACATTAATGTATTGAAAACTTAAAAGTAGGTATGATTTTTTGCACTGTGTTTCAACGAGGGAGTGATTAAACTACTATAATGTGTTAGGGTAAAAACCAGAAAACTGTTCACTTTTGATTTTAGATTTATTTTTTAGGTAGAGATATTTCTTTAATTTCAAATCCAAGGCTTTCAAGATCTTATGTTTTTGTATCTGTGAAAAAATTTCGTTCAAAGCTTTATCATTCATATAACTCTGAATTACGTTTATAATCGCCTCCACTTTATCAAAAATTGATATTATTACCAAAGATAATGATTGCAATTCTGTAGAAAATCGATTATTTGACAACAAAATCAAATTTAGAACGAGTGAAAAAATAAACTTCTCGTCTAAAACCATTGGCTCCAATTGTAGGGTTATTATTGTCTTCACTAATATATTTACCAGTTTGGACAATAGCTGGCAAAGAATTCATAACTATCACCACTGTCCATCGAATTTTTGATAAACTATTCGGCTTTCTCACTGAAGTACCTGACAAAAGTTCTACTAGTACATTTTGAAAAATTGTAGTTCTTTTTGTTGATGTCTTAATGAGGTTGTAAAGTTCCTTCACCACTGAGAGAACATTTCTCAGTGGTACTATTTCTCCACAAAATCTGGCTACGGAAAAATTTAATAAATGAGCATGACAATGAAGATATAGAGCTTGAAATTAATTTTTATCGAAAAAGGCAGATAAGTCATTACATTTTCCGCTAGTTTTGGCGAAACTATCTCTAATTTTTTCTAGCGATATATCAATTTTAATCAGAAACTCCATTATAACCATGTAAAGTTCTTCTCCGCATATACAAGAACAATCTATGAACGCAAGAAAATGTTCTTTTATTTGAAAATGTTTATTTTAAATATCAAGTACACGGTATCTTATAGTCGCGGTGACTTGCTTGGGTGCTCACGTCTGTGGTTTCGTTTATAATTAAAGATTAATAAAATGCTTGTTTAATTTAGTCCACAATTTTCTGCTTAATATAGAAGATTCGATCATTAAAATTATCTCGTTTTGTATATGCGCTCCTATGTATTTTCCAACTTTAGAGTTACACTAATTCGAAATTTTCATTTTTATCCTGCATCCTCAGTTTCAATAATACCAAAGCGCCTACCTCTATATTCTTCTGTCTCATTGTGTACCCTCAAAGCTGTACCCTGTTTTATTAACTGCAGAATGGTTTTGAAAATCATTTTAACATAATTTCTATTTTCCCACTATCTCCTGTCCAAATGCCGAAATTTCAGATGAAATGGCCGTTTTCGATTTATAAGATTCTATATGAAATTGTTTTACCCTGACGTGAGCTAAAAAGTTATTGTGTTTGTTGAATTTTTAAATTGTTTTTTTCAGTTAGTTACTAGTTTTTTTTTTAAATTATCCTCCGAAAACCCTGGACTGTAAAAACAAATGTATGTACCATAATAACAAAACGCAGTATTGAGACAAATGCTGTATTTCAGCCAAATAAATTAATCATAACAGTCTTACCTGAAACTTCTGTGCTGGTTTTCAAACGTCGTTTTTGTGAATTCTAAAACTGGCTGGAACGGTTCTAGTTGTTGGGTTTTCAAAAGTCAAACCCATTTTTTCTAAGGCGAGATTTAGGCGAGTTTACTAGTGCCGTTTGGTATATTTGCATGATTCAAGCAAAAAGTTGTACTATGTCTACATTTCTTATGTATTAATCTTTAAAATATACCAGGTAAGTATTAATACTTTATAAGTCAGATGCGAATGCTTTAAGAAGTTTTAAATTTATAAATATGACTTAGTGGACAGGTATGAACTTTTAAACACGCTCAAAATCATTAGGTTTTTAGTCCTAGAACTAGTTAGAGGCGTACCTTCATTGTTTCCTATTCTGAGCTAACATACACACATTTCTATGAAATTCTCTCAGCCTTCATCTTTCAGTAGCTGCGTAAATTAGTCTGATCTAGGTCTACCACTACCTCTCTTTTTTTCTATTTCTGTTTATAATAAATGCACTATTTTCTAAATGCCTTAGAACGTGTCCTGTCCTTCTATTTCTCCTACTTTTTTTGTTTTCTACAGATATCTTTTCTCCCTTACTATTTGTAGAACCTTTTTGTTATAAACTTTCTCTGCCCATGCTATCATCATCATACTGCAGCACTATCTTTTTTCTGTCTGCTTGTCGTACTGTCCCATTTTATATCAGTGCTGCGCTCCACATATCTGCTTTCAACAATTCTTTTCATATAATAGTCGATTATATGTACACTTTTATGTCAATAACTTATTAATTTGTTTAATATTCAAAAATTAGCACCTGATATAATATTGATATTTATCTGATTCCACCAAAATTTATGTTTCTTGAAAGCCAGCAAAAATATCACTATAATTACTTTTAAGTACCTTTTGAACGTTCAAAACGATCCTCTCTCTATTTTTCAAATTCTCAAATGATTTTTGCTGACCCTTACAGATATTTGATATAGCAAATATTAAATGTAAAAAAATTCAAAAACAGTCTTATACTAACCTGTGTTTTTTCCTACTTGGTTCTAGGAACTGCCTCTGAATATCGATGGTCAGCACCCCTGGATTGTTACAGCTTGACTTGTTAGCGTAGTTTCTTCACTTGTTAACCAGAATGATTAATTGTTGCTCGAATTCTCCTTCGGATTTTGGAAATACTTGAAATTTACTTGTAGTTTAATTTGAGTATCTTGACGTTTATTTTATGTTTCCTTGTAAGCTTATTTAGAAGTATTTTTAAAATATTCTCGAAATTTGTTGACATTTATTTAGACGTATATTCAGACGTTTATTTGGAAGTATATTTGGAGGTACATTCAGAAGCCTAAATTCTTAAATATTATATTTAAATTTAATTAATAGTTTTCCTTACGTGTTAAGATCAAAACGGCTACTTCTTGTTGTATAAATTGACACTTAATTTTCACTATTTTAATAAATTATTAATTTTCACCAAGTTTACTTTTACATAATATTTCACTTTTAATTGACGTGTTTAATGCCTTGGTCGAAGAGATACTGAATGTTTACGAGGCTTTTATAGTATTTATAGACTCCTCATATCTATTTTTCCTATTGGTGTTCATCGTCTGTTTGTTGATAAAGGCGTTGTATCTTGCACTTATCTCTGCAGAACTCGGTATTTCTAAAAATTCCATGTTCTGATTCTTGGTCAGACATTCCATTTCACACGTAGACGCTCAATTTTGTGTAGCATATTTCGCAAAAAGTCCAAACTTGTATTACATATTGTCACATCTTTCATGTTTGTGTTGACTATAGTTCAGTTTGTCATATCACGAACCGCCTGTTATTTATTGTTTGTTACTCCAAATATGTTGGATTTTATCGAAATACAATGTCTTTGGTTACGTATTCATATTCCCATTATGACGTATTTAAACGCGTTTATTTATTTATGTGTTGATATATTTAATGATATTCTTAAATAGCTAGTATGCCAGGTCATTTATCTTCACCGATTACGTGTTTATTTTGATGAAACTTGATGCGTTTAAAACCTTATTTTTACTCGTTTCTTTCCAGTTCTGGACTTGTATATTTAATTTAGAACGTATTATACGACGTACACATTATTATTTTTGCTAAATAGTATCTGATTATTGAATAATGGGCTTCTATCTTATGGATTAAATTGTTTATGATTTATATACAGCGTACTCGCTATTGACTTTATGTAAAATAGTCGATTTACTCCTATTTAATGGTGGAATTGTTTAGTTTTCTTAACGTTAATAATTTTTACATTTATCTTACGACCCGTACTGTTATCGTTGGATGGGGGCGGCGTCTGTAAGCAAGCAGGCTGGGCTTAGTTCATTGTTTAATAAACATTAGAAAAGTCATTATAAATCCAAAATAAGCATAATAATAAAAGTGAAATTAAATGGTTTCAATTGTTAGGATGTCTTCAGATGACTTCCTGGGGCTGTGGAGCCAGGAGTAGCCGTATGCACCAGTTGATGGGGGTGTGTAGGTCTTCGGAAGGCTTCGGCTTTCTTCGGTGGTGTTCGGAAGTTGCTGAAGAGACCCAGTGTGTACTTAACAGCGAAAATTAAGACATATATACAGGTCGGCGAGGTCCAGACATCTTCAGTGGTGTTCGGTCCTCGTCGGTAATCTTTGTGTGTTTAGTGGAGGGTAGCAATTACGTTAAAGCAATTATGAACTGAAAATTATATACACTTAAAAACTACTATTTACAAAATATATACAAGGGCAAAGGGGCAGAAGGTATTCGGCGTCTTCTGAAGTCTTCGGCGGCGTCGTGGGGTTGATGCTTCTACGGGGACGTCGTCCCTGTGGTAAAGCTTGACGGGTGTAATCACAATAACGACGTCGGTGCAGTATGGAACGGAGCTGACGACGGCCTCCAGGTACGGCGGCGGATAGGGTAACGTTTAAGGCAGGACGCAGGCTATGATGAGCACTGCGCTATGAGTAAACGTGCTATGGTGAGCGCCGCTTTTGGAAGGGTGTTGGTTCGCAGGCTATGATGAGCACTGCGGAGGAGAGGTGAACCCCAGGCTATGATGAGCACTAGGACTAATTTATGCAGAAATTGAATTTGTATTTATAGTCTTCAGGTCACTATCCATCGTGTGTTGAAAAACGCTTATCAGAGCTTAAACCAATGAACGTCCTCGTCGATTTTAGATTGTAAATTTTGATTATTCAAATTTTTGAAAAATGTTGGTTTCCCAATTCTTGGTAAAAGTTGTTCTGTGTTCAGCACGTGTACTCTGATATAGTCAAGCTTACGTTTCGCTGTCCGCTTAGTGTATTGCATGCGATCATGAGGGTAACATTCCCCCCCGCTGAAGATGGTAGCGTAGCTATGTTGTTGAGAAGAAGCGACGGGGCTTTGTCGTCGAAATATCTACGTTTGCGTTTTGTGCGGCGGCGTCGGGCTTTACCATGATCGCCCGCTGCTTGTGGTTGAAAGGGCGCCTCTTCGGGGGTCCGTCCGTAGGCACTCCTTTCTGTTTGTGCGCGTTGCACAATATTAGGCAGGTCGACACGGGCTGCATGGCTAGCTCGTGCTCTGCATGTTTCTGCGTTCAGTGATAATGGGCTGGCGCCGGTGGCGGCAGTAGGCGGTGCTGATCCATTCATCACTGGTGGAAATCCTTCCCAAAGGCGGCTGGGTAAGAATTCGTCTGTGAACTGCGTAGTTGCAGTAGGTTTGACGGCGACGGGCGTCACCGTCGTGTAGCGGCGTTGGACCCTTCTGTGGTCGTTCGTCGATTGAAAGGGCACCTTTTCTTGAGCCATCCCACCATAAGTGCTCCTTTCTGTTTGTGCGCGTTGCACAATATTAGGCTGCTCGACACGGGCTGTGTAGTTAGCTCGTGCTCTGCATGTTTCTGCGTTCAGTGATAATGGGCTGGTGCCGGTGGCGGCAGTAGGCGGTGCGGACCCATTGATCACTGATGGGAATCCTTCCCAAAGGCTGCTGGGCAAGGATTCGTCTGCGAGCTGCTTAGCTGCAGTCGGTGTGGCGGTGACGGGCGTCACCGTAGTGTGGCGGCGTTGGACCTTGCTGTGGTCGTTTGCTGCTTGAGTTCGAAAGGGCACCTCTTCTTGGGACATCCGTCCGTAGGTATACCTTTCTGTTTCCATGTTCAGTGAGAATGGGCTGGTGCCGGTGGCGGCAGTAGGTGGTGCGGACCCATTGATCACTGGTGGAAATCCTTCCCAGAGGCTGCTGGCCAAGGATTCGTCTGTGAACTGCTTAGCTGCAGTTGGTGTGGCGGTGACGGGCGTCACCGTCGTGTGGCGGCGTTGGACCTTTCTGTGGTCGCTTGCTGCATGTTGAAAAGGCACCTCTTCTTGGGACATCCGTCCGTAGGCGTTCCTTTCCGTTTGTGCGCGTTGCACAATATTAGGCAGAACGACATGGGCTGTGTGGGTTGCTCGTGGTCTGCATGTCTGTAGCCAGGGTTCGCCTGGGATGACATCCTCAGCGAGGTCTGCGACTACCAAGAATGTGATGGGGATCCTTGGTAGTGGGTCATCGTCGGCGGTGTTTAGTTGTGCCAGTTCGTTGCGCCCGACCGACCTGGCGTGGCTCGGTCGGGGTGCTGTTTGTTGGTCGATATTGTTGAGCGCCACTGGGTTGTTGCAGTCTTAGAACTGTCGATTGAGTGGCCTCCTGGGTTGGAGGCGGCTGGTTGGTGTCCGGCTGGACGTTGGAGGTGGCTTGAGTCTTCGTCTCGGGCTTGATGGTGGTCCTTGCAAGCGCGTTGTTTGCAAAATCTTCTAATGAAGACAGCCCAGACACGTTGGGCGACATTTGTTATCGTTGGATGGGGGCGGCGTCTGTAAGCAAGTAGGCTGGGCTTAGTTCATTGTTTAATAAACATTAGAAAAGTCATTATAAATCCAAAATAAACATAATAATAAAAGTGAAATTAAATGGTTTCAATTGGTAAGATGTCTTCAGATGACTTCCTGGGGCTGTGGAGCCAGGAGTAGCCGTATGCACCAGTTAATGGGGGTGTGTAGGTCTTCGGAAGGCTTCGGCTTTTTTCGGTGGTGTTCGAAAGTTGCTGAAGAGGCCCAGTGTGTACTTAACAGCAAAGATTAAGACATATATACAAGTCGGCGAGGTCCAGACATCTTCGGTGGTGTTCGGTCCTAGTCGGTAATCTTCGTGTGTTTAGTGGAGGGTAGCAATTACGTTAAAGCAATTATGAACTGAAAATTATATACACTTAAAAACTACTATTTAGAAAATATATACATGAGCAAAGAGGCAGAAGGTATTCGGCGTCTTCTGTAGTCTTCGGCGGCGTCGTGGGGTTGATGCTTCTACGGGGATGTCGTCCCTGTGGTAGAGCTTGACGGGTGTAATCACAATAACGACGTCGGTGCAGTATGGAACGGAGCTGAGAGTTCGTACGCGCTTGTTAATTGTGTGTGAATGTGGAACGTCCCGTTTTAAGTTATATAACTCATTGCAATTTTTAGTATCTTTTTAACATAATGCTCTGTGGTTAGAAGCCTTTGAATCTCTCCTTTGGTTAGATATTTCACTGAATTGACATTTGTCAAGTTGTTATTGTAAAACTGTATTAAAGTGTTGCACATTAATTTGTTTTTGTTCATAAAAAAGTGGTTTAATTGTGGGAAAATGTTATCTCACCTAAGGGCGATAACGAGCCCATGTGGTGGCTCTTCCTTCTTCTTGATCCAGCCTTCGGCTCGAAACGACGATCTTGGTAGGTTAGCAAAATTTATATCGCTTATTTTAGCGGATTCTAGCTTACTACCTTGGATAAAATTAATCTTTCTGGTGTTTGTGAGTAAGAAAGTTAATTATTACGCCTTTGGCGGATTTCACGTCGTTTTGATTAATACCTTCGCTCAGTTAGAGAAGCACATTTTTGTAATATTTGTTATATGCTACCCACATTGTTATGTGGTAAGTAATAGCTTTGTAGTACTTCTTGTTCTATGTATTACATGAATTTTAGGGTTCAAATTCAACTCCAACTTTAAGTTCAACTTTAAGTCCAAATTTAAATCCAGATTTTAGTTCAAATTTAACTCCAAATTTAAATTCAAATTTAACTTCAAATTTAAGTCTATGTCTACATCTGCGTGCGAGTCCAAGAGTAATTGCATATTTTAAGTTTAGCAGTTCCGATTTAAGTAGATGCACATTTGTGAAGATTCGTTTAAGTAATCGTTCTGGTGGTATTACGATTACCCAACCTCGACAACTTACTGAAATAGATGGTATTGAAGCTCCCGACGAAGAATTAATTATTGATACAATAAGTTCCATCTGCTGGACTACCGAAATATTAATCGAAACCTGTTGGAGTTATCTGTGGATGAATATTACTCCTGAAGCGATTTTGTGTGATCACCTTTAAGTGCTGTAATCCTGTTAAGTTGGATTTGGAATTCTTGACTGCTACTGGTGCATTGGAATTACTTCTTGAGGTCGTATACTTCCTTATTTAATTGTGCTGTGTATGTTCTGTTGAGATTATTGGAGTAATACTTTTTGTGTATGAAACCTTATGTTCACCCGCTTATATTTTGCTTTGCAAGCAACCATACTTACACCTGTGTGTAAGGTGGGTTGCGATAATTAACGTAAAATCTGTATTTATGATAAAATTATTAAGGTACTAATGGTTGAATGCTTCCTTAGTAAGTGCTAGGTGTTTTTATGATTAATGCTAACCACTCGTTAATGCTTTCCAGTGATTTATACATATTGATTGTAAATCTAGTCACGAGCTTAGACCCTTGGTTAAATTATTACTCACTTGAGTTATGCTGTTACAGCTTACTTAGTGGCCACCAAGTCTGCGTACCCGATTATTACTTAGTACGAATTATTTTTGCGTATGGGCTCGTGCCCGGATATTCTGAACACCATTGCATTATTACTGTTAAATATTACTTATACAATCACCTGGAGTAAACATATATTTGTTTATTGTGAGCACTTAGCTTGGTTAATTTTTCTTGAATCATTTAGGTTTGAATCTTGTATGTGTGATTATTTGTAGAATTATTTGTTCTAGTGAAATTTATATTTATGTGTTTGATTTCATATTTGGCATTGTAGTTACTTCAATAAATTCAGGTTTAATTCTGTGCCCTGTTAATTTATTGATATAGTGAGTTACCTTGGGTTTCGCCGAGAATAGTGGAACATTTCTCGTTGATTCTGCTTGCTCCTGTTCCTGGCGCCCATTAATAAAATAGTTAGTTTTGACTTATTGGACCTTTCTAGTGGTTCCTTATGGTCCTTGAATGCGATTCTTTACCCACCGCCCTGATGAATCTTTTCTGAGCTATTCCGGAGCACTATTTGTCATCGTAACGTTAAGGAACCCATTATATCGATTAGATATCGAATTTTTACCGTGGCAAAAATTGGCGCCCAACGTGGGGCTCAAATTGGCAAAAATTGACACAAAACGTTTGTACCTCGAATTGGCAAAAATTGACACAACGTTTGTGGTTTGTGGTTCGAAATACAGAATTGATACTATATTGCTTGTTGTCCCAACGACAAAAATTAAGTCTCAACGTGCAAGACTTTGTTTTGCATTTCATTTTACAACCCCTAAATTTTTTTTCTGGATTATTGGATATTTTGTGAAGTTGCAATTTTAGGCAACAATATTATTGCAGTGATTGTATGTTGATTTGTATGCTTGTGCTAGTTTGTGCTTTCTTAAACATTTATTTGTGCTATTATTTGAAAGTGTTTAAAAATACTCTGGTATTGATTATTGGTACTGAATTTATAGGTGCATATTTTGTGAAGTTATTGTTGATATAAAAAAAAGTTGTGTAATTACAAAAATTGAACCCTTATATCTAACTTGCAGAGATATTTAGTGGTTATTTACATAATTATTTGATAAAATATAAAATATTTATTATTGAATTGCGATTTGAACATTATATTAGTGAATAATCTGTTTTTTTTTCAATTTATATTAAAATGTCTGATTATAAAATGGATATTCATCGACTTCGTAAGGATGAACTATCTTTTGAATTATTGATTCGTGGTGTTACTGTATTAGCGAAAGAAACAGTTGAAGGTATGCGAGCTTATTTACGCCCGTTATTAAAAATGGAACAAACTAGTATTGCTTCTTCTTTTAATACATCAGATCTTATACCTGATGATGAATTTACTATTATTTCTGAAAAGATAGTCGAATTACAATCTAATTTACAGAAAGCTGATTCTCCTGTTGCTACTATTCGTGCTCGGACGATTCATTTGTGGAAACGAATTAATCTTATATCAGTAGATACCCTATCACCTGAACAAGTAGAGTTACGCTCGAGTCTTTTAACAAAAATTCTTATTTTATTAGATACTTTGGATTCTCACTCTTCTAAAGAAGTGGAAAATCTCAGTAATTTATTATCAAAACAACCCTCGTTTAATGTTGATGCTGACGAAGAATTATCTGAAGCTGCAGCTAACCCAAATAATACATTTAATACTTCATCTCCAAATTCGAATTTAAGATCATTACCAGTGTTGAAATGGAACTTAAAATTTTCCGGCGATCCTGATGGACTTACTGTTCATAATTTTCTTGAACGAGTTGACGAGCTCCGTAGAGCCCGAAATGTTTCTAAACTTGAATTATTTGAGTCCTCTGTGGATTTATTTGAGTCAAAGGCACTCCTTTGGTATCGAAGTAATCGCCATAGGTTTTCTAATTGGAAATCATTATCTACCTTATTATTGTTACATTTTGAACCTCCTGATTATAAACGTAGACTTTTCAAGGATATTTTAGCAAGAACACAAGATCCTTCTGAAGGTATTATTGACTATTTATCCTGTATGACCTCAATGTTTCGACGTTACGGTTCTATGCCTGAAGATGTTCAACTTGATATTGTTTCGCATAATTTATCCCCATTTTATACAACCCAGTTACCTGATGTGGATTCTTTACAGAAATTGGAAGAGGAATGTTTGAAATTAGAATTGAAGAAATTTAGAGTAGACAGTTATGTACACCCTAATAAAAATCAACGCTCTTATGTGGAACTTGATTTTGCTTTTGTATCGGTCTCGACTAAAAATATTGCTGGTGTTCATGATCAATCGGTTATGCGCACGAATGTTAATGAAGTTAGAACCAATTCACCATCAATTGTTTGTTATAATTGTTCTCGTTTAGGACATCTGAGTAAAGTTTGTCCCGAACCAAGGAAATTACTTTGTTAGAAGTGTGGTAAACATGATTTTACGGTACGTACATGCCCAGATTGTAACCATCATTTAAACTTACCCCGGAGGAACCAATAGGTCAAGTGGTTTCCCTCCCCTTTTCCCCAACCTTGGCCAACATTGAAAATAAAAATAAAATTTATTCGAATTATAATAATTTTCCTAATCAGTCACTATTGGACTTTGTTTTGTCACATGCCCAAGATGACCAAAGACCATATCTTGAAGTTAAAATTTTAGGACATCCTATCTTAGCTTTATTGGATAGTGGTGCAAGTCAAACTGTTGTAGGTTTACCTGGTTACGAATTGTTAATGAAATTAGGATTAACTTTAATCAAATCCCCATCTGAATGCACTGTTGCTAGTGGTAATATTTGCAAAGCTTTAGGCTATATCTCAACCCCTGTACAACTGATGGAAAAATTACATATAATAAAAGTTTTAGTAGTACCTGAATTTAGTCATGTCCTTATATTAGGTATAGATTTCTGGAAGGCCATGAGTATAATTCCAAATTTAAAGGAAGGTGTTTGGCATTTTTCTCCCGAGTCAGAGCCTAATAGTAAATACAAAAATAATGTTTCTGGTATTAATACTCAAGATGCTTTAACAATGGGTCAACGATCTGCTTTAAATCTCCTTCTTAGGGAAAAATTGCAAAATATGGGAACTGCACTAGGTTATTGTAAAACAACCGAACATGTAATCGAAGTACTGCCTGGTACTAAACCAATTAAACAACGGTACTATCCTGTTTCCCCTTTTAAACAAAAGATTATTGATAAAGAATTAGACCATATGTTAAAGGATGGAATTATTTCACCGTGTAAAAGTTCTTGGTCCTCTCCTGTTTGTTTGGTACAGAAGAAAGATGGTTCGTATAGATTTTGTATTGACTATCGTCAATTAAATTCTGTAACTATCAAAGATGCTTATCCGCTACCTTACATGTCTGCGATTTTAGATCAATTAAGAGATGCTCGTTATTTGAGTTCTATTGATATATTATCTGCTTATTGGCAAGTCCCTATTAGTGAGTCATCGAAAGACTTTACGGCCTTTACTGTTCCTGGTCGTGGGCTCTATCGGTTCAATCGAATGTCATTCGGCTTAACTAATGCCCCCGCTACATTCCAGCGTCTCATTGATAATACACTTGGTGCTGATTTACAACCTTTTGTTCTGCAATATTTGGATGATATAATTGTTGTATCCAAAGATTTTGACCATCACTTAGAAATTCTTGGCAAAGTTTTTGATCGCTTAACTGAAGCTGGTCTCGTCATAAGCCTCGATAAATGTAAATTCTGTTTATCTGAGTTACGTTATTTAGGATATTTGGTAGATCAACATGGACTTCGACCTGATTCCGATAAAGTGAAAGCTATATTAGACATCCCGTATCCGAAATCTGTTACTGATCTTCGACGTTTCCTAGGTACAGCATCATGGTATCGACGTTTCGTCCCTGATTTTTCTACTATTGTTCAACCTTTGACTAGTTTAACTAAGAAAAGTTGTACTTGGCGTTGGACTTCTGATTGCGAAACCGCCTTCAATCGTATCAAAGAGTTGTTAATAATTGCTCCTGTGTTGACGTGCCCTGATTTTTCCAAGCCGTTTGTTTTACAAACTGATGCCTCTGCTTATGGTATTGGTGCCGTTCTTACCCAATCCACTGATATTGGCGACAGAGTTATTTGCTACTTATCTCGCTCCCTTACTGTGCAAGAGCAAAAATATTCTGCCACCGAACGTGAGTGTATTGCCGTTATCTGGTCGGTTGAAAAATTACGACACTATCTGGAAGGTCATCACTCCACGATGATTACCGACCACCATTCTCTATTATGGCTTCATAAACTAAAAGACCCTCAAGGACGTTTGGCACGTTGGGCTTTGAGATTGCAATCCTATGATTACACAATAATTCATCGTAAAGGTAAAGAGCATATTGTACCCGATTTTCTTTCACGTGCTGTCCCTGTTTCTATTGAACCTATTAAAGTGGACGATGATGATTATTCTAACACTACCGATAGATGGTATCGTAAAGTACTTCAGAAAGTTAGTTCTAATCCCTTAAAATTTCCTTTGTGGCGAGTGGAAGACGAACGACTCTATAAGTTTGTTAAACCAACTATACCTGAATTAGCTACTGAAAATGACTTGTGGAGATTAGTAGTTCCTAAAGAAAAACGTTCCCAACTTTTGTAGCGATATCATAATGATCCCATTTCTGGTCATTTAGGAATCTTCAAGACTTACTCTAGAATTAAAATGTTATATTATTGGCCCCAAATGAAGTGTGATATTACCCGGTATGTTAACCATTGTCTTACTTGTCAACAACATAAGCCCGAACAAAAAGCTCCTGCTGGTCTTATGGGTGAGCGACCGACTGTCATACAGCCTTGGCAAATGATAAGTTTAGATTTTATGGGTCCCCTTGTTCGATTTACTCAAGGATATAAATATTTGCTAGTTGTCACCGATTATTTTAGTAAATATGTACTTACTTTTCCCCTTCGATCTGCTAGTGCTAAAACTTTATGCACGAACATAGAAGATGGTATATTTTTGGTCTATGGTGTACCCCAGTACATTATTTGCGACAATGGTGGACAAATGAAAAGTAAACGCTTTAGACACTTGTATGAAAAATATAAATCTACTATTATATTTACTCCCTTATATTACCCTCGTGCAAATCCAACCGAAGGTACGAACAAAGTCATCAAGACTATGCTTGCAACATATATTAAAGAGTCACAGAAAAATTGGGATATCAATTTATCCGCTGTGACCTGTGCAATTAGAACTTCTGTTAGCGAAACTACCGGTTTCACTCCATACTTTATAAATTTTGGACGTGAACATATTTCCTGCGGAGAAGACTTTAAGTTAAAAATTGAAACACCCGATCTAGATTTAAATGAACATATAGAAAAACGTAAAACTGGTTATCAGAAAATGTTTGAAACTGTTAAAGAAAAATTACGTCAAGCGCATGAACGCTTTCGTCATACGTATAATCTGCGAAGAAGAGCTGTTCACTATGAACCTGGTCAACTTGTGTGGCGACGTAATAAGGCTTTGAGTGATGCGACCAAGTCCTTTTCAACAAAACTTGCTCCTAAATTCCTAGGCCCTTATAAAGTTAAAAAGAAATTAGGAATAGCAACTTACGAACTGGAAACTGAAGATGGACAATCTAAGGGTATCTGGCATGCTCAAGAACTGAAACCTGCTAATGTATTTGATGATGATTGAATAGCTTTTTGTGTTATTGGTTATGTTAGGTTCAGCCTGCTGCTGAACGTCGTAAACTTTAAGGAGTTTACTTCCTTCGAAGTTGAGGGGGAGTGGAACGTCCCGTTTTAAGTTTTATAACTCATTGCAATTTTTAGTATCTTTTTAACATAATGCTCTGTGGTTAGAAGCCTTTGAATCTCTCCTTTGGTTAGATATTTCACTGAATTGACATTTGTCAAGTTGTTATTGTAAAACTGTATTAAAGTGTTGCACATTAATTTGTTTTTGTTCATAAAAAAGTGGTTTAATTGTGGGAAAATGTTATCTCACCTAAGGGCGATAACGAGCCCATGTGGTGGCTCTTCCTTCTTCTTGATCCAGCCTTCGGCTCGAAACGACGATCTTGGTAGGTTAGCAAAATTTATATCGCTTATTTTAGCGGATTCTAGCTTACTACCTTGGATAAAATTAATCTTTCTGGTGTTTGTGAGTAAGAAAGTTAATTATTACGCCTTTGGCGGATTTCACGTCGTTTTGATTAATACCTTCGCTCAGTTAGAGAAGCACATTTTTGTAATATTTGTTATATGCTACCCACATTGTTATGTGGTAAGTAATAGCTTTGTAGTACTTCTTGTTCTATGTATTACATGAATTTTAGGGTTCAAATTCAACTCCAACTTTAAGTTCAACTTTAAGTCCAAATTTAAATCCAGATTTTAGTTCAAATTTAACTCCAAATTTAAATTCAAATTTAACTTCAAATTTAAGTCTATGTCTACATCTGCGTGCGAGTCCAAGAGTAATTGCATATTTTAAGTTTAGCAGTTCCGATTTAAGTAGATGCACATTTGTGAAGATTCGTTTAAGTAATCGTTCTGGTGGTATTACGATTACCCAACCTCGACAACTTACTGAAATAGATGGTATTGAAGCTCCCGACGAAGAATTAATTATTGATACAATAAGTTCCATCTGCTGGACTACCGAAATATTAATCGAAACCTGTTGGAGTTATCTGTGGATGAATATTACTCCTGAAGCGATTTTGTGTGATCACCTTTAAGTGCTGTAATCCTGTTAAGTTGGATTTGGAATTCTTGACTGCTACTGGTGCATTGGAATTACTTCTTGAGGTCGTATACTTCCTTATTTAATTGTGCTGTGTATGTTCTGTTGAGATTATTGGAGTAATACTTTTTGTGTATGAAACCTTATGTTCACCCGCTTATATTTTGCTTTGCAAGCAACCATACTTACACCTGTGTGTAAGGTGGGTTGCGATAATTAACGTAAAATCTGTATTTATGATAAAATTATTAAGGTACTAATGGTTGAATGCTTCCTTAGTAAGTGCTAGGTGTTTTTATAATTAATGCTAACCACTCGTTAATGCTTTCCAGTGATTTATACATATTGATTGTAAATCTAGTCACGAGCTTAGACACTTGGTTAAATTATTACTCACTTGAGTTATGCTGTTACAGCTTACTTAGTGGCCACCAAGTCTGCGTACCCGATTATTACTTAGTACGAATTATTTTTGCGTATGGGCTCGTGCCCGGATATTCTGAACACCATTGCATTATTACTGTTAAATATTACTTATACAATCACCTGGAGTAAACATATATTTGTTTATTGTGAGCACTTAGCTTGGTTAATTTTTCTTGAATCATTTAGGTTTGAATCTTGTATGTGTGATTATTTGTAGAATTATTTGTTCTAGTGAAATTTATATTTATGTGTTTGATTTCATATTTGGCATTGTAGTTACTTCAATAAATTCAGGTTTAATTCTGTGCCCTGTTAATTTATTGATATAGTGAGTTACCTTGGGTTTCGCCCGAGAATAGTGGAACATTTCTCGTTGATTCTGCTTGCTCCTGTTCCTGGCGCCCATTAATAAAATAGTTAGTTTTGACTTATTGGACCTTTCTAGTGGTTCCTTATGGTCCTTGAATGCGATTCTTTACCCACCGCCCTGATGAGTCTTTTCTGAGCTATTCCGGAGCACTATTTGTCATCGTAACGTTAAGGAACCCATTATATCGATTAGATATCGAATTTTTACCGTGGCAAATGGATTACGACGACGGCCTTCAGGTACGGCGGCGGATAGGGTAACGTTTAAGGCAGGACGCAGGCTATGATGAGCACTGCGCTAGGAGTAAGCGTGCTATGGTGAGCGCCGCTTTTGGAAGGGTGTTGGTTCGCAGGCTATGATGAGCACTGCGGAGGAGAGGTGAACCCCAGGCTATGATGAGCACTAGTACTGATTTATGCAGAAATTGAATTTGTATTTATAGTCTTCAGGTCACTATCCATCGTGTGTTGAAAAACGCTTATCAGAGCTTTAACCAATGAACGTCCTCGTCGATTTTAGTTTGTAAATTTTGATTATTCAAATTTTTGAAAAATGTTGGTTTCCCAATTCTTGGTAAAAGTTGTTCTGTGTTCAGCACGTGTACTCTGATATAGTCAAGCTTACGTTTCGCTGTCTGCTTAGTGTATTGCATGCGATCATGAGGGTAACAGTACGACTTAATACACCCTTATACTACCTTCTTATCATAACAATATATATTCTTGCCGTCTAAACACTTTCTCTACATTTTCTATGATGATATTTCCTTCCACGTCCCTTATGTTTTTGCTATGCGAATTTATATCCCTAAAATTCATTCTAATTAGTTTGTATGCTTCGTTTGTGTTTCCTTTTTCCATCTTACTTTATCCTCTTTGCACTTTTCATCAATCCATTGTTTTTAGCTTTACTGCTTTTGTATTTCCGTCCTTATTCTATAAAATTCATAATATCCTTCGTTGTCCATGGTTTCTTATTATCTTTTTGACTATAGCCCAAAATTTCTCTGGCCACCATGGGGAAACTGGATTTAATGTTATTTCGTTCTGTTTCTACTTGCTTAGACTCAGACATTTTTCCGATTTCTTTCAGCAATTCATTCGACTTTTTTTCAAATCTTCCGTGGATGTCTTTATATTTTAGTATCTCAAAGTCAAACTTCCTTTTTCCGTTTCTTTTTCCAAATTTTTAAATTTTAGCGCGGTCTTCATAATTATGTTATATAAGTGATATATATATATATATATATATATATATATATATATCACTTAGAGTTTGTTTACAGATACATCTTATTTTATATATATATATATATATATATATATATATATATATATATATGTGCTTAGAAAAGAGACATAAAATGATGTTTGCACATAGAAAGTTTTTTTTTGTAAAAAAATAACTACTTATAATTTAAACGGATGTTTTTAAAAATGTCTGTAGGTTTAAAGTAAGGAGGCGGCACACCACAGAAAGTGTATTTGCAAGATGCCAACATTTTTTCTATGCAGTAGGTCAGTTTACCCAAAAAAGTTGTGAATCACGCATAAAATTCTCAACTTTGTGGGAATACGTCCTTCAACTGATATTTACAAAGGAGAGTAGAGTAATTATTTAAGCAAAAAAAATATTTTTTAAAAACTAAGAACTTTAAACAAATGTTTATTTATTGGGTGTACTTACGTACTCACCAATTCTTACTACTTACAAAAGGTGTAAAATGCCCTCCATTTGGTTGAATACACAAACGTAATCTTCTGTGTCAGTTTTGTAGAACAGTTTGATAAACATTAACATCATAATTTTGCATTAGTTCCACTGCAACATAAATGTTTGCAGTGACGCATACAATTTATCTTTTGAGACACCCGGTAAAACGAACCAACCAAACCGTGACCCTATTAACAACACAAATTTTAAATAACCACAAAGGGTTGTCTTACACAGCATTTCTAAAAAGCATTATTTGAAGTGAGGATCTAAAATATTCTAGTCCTACACTTTTGCACGCCGGTAAACGTTGAGGTTTAAGAGACACAAAATCAGGCTAACAACCCGTGTTGTTATTAGAAGTACCGGTGATACGAACGTTCTACTAGTACATCAATTTAATTCAGCTGTTCTCAATGCATTTCTCTGTATCAGCATAACTTATTGTAGTGTGTTAAAATTAGTACGCCATTTCTTCTAGTTGTTTATTAACTATTACAGAACTGGCCCAGCATCACTTTATGTATTTGAACACTTACAGCATATAGTGCGCTTCTTTACTGTAATTAAAAAGAAATTATGACGCAAATTTTATAAAGCTTATTTGCAAAAGTGGCACAGAAGCGCACGTTTATATATATATATATATATATATATATATATATATATATTAAACCAAATGAAAGACATTTCTAAACACATTTTGTAGCAATCACAATTGTCGAGTACGTAAGTACACACATTTCATAAACATTTGTTTAAAGTTTTTAATTGTTAAGAAATCATATTTGTTGCATAAATAAATACTCTACTCTTTTTAAACATCAGTTAAAGTTGAGAATGTTATGCGTAATCACAACTTTATTGGGTAACGCTGATTAGAAAAAATAAAGTCGGTTCTTCGCAAATACACTTTCTGTGGTTTGTTTCCTTTTTACTTTACACGATTTGTACAGACATTTTTAAAAACATCCGTTTAAATATTAAGTCGTTATTTTTTAAGAAAACATTTTTTATGTGAAAATATCTATCTACATCCCATTCTTGGAACTAATTATAAAATAAGTTCCATTTTATAGTGTTTAAACTAGGATTTAAGTTCATTGTCAATTTTAATTTTCAATTTGCTTTAGCCTCTTTGATAACATCTTGTGAGACTGGGAGTCAATTTTCTGACTCTCTGTATAGGTGACAACATTCTGAGAACTTCAAATCAAAAATGCGTTTGCTTAATAATTTATAAATATACTGGGTGAATCATATTGTACTTTCCGATTTCACAACATTATTGCCCGAACACTGGAGAGAGTGGAAGGATGTGGATGGCGTCGTTAAACGCGCCATGACACGCAGTTTTCATTGTGAGCAAGGGCTTGGTCGGGTCAATATCAAGCGTTCGTGGTGGAAGAGTTTATTCGAAATTGTGAATCAGTGATCACAGCACAGCGTGCGTTTCGTGTACACTTTGCTCTTGGCCGTCACGATTCCATTTCCACTGGACCAAATAGTTAGGAATTGGGAAACTAATTTTAGAGCGACATCTTCGGCACTAAAAAGAAAACCAGTAGGCCGAATTAGAACTTCTACGTAAGCATAAAACGAGGATAGAGTACGGGCTTCAATTCAACAGCATCCTCAGCGATCTGTTCGTAAACACGTCGCTTCACTGGGATTATCTGCCAGTAATGTCAGAAGAATCCTTCATAGAGACCTTCAATTGCACCAATACAAGATGCAGTTAGTGCAAGAGTTAAGTGACAGAGACTTTGACACACGAAAAAATTTGTGCCGTGACATCCTGCAGAGTATTCCTCTAACTGCTGTTTTGATCGTTAGCGACGAAGTCTACTTTTACCTGGCCGGAACTGTTAATAAAAAAAAAATCTTTTTGGTATTGGACAGAGAGTAACCATCGGAAACTTCACCAACGACCATTCCACAGCCCTCGAGTAACAGTGCGGTGCGCTGTTGGAAATTTTGGTGTGTGGAGTCCCTACTTTTTCAAAGAAACAGTGACTTCTGCTCGGTATTGTCACATGATTGAATTTTTTTTAAACCAAAAGTGGATGAATTATTGCAAAACCATAAAAATGAAAACATCTGATTCCAACAAGATGGTGCTACGGCCCATACATCTCATCGTTCAATCGAACTTCTAAGACAAATGTTTCCCGGTCGTCTTATGCCTTTGCGAGGTGACATTGAGTGGCCCCTCAGATCGCCTGATTTAACCCCATGCGATATTTTTCTTTGGGGTTACCTCAAAGAGAAGGTGTACAAGCATCATCCCCGAACAATCGATAAACCGAAGGCTGCCATCACTGAAGTTATTAATGCTATTCCTCTATATATGATTCACATAGTCATGGAAAACTTCCAAGAAAGGCTCCGTCAGTGTTTGGACAATGGAGGTAGACATTTAGAAGATATCATTTTCAAATCATTATAAAATAAAACCGCATTCTGTTTTTTCAAATAATAAAATTAATTTCATTCCATCTTGCTTTGTTTTTATTACGCACCTCTTTGAAATCCGAAAGTTCAATATGATTCACCAATTATTTATTAAAAACTAAAAATGTATTTGATTATTTATAGTGTTGAAAGAGCTAACAAGCTCAATGTGTAAATAATAATTAACTATAGTTTACTAGAACAAACAATTGAAAGCGTTTGTACTCAAAATTGGATGACATTCTCAAACAGCTGGCGTCAATTTTAAATACACAGTATAGGTAATAATATTCTGAGAACTTCAAATCAAAAATGCTTTTAGTTGATAACCTATAAATATATTTATTAAATACTGAATATAAAATATGTATGACTCTTTATAGTGTGCTTAAACTAGGGAATAAACTCATTGTGTGAATAATTGACTATAATGTGTTAGAAGTTAAACAAAAGTATAACAATCAACCTCACTAATATCATAAGATCAGTTTCACCTAGCGTATTTACTTATACAGAAGTGAACCCAAATTCACTTCCTCAAACGCACCAATCACGAGACTTTATTAATATATTAAAATAAATTAATTAGTTAGTCAGCAGATGAACAACAGCTGCAATTCCTAAAGCCAAATATGGACTGTTATTAAATATAACTGGAACTGATGTTCCTCTATAATAGCCTCCATAAGTTTGAGGAGGTCGTGGAGCGGAAGGAATATATCCATATGCTCCTGGACCGGTATTGGGAATATATGGACCAGGCAACGCATTGGGCATTCCAGGAGCTCCAGGAATTCCAGGTACTCCAGATCCGTAGTTTGGAGGATACGATCCCGAACCTGTATTCTGCAAGTACGGAAGCGCTGGATTATTGCACAAATCTGTTAAACATATTCTGCATTGGTGAACTTGTTGAGAATATCCAGATTGACAAAAATCACGTTCTATGGTTTGCCAGTTTTGCATTGGAGATTTTTGGACAGATTCGCAATTTGAAGAAGCGACCGTTGCTTGCAGTGGATAATCTGAAATACAAAATGAGCATTTTATAATTTGGCATGCGCATATTAGAAGACTAGAGTTTTGTTTATCTATTGAACACATTCTTACCATATACTACTTTAAAAATACAAAACTGGACAAATTCAGGGTGTGATGCTCCGCAAGGCATGATTTTCTGGTGTAGGTCATCTGTAGTGCAATCGCTAACTCTTGTAGATCTACATTGATAACAGTTTAATCCGTAACCTACAAACAATAAGATTATCAGTTATGAATGAGTTGCGATACTCAAATTTGGTAAAAGTGTTCTTGGAGTATTCTCCGGCCCTAGATTTTATTCTATTTTCCAAATGGGTTTTGCAGTTTTAGCACCTTTTGAGTATTTTAATTCTTGTTAGCAGTTCTTGAACAAACATAATATATGCATTTATCCCTTTACAGTTCAGTGGTTGATATATTGACCGCTCGTAATTTTTATATTTCCTAATCATACGCGACACAATTTTTATTCACTTGTCTGAGTAATATTACACTTAACACACACCGGCCGATATATCAACATAAGAAACGTTTGTTTAGCGCATGACAAACAAGTGGTTGGTATTTCAATCACCAACCACTTGTGAAAGGTCTTTATTAGTTCATTCTAGAGGCGTTAAAGTAATTTGTGTATCCCAAGTAATACATGATAAAACTAATTATCTAACAGTACAGAAAAGTATTTTCCATAACTTTAAATAGGTAAGCATTTGGGCAAGACAAATATTACATTATATATCGTAGGAAATTAATAACCTCAAAATCAAAATTATTATATATATATATATATATATATATATATATATAATATATATACATATATATGTATATATATATATATATATATATATATATATATATATATATATATATATATATATATATATATATATTACTGTGATATTTGGAAGTTAAAAGGGCATTATTTATTCATCATCATCATCATGTGAAAAAACAACAAACAATTTTGAAACGCTTTTCAAAATTATTTGATTTAGAAATTAATAATTTTACTGAAAAATTTCAAGAAGCTCAAATTTAATTTTCAGTACCTGCAGATTTAAATATGAAGTACAGAGTGTGTCATGTTAGAACCGTTCCGTGTTTAAGATAGCATTTAAAAGGTCATATCATAAACATAGTTTAACCCTCGTATCTAATAAGTGTAGTTTCAGAAAGCTTTTAGCTTCATTTGTAAGATTTAAAAACCGTTTAATTTACGAAGTTTGTTGTAAATGTGTTGAACACTTTTCTAAGATTTAAAACTCTTTAGTCTTCCAGGTAGTGTTAACTAAAAGCCAAGTAGGCCGTTATAGTTGTTAAAAACGTTTGAAAGTGTTTTGAAGAAGCCTTCCTAGAATCATTAAGTTATAAATAGAGATGTATCCATCGCATGTTTTCTCGTATGAGGAGCGATTACGTTGCACAAACAACATAAATTACAGGTAGCGTTGGATACCGATGTCAATTAGAATAAATTTATAGCCTCTTAAAAAGATGTAAAACTCAAGTTGTTAGGGCAACTTTGGCCGTTACGAATGAGGCTTGTCAGCAAAGAAACAAAGAGGGGTTGTTTGATAACATGTGTATAAATGAGACAGGTGTAGTTTGAACGTAAGCGTTTGTTGGTTTAGGTAAGGAAATACAAGATTAGTTGAGGTGAGTAGCAGGGGTTAGTATACCACAGAGTAAAATGGGGATAACATATGTTGTATTAGGGACGTATTTTAAACGTCAACCATCGTCAGCTGGGATGAATACACACAACGTGATTAGAAAGAAATATTGAAATACAAGGAAAGCATTTTAGTAAGGCGCGCGAGGTGGTGAACGTCAAGTGATTTTCAAAGAAATGAATATCAATTAAATGAATTTCTGGAATTATTGGGAAAGTTCGGGAGGTGTTTGTGAAATGAGTAGCCGTTGAAAATTTTCAAAAATGGTAGTGAAGTGTGTTTGTATGGTTAAAATTTTCTGGAATAACAGGCTTTGAGGAGATGGGAAACATTATATAAACTGGGAAACATTGATGAAAGAGCTCTTAGTCTTTGACCAGCTAAAACCTCTTAGTCTTCGACAAGCTCTTAGTGCTCTAAGTCTTCGACAAGCTCGTAGCTGCTAGTCTTCAAACAGTCTAGCTGACGGCTCCATTCAAAAATGCTTTTACTTTTTGCATGGAAGTCTAAGTTACGTAAGTAGAAACAGTTTGCTTTAAGTTGCAATGAGTATGCGATTGAAAAATGGAGTTGATGTCAGTGTTTGGTCGATGTGGTGATTACCAATAATTAATGGTATCAGTAGAGGAGTCTGGAGAGTTTGGGTGCACTATCGAATTGGTAGACAGAGTGAATTGGTGCTAATATGGTTGCAGCTAGCAGTCGAGGTTATTGCAGTCCAGATTGGGGTATTCCTGAATGCCGCAGTCTTTGATGGTATGATCCGGCAGATCCGTGTGCAGTTATGCAATCCAGGTAACTGATATTTTTTATTGTATATGTGTATAACTGGTGCTTAATGACTTAGTGCATTGAGGTGTATAAATTTTACGTATAAAAAGGACAAACAGGAAAAAGTTTCTAATTGAACAATTTAAGTTGAATTAGGTTTATTGTATTTTATATGGAAATTTATAAGTGATGCATGGCATCTGTAATATTTAATTTATGTACAAGGTAAGAGGGTCTTTTTGATTATTGATGTGCAGAAATTACCACGAAAAGTAAGGTTTTACCATGAGAACGTATTAAACCAGAGTTAAAGTCAGAAACGTGGTAAAGCCCTATTGCGTTTCTTTTATTTTATTAACCGGAAATATTTATTTGAGGTAATTATGAATATTGAAACATACTATTAAGGGAATAATTTGGAGGGAATGTATATAGCTTTTATCAGAGGTTTGAAAGAGTAAATTAATTAAGCCTTGTCTCTATTATATAAGTAACTGGATATATTATCGGGTATAAATATCGAATTTGAAATGTGTATATAATATATAAATAAGGTATGAACAAGGAGTCTAATTTTTATATTGGTGTGTACTTTATGTCCGGTATGTTAATAAAAGTAAACGATGTACCGTTGCAGCGTTTTTTTGTTTTGAGTAGTTAGTTTTATTTTCAGGAAGCAGCTGTGTTGTTTTAAGATCCTGAGCTCATAGCAACTAATGGCACCCCGAAAGTGGAGCTTTTTGCATTATAGAGAGCAGCGCAGCAACGGACGTCGCAGCATTAATGGCGCAAATCGTTGGAGCTCAAAGGTCATAGCATTAATGACGCTCAAGTCGTGGGGCTTTTTAAGTTTATAAGCAGTCGTTGGAACTCAGAGTACGTAGCACTTATATATATATATATATATATATATATATATATATATATATATATACAACACCATCGGTCAGAGCTACCACCTTTTTTGATTTTTAATATGCACTCGATGCGATTGCTGACCCGTATAACATGGAAGACGTTTCCAGCGTTTCTACTGACTGCATTCTCAACATGGACGATGCGAACCGGACGCATGCATTGGTGCTAAATGTACTGAACGAGCAGCAAGTATTGGCAGAAAATGAGGCCATTTAGTTCCCGGTTGAATCCTTAACTTCGTTCGCCTGTTTTCGGGAACCTTCGGTTTGCGTTCTATAGGGTATATAAAGCAGCCACGCAGGAGTAAACTTTTTAGTTATAATTTAGTTTGCTTACAAATTTCGCCAAAGTCTTATAGTGTGGATTTTGTTTTGTACTAAAATGGTACCTGCAAACGTTTCTAAATGCAAGCCCTGTCACGTCTACTTTACCAGGACGGATGTCTTCAAACGGCACCAGAACAAAGGTCGTGATGTAACATCGTCCAGGGTTAAGCTTGCACATCCGTCAGCAGCAAAGTACTTAAACTGTGGGTCTTGCGGTATCGCTTTTACGAGAATGGACAACTTATTGCGACACACGGAAAAACAGCACGGAATGTCATTAAACCGTAAACGTTCAGCTGCGCCAGCTGTTGAAGGGTCTTGTCCGAAACAACCACCAATTTTGTGTAAAGTGTTCGATTTGGAAGTGTAAAAGACTACGTATACCGCACACTTGAGGAGCAACAGACATAAAAATGCAACAGTTACCGCTACTGACGAAGATGATGTAGAAATGGTTAGCTTGGAGTTTAACAACCATATGGCTATCTATCGCATAAAGAACAACAGTGCCGACGATGGAGTGTCCGAGTTTCTTTGGAAGCAGAAAGAGCGGCTTATTCGATTAATTAATGAAAAAAGAACACAATATACATCAATAAAAGTTAATTGCGAACTCTACGGCGTCTACACAAAAGTGGTAGAACAAACTACCGATGTGAAATCTTTTAACACAAAAAAAACATGGTTATAACGAATTCTAGTAATCTGGAAAATATGTACGAGTTCTTAAGCAAAATCGGAGGAATTTGAAACACATGGATCCGGTTGGTCTTTGAAAAAAGTGCTCTATTTAGAAATAAATATTAATAAGTACAGCCGATGTAAGGGTCCAGTGGAATGAAGAAAAGAACCCTGCAATACCAAAATGAAAATTTAAATTTTATACTTAAATTACGTCAGAAAATTTCTGTCTGTAAAAATATATATGTATGAAAATAGATGTTAAGCGTACGCTGTATATTTATAATTAAATAAAATTATTTTAAAGGAATGTGTACTACCTTTTGCTTAAACCAATTCTTTAAATCGAGTTGGCCTAAGGTTAAATTAAAGGTAGGTTCGAACTTCCAAGAAAAATTAAATCGGTATTACCATACACGACCAAAAACTGTTTATAAATAAAAAAGTTATAAAATTGGGAGTTGTAACTCGATAAAGGTTGATGTTAAGATAAAAATTAAAAAGATGGGAATACAAAGGTCGTGCTGTGCCGAAAGGCACCGACAGGTATCTCGAAAATTTTAGGAGTTGGGTTATCGATTTTTAAGGTAGGGATGGAGGGGGTAAAAATGAAGCAAGAAGGAAATCCCCCAACACAAGGAGGTTCACAAGAAGGGAGTAAGTAGGAAAATCCCTCCCACCAAATCCTCCTTATGGGAATTTACATGTAAAACCTAAGTTAGATGGTGGCGCGGTGGCGGTGGCGCTGTGTTCGGACCATTCAATCCTACTACTAACCCTTAAAGCTAAAATGACCTCCCGTTTTTCCCTGTTTTTCATAAATACAAATTGACGTTCTCCTAGTATTTTTTCAGCTCGTTTTTCCATCGTTTTTGTACAATTTTAGTTAATATTTTTGACACACGTCTTAAAATAATAAAATCATTTTTAAGCTCTACTATGTCTCAGGATAATTTAACAAATTTGGTAATGATAGAGATAGAATCCATTTCGAATGGACCTGCACCTTGCCGAAGTTCTAAATTACTAGAACAGGTGAAATGGCTTGCGTGTTCTAATGAGCTAAACAGCCAAACTACAGGTCCAACCAAAGTAGTAGGGTCGTTAGTGAGGAACCAGACTAAGACAGGTTCCCGAAAGGGGGCAGCGGCTCTTTCGGTACTTAGATTGGCAGAGACCATAGGGGTCGGTATGGCAGTCTAAGACACACTACCGCGATGTGGAAGGCAACGGGAAACCACCACATTATCTCCCAAGTACACAGCGTACTTAAATTGTAATAAACATGATGGCATTCTCTGGGGTAAAAGATTCCGGAGTTAAAATAGTCCCCCATTCGGATCTCCGGTAGAGGACTACTTCGGAGGATGCGATCGGAAAGTTGAAAATAAGAGTCGGGAACATTCTGCGAGTCGGAGCGTGGAATGTTAGAAGTATGAAGCAAGTAGGTAAGCTAGAGAACCTAAAAATCAAAATGAATAGGTTATCACTAGACATAGTAGGGATCAGCGAAGTTCGGAGGCCAGAGGCGGGGGATTTTTGGAGTGCAGACTTCAGGGTAATTCATACAGGAGCAGAGGAAGGAAATTTGGGTGTGGGGATAGTTATGCGGAAAAAGATAGGTTACTTACAAAAGAACGAAAGAGTACTCATGGTTAGATTAGAATCTAAACCGGTAAACACAGTAATAATACAAGTATACATGCCCACCTCTAGCTACAGTGACGAAGAGGTAGAAGCCATCTACAAAGATATCGAAGACATATTAAGATACGTAAAAGGACATGAAAATTTAATAATTACGGGGGATTTTAATGCCGTGGTAGGTGAGGGTAGGGAAGGAGCGGTAGTAGGTTTATTTGGTTTAGGCACGAGAAACGACAGGAGAAATAGGCTGATAGAATTTTGCGACAAGAACAATTTAATCATCACAAACACATTATTTCAACATCATGCTAGAAGACGATATACGTGGAAGATGCCAGGAGATATAGGAAGATATCAAATAGATTACATTCTTGTTAGACAACGGTTTAGGAATCAAGTAAAAGACTGTAGAAGCTACCCAGAAGCAGATATAGATACTGACCACAACATCGTAATTATGAAGGCAGCACTTAAACTTAAGAATGTGAAAAAAAGAAACGGAAAAAAGCATTTGGACTTAGAGAAACTAAAAGATAAAGATATTCAAGAAAGATTCGAAAAAAAGTCAAATGAATTGCTCAAAGATATCGGGAAAATATCTGATACTAAGGAAGTAGAAACAGAATGGAATAACATTAAATCCAGCCTAGACATGGCGGCCAGAGATATCCTGGGGTATACACAAAAAGAAAATAAGAAACCATGGATAACAAAGGATATCCTGAATTTAATAGAAGAAAGACGAAAATACAAAAATAAATCAGACGAAACAGGAAAACAGAGATACAAAGCTATAAAATGGGAAATTATTCGAAAATGCAGGAAAGCTAAAGAACAATGGATTGATGAAAAGTGCAAAGAGGTACAAACGAAGATGGAAATAGGAAAGATAGACGAAGCATACAAATTAATTAGAATGAATTTTAGGGATATAAAACCATATAGCAAAAATATAAGGGACGCGCAAGGAAACGTCATCATAGAAAACGTAGAGAAAGTGGGTAGATGGCAAGAATATATAGGGAATTTATATGCAGGAGAGGAACTAACTGCATTAGAACAGGAATCAGACATTGAAAATGATGACTTGGGATATCCTATACTTAGAGATGAGTTTGAATTAGCATTAAAGAATCTGAAAAATGGTAAGGCGCCAGGTACAGATAAGGTGCAAGCAGAAATTCTAAAAGCCGCTGGACAAGCAATAACAGAACGTCTCTTCCAACTTGTAAGCTATATGTATGAGACAGGCGAGATACCCAAAGATTTCAAACGTAGCATCATAGTAACTATACCAAAAAAGAAAGGCGCGGATAGATGTGAAAATTTTCAAACAATAAGTTTGACAGCACACGTGTCAAAAATATTAACTAGAATTGTGCAAAGACGAATGGAAAAACGGGCGGAAGAAATACTAGGGAAGACCAATTTGGGTTTAGGCGAAACAGGGGAACACGGGAGGCTATTTTAGCTCTGAGAGTGATAATAGAGAAAACAATAGAAAAAGGGGAAAGCGTGTATATAGGGTTTGTTGATCTGGAAAAAGCATTCGACAATGTAAAATGGAAAAAAATGTATGAAATACTCAAAAAGATTGGAATGAGTTATAGGGATATACGAATAGTACATAGTTTATACAAAGAGCAAACAGCAGTAATAGAATTAGAGCAGGAACGTAGAGAAGTAAACATTAGGAAAGGGGTGAGACAGGGATGTGCCCTATCACCATTGATTTTTAACTTGTACATAGAAGAGACAATGAATACTGTCAAATGCAGGAAGACATTTGGAATTATTATGCAGGGACAAGAAATTGATATGCTTAGATTTGCAGATGATATAGCGGTATTAGCGTCTAGCAAGGAAGAGTTAGAAGCTGCTCTTAATGAAATGGAAACGGTTCTAACAGAGAGATGTGGTATGAAAATTAACAAAACTAAAACTAAAGTTCTAGTATGCAAAGGTGGGGAAAATAAATCAAAAACAAGAATACAAATATGTAACACGAACTTACAAGAGGTTGAGGATTTCTGCTACCTAGGAAGTCAAATAACGCAAGATGGGAAAAGCACAAAAGATATAAAACAAAGATTAGCACAAGGCCGAAGAAAAAGCAACTACTGTGCTCAAAGACCACAAACATAGAAACAAGGAAAAGATTGCTTAAAACATATGTGTGGAGCACAGCACTGTACGGCTGTGAAGCCTGGACAGTAGGATACTACGGCATGAGGGAATAGTGCGGAATATATTAGAAGCAGAGATAGGAAAAAGAGAAGAAGAGGCAGACCTAGGTTAGACTACTGCACACAGATAGTAAAAGATGTAGGCTGTAGGGGTTTCAGGGAGATGTGTAAGCTAGCCCAGAATAGAAATCAATGGAGGTACGCATCCAACCAATACCAAGATGGATAAACTTATGACGAAAAAAATAACTGTGATTAAACATGATGATTATTATAAGTAACTACAAGAATTGGTTGGGCAATATGCTCGAATAATGTTAAGTGTGTGAAAGAATTTACTGGAAAACCATTACTTCGGCAAATGTCTAAGTGTTGGAGGATCTTGGTAGCCTCAGGTTGCTTAACCCCCTTCACTAAATCTCGGTGAAATAGGGCATAAAATTAGAAAACAATAGAAGGGAAACGAGCTGTATACACATGCTGTGTGAGAATTTCAGGTAACTATGTAGGCTAGCTCAGAATATAAATAAGTGCAGGTACGAGTGCAACCAATTTTGAGACGGGAAACATAATGACGAAAAAATAAGTGCAGATAAATCTGATGATTAGTATAAACAACTAGTTGTTGGTTGCGAAATATCTGCAGCTAATGATAACTGTGCGAAAAGATATATTGGAAAATATATTAAATCGGTAAATGGTTAAGTGTTGGGGGAACTTGGCAGCCACAGGCTGCTTACCGCCCTTCACAACCACTGAAGGTCGGAGAAATAGGGTATATAATTGTAAAACAATAGAAGGTGATCGACCTACATCTAACAAGAAAGAACAGCGCATATGAGGAAAGACAACAAACATAGAACAAGAAGAAACTTGTTGAAAGCATATGTGTGGAGCACAGCACAGTATGCCTATGAAATACGGGCAGTCTGAAACGCAAACAGAAAAACGGTAGCAGCCTTTCGAAATGCTGTGCTTCAGATGTATGAGAACGATAGCACGAACCGACAAAGATAATAACAAATAGGTTATAGAAATAGTAGGGGAACAAGGATATGTGGGGAAAAAGATAAGAGAAATAGAAGGGCACAATACATTCTAAGGCATTTTTGAGGAATAGTATGGGATATATTACAAGCAGAGATAGGAAAAAAGAGGTAGTTGTAGACCTAGATCAGATAGTTATAGATGCAGACTGTGCAAATTTCAGGGAAATCTGTAGGTTAGTTCAGAATAGGAAACAATGATGGTACGCGTCTAACCAGTTCCAGGACTGAAGGCCTAATGATGATGAGAGATAGAATACGATGTTCGTGAAATATTAAATGTTTCTGAAATTATAACTAAATTTAGCATTGTAAAAGCAAGAAAAATAAAATGTAAGTATTTGTTACTGTAATTAGTGTGTGTGTATGTGTGCGCGCGCGAACGTGCACGTGTGTGTATAGTTTAACAAAACTTAAAAATAAAAAAATATTTTGTATGGAACGCCAATTATGTTTTGCATCACGATCCTAAAGACCTATCCTGCAGTCCTGCCTCCACATGCTATTTGTGTTAAACGCCACTCATTGGTTCAAGACATTTCAACGGGAATAATCAATTATAAAATGGTTTTAGAATCGTAAACCTAGAAATTAGTTTATACGTTAAAAACTTGATATTACGCAACTACTGAATTACGTTTATTTATTTTAATGAGCACTACAATGACACATATGCAGCGCTTAGTATAATTATACCCCACGTCCTATTTTTAACAGTACTAATTAAACATTAAACAATTAAACAACCACTATGCATTTTCTACATTATACGTAGTAACCCATTTTAGAACATTAAAACAAAGGTATGACATACATAGTAATTCCTCGAATTCTTCATAATCACATGCAGCAGCAATTAGCAAGAAGTTGCACAGTTCATATATATTTGAATTTTATGAAATTTCTAAAGTACTACTTCTACTGCACTAGAAGATATGATACAATTAACAAAAATTAAGCAGAATATATACTTGTTGAAGTGGAAATTGCAACAAGAAGGACTAGAATTTATTTGTACCGTTTAAAGGTAGTAACTGGTTAAAATTCGTATAGTAACGAAAACGCTATTTGACCAAACAACCGTTCTTTATTATCAAAACTGATTACACGAGCCACTTCAACAACTCGTAGCTACGATGAAATTCTGAAAGCTCTCACAACGCTATCATTCCGCCAACAGCACAATTTCTAACTTCTAGAAATTCGGTGCTATCTTTTTAATTACTTAATATCGAAGCACCATAATAAATTTATCTCGATCATTTCGGTAATTTATATCACACTGGGCAATTTATATGTACCACTAATTTATTTCATATTACAACTTTCCAAGTTTTAAAATAGAACTCGTATTGTAATCAAAGCAGTGAACTAACTAACTCTCAATACGACAATTTATATTTTATCCAATGGTTCTAGTTATTTGGAAAACATACTAAACTATGCAAATAACTTTTCAAATGTACCTATTGTAAACTAAATAAAGCTCTTAAATGTGAAACTCTTATACCTGTCAACAAAATTCATCGCGCTCATAGGTCCATCAACCATGTTTTGTGTACAAATCCCTCGCTTACATTTCAACGTAATTATTCTGGTCAGATACACTACAGTATGAACTTATAAGTAATAAAGGTATGTTACTTTTCGTACAGTATCATCAGATGCATTCTTGCGAGTTTATGTTAAGTTCATTATTATTTTGCTGTTCACCCTCTTGCTTCTTTTGTTTTGAGAGTTTGATTTTGCCTAAAACAGGGCAGAGTGTAAACTATCACCCATGAAACGAATTTAAAAGTGATCGAATTGTTGACTTACAAAAAAGGTCGTTTCCGTTTTAGTAGTTTTCCTTAGTGCAAAAAAACTTTCTTTCCGAAAACCAGCACCTATTTTAGTATCTTTGTTTAGTCCGTTTCTTGTAGCGGTGCAGTGATGTCATATAAACCAGCAGATTGCATATATTACCACTTCCTTAGAACGTTTATCTTAAGCCTTAGGCGTATTATTCATCGTTAGTTCGAAATAACAATACAAAAGTCGAAATTTTTTCTGAAGAGAACAGTTTTAATACAAAACAAACATGAAAAATGCGTGAAGTTGCTAAAACCAACAAATCACAAATGGCATCCGACAAATGCAAAATTAAATGAAATTTAGGAAAGTTCTAATAATATCAATGCAAAGTGATGCCAATTCGTAGCATTTATTTTCCCCTAAATATTACACGTACATAGTTTTGGATTACATTTGGCAAGAAAATTTACTGTCTGTGAATTATTCTGAATAACAAGCAACAGTGAGACGAACTCTAAACTGATCAACACTCTAGTAATGACGTCAACAAAATGATCGCGACGCGTTTTAAAATTTGCGTTTAAAACTGAAAGTATGCAATTTGAAAGCATGTGTAGGGTGTCAAACGTCGCAAAATAAAATGTCCTACAATTGGTCTTACGCTCCACCGCATAAATATTTTAATTTAAGACAAATTCAAGATTCAGTTAAAATTTAACCAAAAAAAAATGTTGTTATTTTATCAACTTTACCAATAACCTTAGAGCAAAATAGTATCCGAGGATAATAGGTGCACATTGTTAAGCTGTATAAAACTATTTGTACAGTCGCAATCGAACAGAAACAAGCGGGATATTCCAATTGTTCTCCATATATGAAGGGGACTCTAATTATATCGTTAATAATATAAGAAATTTATATTGTACATAAGCTCAAATTGGCGCGTGTAAATATGGTTCTAAGATATATTTTCATTTTAACCTTGGTAAACGTTCTAAAAGCATTTCTATTAAGGTGTTTACGAAAACAAGCAACGGTTATTGTTTCCGAAAGAAACAACCAGTTGAAAACATTCTAAGTAGTAATTATGTTCAAGGATATTAGGGGAGAAGTGGTAAACAGATAGTTCTTTGAAAGACAGAGGCCGTTAAAGAGTGCGGATCGATATTTTATAAGAAGAGATGGTTTTTAGGATGCGTTAGCAGACAGTATATAACATATGTTTTGTATTGGGTTGATTTTTAACGAATAAACAAAGACGGATACGAGGAGTTGGGGTTTTAAGAACTGTATTCGTAATTGTTATTACCTTTCAGGCTTACCATAACATATAATTTAACATTTTTCCTTTTTTGGAGAGGATAATCAGATAATACTTCATTTCTATATAAATTGGAATCATGTAAACATGTTTGTAGTTCTTTAACAACCATCAGGTTGCTAATATCTATGTAGAGCCAGGTAGATTAAAAAAAGATAGAAGAGTATAGGAAGACCGACACCAAGCTATATTAATCAAATTATTAGAAAGGTAGGTTGTGAAGGGTATGTAAAACCTTTTTGATTAGTACAGAATAGAAAAGAAGTTAGAGCTGCTTCAAACAGACCTTAAGTAAGGTCGAAAACACAATTTCAGCGATTAAAATATTCCTATTTGATTAGTGTTATTAATCTTACATTCAGAAGTGGGATTCACTACCTTATAGAATCGGTTAAAAAAAAATTTTAGAAATCCGGTATCGTATAAATAATGGGCAAACACAAAGCCCACAAAAAAGCTTAAAAATCGAGCCATGAAAAGAAAGAATATATTATTTTATGGAGTATATATATATATATATATATATATATATATATATATATATATATAAATATGTATTTGTAACTCTTTCTGTTCTTCATTTTTAATCCGAAGAGCATAGCGGTCTAAAACCTCCGAGAAAACTCAACAATAAATTGAATTTCTGTCAACACTGGCACTGTCAGATGTAACTATTTCTATATATGTCGTGAATTAGACTTCCATACTTGAAAATTATTTAATTTTTGCAATTTTAAAACGAACTAAAAGCTGATTATTGCATTGTCATCGGAAACCCCGTCGGAAACAACTAAATGTGCGGAATTTCAAAGCTCTATGACATCGGGAAGTTGGTTAAAAATTGACAACAAAATTTGTAGTGCTGTGCCATAAAGTAAAGTTCAATAAAAGCATTTAATAAAAAAAAAAAAAGCAAATTTCATTTTAAAGTTTTTTCTACTAATTTAATACACGCTCTGTTAATCTTATTTTTGGTACATAAATAAATATTTTTAGTCATGAGTATATTGCACAACAAAATATTCTTTACAGATGGATGAAAGCACGCTTAGTGTTTTAGAAGAACATGACTCAGCCCGAGAGGGAAATCCATTCAAAAATGATTTTGTAAGGAAATCGACAACTCAACTCGAAGACCAACCACGAGTTGACATTTTTGCTGTAGCCGAAAAAGTCCTCAACATTAAAATACCTTGTGAAATAAAACAAATTTTTATATCTGGTTATCTGTGCGCAACCTTTATCTCTCAAATTGATGACGCTGCAGTTAAGAATATTGAACATTTTGTTCGTAATGACCTTGTAAATATTATTGAAAATACTGATTATCCAAAATATTACGGGGTTTATTCAAAAAACCACAGTTATTTCAATTTCTTATAGGACACCGGACAGTTATTAATATGTTAATAAAGTATTGCAAAGATAAAATTACTCAAGTTGGAACGGCACGATAGTAATATATATCCGAGCAAAAACTACTTGGTCAATCAAAATTAATATACCTCACTTCGGATGCTTTAAACACTGATGGTACGGGTTCTGGTGCAGAATCGTCTGAGTGTTCAATAGTATTAAGTCAGAGGTCAACCTTCTATTTTGCGGCAGAAAATTTAACAATACTAAAAACTTTTAAATCTTGGACTAAAAGCAAAGTTACTTCCAAACAATGGATATTCCTTAATCGGGCATTTCACAGAATTCTAATTAACACGTTTGAAACCAGAAATAATCAATTAATATGCACAATAAATTGCTTTTGTGGATCAACTTGTAAAATATCTAGTTTCATGGCGTTGGATACATTCAAATTATCATACACATTTAATAAGGAGGCATTTTAATATTAAAGACGCTAAAAACCAAACCAATATTGCTTCATTCTTTCAATCTGAGTCAGAGAAACAAATAAGTAAATGTAGTATTCCAAAAATAAACTTCAACCAGAATATTAAAATATGCGATAATCGAGGCGATAACGTTGAAAGTACTATAATGAAAATTGATGAGTCCACGAGTTCCACTTTAAGTTATAAGGATTAATAATGCAATCGAAAATTTGCTTCGATCCAACAAAATGAAGATGCTGTGCCTGAAAGTTTGAACTTCAGCTTGTTCAATAAAGCCAATGAGGTAGCAGAGAGTGATAAAGAAACTAGAGATCCATCTTATTTTTTATATCAATATTCCACAGAAGTAACACCATCAAGATCCATCTACAAAAAGTCGCATTCAAGTAAAAAACAAATTAGAGCAATAACACCAAATTACATCAAAATGGGCATCGCCTAAATACCAGCGTTGCGAACGAACAATACGGTCACACGAACGGTTTAATACTAACAATCAGACAATAGTAACTGATTACTATAAATTTGTAGATGAAGTATATCAAATTCCAAATCATGACTCCTCAGTTATAGATCCAATGATATCCAATATAGCAATCAATATGACATCGAGCCAGGAATTTACCTCTGAACTTGAAACATTACAAAATCCAAATTGTCATTTGTATGATAAAAAAAGTATTTTTAAGTAACTTTCTAAGAAAACTGTTAACAAACGCATACAAAAATTCAAAACATTCTGATAACCGGAACTCATTTGATGAATTGTCGAAAAATATAGCAGTGTATATCTTTTAAACAAGGGGACGACTAGTGTACGAGATATTTTACTCTAATTAAAAAAACAGTTTACCGTCAATATCTACTTGAAATAGTTTCCTGGGTCACAATGAAACCAATATTCATGAGGGCTAAATTAATTTCAAAGAGCTTTTGAGATATCTGGAAAAACGAAATCTATCTAAATTTGTTTGGATTTCAGAGGGTGCTACTACAGTAATTGGCAAAATTCAGTACGATACAAAAACCACCAAAATAATGGGCTTCGTGCTTCCTATTAAAAAAAAGATTACCTCAGACAAAATCGTATATTGCGACATCGGCAATTGTTATTGAAAACTACTTTAAAACTGCTTCAAAAGCCACCTATGCATATGTTATAGTGGCTCAGCCACTGTCACTTGGTTCACCATCTTTTTGCCTAGCAATATTTGGAAGCGACAATAAATTTAACTATAGTGACGTTATGGAACGGTGAAAATATATAAACTTGCCAGCAGAAACCTATGGAATTACTGTGTTAGGATACTCTGCAGACAGAGATTCTCGATATTTAAAAGCAATGAGAATTAATTCAGGTTTGTTTAGCACTGAAGTCGAAAACGAAACAAACATCTATAAAGAAAAATGGGAGTGGTTCCATGCCATACTCAACAATAATGAATATTATGTGCAAGACACAGTTCATATTTTGACTAAATTACGAGTGAGGATTTTAAAAGTAAAACTACAAATAGGCACTAAAGTTGCAACTGCAGAACATCTTCATAAATTGGTCAAGCCTGTCAGTACAAATAAACATTTAATTACTTCATGTGACCTAAAAGCTAATGATAAAATGAATTACTCATTGGCAGACAAAATGTGTTCTCCTTCTGTCATAAGTTATTTAGAGAATATTTCCAATAGCGATGGTACTCTAAGTTATTTAATAACCATGCAATAACGTATTATCATCATATTAGATCATTCTCTGCCACTAGAGACACGAGTGTATAGAATTTGGTACTGAGCTTTTTTTATGCGCATTTGGAGAGCTTCTGTTAAGAAAAGCAAGGACCTAACAATAAAAATAGTTATTTATTATAAAAGGAAAAAGTACTAGATTTTAGCTCGAGGTGTTTTTGTTTCCCGATGCGAAGGGGAGCGAGACAAAACACAGAGAGTTGGAATCTTACATTTTTATCCGTGTATAATACACTATTTTTTTCTGTGACAGGCAAAACGGTGATTTAATATTGAAAAAAATATTACGATATATTAAAGTCAAAAAATCAATCGATGTCAAATTTGAAGTGTCAAACAAAGTAAGCTGTTGTACTTATAGGGACAGTTAGACATGTGTTGCTAAGGAAACCTTTAAGGTAATCAATATCTGTCAATATAATTCTGCGAGTGGCTACTTATTTGCACATACTCGAAAAAAAGTACTCATTTTTTTCCCCGAGGGAAAAAAGGAAATTCATAAAAAGTGACATTTTGTTACCTGTCAAGAAACATTAAATGTCACATTTTTTCCCGTCAGAGAAAAAATAATTTTGTTTCTACAAACTGTTATATCTGTATTGAACTTAATGCTCATGCACTAATTCAGCTTATACTTCGCTTGAAACTGAATAATGACTCTACTATATCTAATACAAACTTTCAATATGATTTTTATCTCCCACATTTCTACACCAATCTAGCGAACAATTATTTAGAATGGCTCGTTCTATAACAGGAACTTACTCCACAGTTATCAATTTTAGTATAAAAGAATTTATTTACAGAATAAATAGAATTAGGGCTATCAATAATATTGTGAGTGATGTTAGTAATGATTTTATTTTCCTAAGAGAAGAAAAAAAAGCTTCCTTTCTTAATTCCTAAAAGGGTATAGTGAAACTAGAAGAAATTGAACAGATCAATATAGAAACTACCATTGAACGAGCTCTTATAGAAGGGTTAGTGGAAACTGAGAAACTGGGAATTTTTGCAGTGCCAGGCGATTGGCTGGACATTGGTATAGTTGCAGACAATGTAAAATATATCTACGCTAACTACAATGAAGATTCCAACAACGAGGATGTTCACATTGATAACAATTTTCTTACTGGTGATGCTATTGGTCCTGCAGAAAACTCACTTGACAATTTGCTAACTCCACACAAAATTAAAGAGAATTTGAATTTGAAAGACTTTTCCGGCGAAATAAATAACCCATCAGAAGAATCGCCTTTCTTGCAAATTAGTACAAACGATAAATGTATAGTAGTCAAAAAGTCGTCTTATTGTTGGCTTCTTGATGAATCATCAGGAAAATTAGGAATGACAGACTAAGACGATTTATGAGCAATACAAAGGGCGACCCAATGTTTCAACTAAAAATCCAACGCAAAAGAAAGTTCGAAAAAAAATTAACGTAGCCCAATCTTATTCTGACACTTCCTCAAAAGAGGCGATGTCTGGAGACGATTCCTCAGACACCGAGAATGTCTCAGATGCATCTGGAAAAATAAAACCCGCAAACAGTTTAAAAATATCATTGGAAAATTATTACACTATTTGCTATGAACTCCGATGGTATATTGGGAGAGTCACTGAAATTGTAAACGGCGACGACGACTTATTTATAGTCAAATTTCTTAAAGCTGAGCTAGACGAGTTGGTATGGCCAAAAATGAGGACATAGACATTGTCAGTAGAAATTATTTTTTTATGGCACACTGTTACTAATTGGTAATAATCTGTTTAAGATAAAAAGAGCAGACATTAATAATATTGCCAAGCAATATAAAGAACTTGAAAGAAACTTAGTTTAGGTTTGAAGTATACATGAAGATTTTTGTAGCTGTAGGCTTAGTAAGTAGAACTGCTTCAATACTTTGTTCGGCATATATAAATTGTGTATATTTAAAAATAAAATTTTACATAATTGTTATAATTATTGCATATCGGTAATTTCTTTTATTTTGCTTATAAATTTTGATTTTCCGTGTGATAATCTAGATTAAATATTTAAATAAAGCGTTTCACATGAGAAATTTATACATATCTTGTCCAAATCGTTTTTATATTTGTGCCCAACATAAAACTGTATTACTTTGTATGACAAGGTATTCACTATAGTATAATTTTAGAATGTCTTGTGTGCATGTATGCTTCCCGGCACGCGCGCGTGCGTGTATTGTAACTATTTTATTAATTGCTTTTTTAAATTCTGTTTTTCAGGAAATGTTTTTGAGTGTCTCTAGATAAGTTTTGTCAGTTTTTTTTGTCGGTGGAGGCGACTTATGGAGCCAATTACATTATATTACTCTGAATTACAATATATTGCAGTGAGTTACTCTGTATTACATTGTATTACTTTTGAATTACGGATATTACCTTGTATTACGCATTAAATATTGAATTATTTTGTATTACATGTAATTTTTGTATTAGGTGCATAAATTTTCATCAGCGGTTTGCCTCTCGGGTCAAATCGACAGAAATTATTTTATGGGGTATAGTCGTAACTTCTATCATAATAGCATCGAATATCTGCAACGGTATATTCATCAATACAATGAATTTCAAACATGTGCTTGGATTCAATTAAAATAAGGTCTGAAATGGGCAGACGTACAGCAGACATACCAACATTGATTGGTGCAGTTGCCTACGATGAGTACAACATTAAACAAAGGTAGCTATGTCTCAAATATCGTGAACCACGATGTCCTAAAGAGATGGGAGGAGAAGAAGGGCAATACGGAACAGTGATAGATGCGGGTGTTCCAAAATTTTAGAGAAAATCAAATCCCATACTAAAACTACCTGGCCATCGTCCAGTATCAACTTTTTTCCAAGTATGAACGCACCTATAAGTATTTACATTGAAGAATGTCATGTGGACATCGGAAAAATCGTCACTTAAAGTTGAAACGTTGCGAGCAGTGCTTATTGTAAAATTTAATATGAGCAGTTGTGAAAACATTTATGACACCCTAAACCAAAACCCAGAGTTAATAAAAAAAATGCCACTCGCGTGAGAAATATGATTTAAAAAAAACATGATGACTTCAGTAAGTTGAATTTCCTAGTTTCCTAATTTGAACGCACCGACACAAGTAGAATGATGACGAGGAATCAGGACAATTTTGCGCATTATCCCGTATTTCGGTTCCTGGAGGGTGTTTCGGCCATCTGTTAATTGGACCTGCACTCTAATTTCCCGGGCGATCTAACCCTGTTTAAATTTTTTTAATCGGACTACCCCTTACAAAGTTACATCATGTTAAAGCCCCATACCCCGAGTTTTTGCTCATTGCATTCATATCTAACTTAGATAAGAGTTTTCTTCTACTATCCATATGCACTTTATCCAGAATTTCTCGGGCAGTCTAAATCCGTCAGAATCTTTTAATTAGGATCACCCTTACAAAGTTACACCTTTTAAAGGTCCCAAACCTTTAAATTTTTGCTCATGTACAGGGTGAATGAGACTACCCGTATCAGTATTCTTTTTAAGGAACGGTGACTCGTAGAGAGTTGAGATAAAAAAATTTATTATAAAAGTCATACTAAAGAATCGAATGGTGATATTATTATTTCTCGAAAAAGTCAGCATCACGATTAGTTTTGTCTACAATGTCCAGAACTCCAAAATCTTAAATGGCATCATAAGTCGAAAAACGTATTGTTCAAAAGATCGTTAAAAAAGAAGAAAGTTTTGTAGGAAAAATTATTTTACTACTACCATCCCTTTTAAGTAATATTCGATTAAAGTTATTAAATTTGAAATTCGTTGTTAACAAACAAAATTGAAAAGTTACAAGTGTTCAAAATGTCCTCCATTTACTTCTAAATACTGTTGAGCTCTTTTAGTTACACTATCAGAGGCTCTTAGTATTTCTTCAATACTATGAAAGGCAAGCATTCCGAATTCTCAGCTTCATATCATCTCTCGTTGGTGGTCCTTACATTCGCCCAATTTATATCAAATTATAGAATGCGTATTCCCGTATATTAACTAGAATTGTAGGAAGGTACCTTTCACAATTAATAGTCAGACGTCATTGACAAAACAATGCAAGGCTGAGCTTCATACATTTCACTAAATTTATTTAGATAACACGTCTTATTTTGAACTACATTTAAAGTAGATTATCGAACTACTTTCTAACCCGCAGTGCAGAATTAATATATTTAACCTTTTGGTTTAATTATTTTAATGTGGATGCACTATTTGAAAATTTTAACAATCGTAAATATTAATAAATATTTTTTGAGTTTTACTCTATTATTGAGTTAAATCTAAATAAAAATGTAGAGATGTTTTGATGTTAGGTTTTTGAATATTAAAACATTATGCGGGTCTATGTTGGGACTGATTTTAAAAGACGTGATAATTGATTTCGACTCCCCAGGAAATTCTATACTAATTTGATAGGTTACACGATGGGTTTATCTCAAAAGACAGAGCAATACTGTTTAGAAATAGATTAAAGATGAACACCGTATGGTTTGTAAAAGGTTGATCTGTAAATCAGTAAGGGGTCGTTCGATTTGAAAAAAATTCTGAAAGATTTGAGAATCTGAGGAAAACACAATAATAATTGATATCTTACACGACAGAGTTATATTAAAAATATCGCTAAGAGTAATTTTTATAAAAATTCTAAAATGGTGTTGGCGGTTAAATACAAACAGGTAAAATCCACTATAAAACAATTATAAGCGTCATTTTTCAAATCATGACTTGCATATAACACCAATTAACATAATAACTGCGCGCGCTTGACCGTCAGCATGTTGCAGTGCATTAGTTGTCAAAGTATCGTCGAGTCGATCAAAAATTACAAGTTAAAGATCGATTTTTTTCTGATGTTGACGTTACAAGTGATGTAAGAGTGTCATTAGGTGTCGACAATCTAGTAGGTAAGACTACCTATACGCTAGGTGAATTTACATCAAATTTTCACCGGAGAAACATGTATATTTTGGATATCCAGGGGTTCCAGTACAAGTCAAGCGAATTTTTTGTGAAAGAAATAGCTATACTGAATGTTGGAACAGACGAATTACACGAAATTCTGCATGTGCCGTTGCGAAGTGAAAACTTGGATAAAGATTTCCGAAGATATAACGATTTTTGTAAAAATCACCTACACGGGTTAGACTGGGACATCACTGCGACCAATGAATTATCAGCTCAACGTTTAAGTTTATTTTTGCAATAAATAGTACCTGTACATGGGACCGTTTATGTAAAAGGGTTATTAGAGAAAAACATCAGTACCCGCTACTTTCCAGCTAACGAAGTTGTGAATCTTGAACAGTTTGGTATTGCAAATTTGAAGCAGTTATGAAAATAGTCAATCTAACCATTGTTTACTGCATTCGAAAACTTTTCTGAACTGCGCCAAGCAGGACGTTTGTATTTTAAAGAAAACTATTTTTTGAACTTTCATAATAATTTGTAAACATTATTAGTATTAGGGAAACGAAAATTCACTTCCAAAATATTTACAAAACTGACCTGGTTTGCTAATTATAGATAGGTCATTAAACAACGTTGATAAACGTATAAGTTGTTTGCGTTTAACAAATGAGATACAAATTGTTCAATCTAATGAGTCGGCAATGAATGAATCATTAAATCTAGTGAAATATTCAATTTCTATATTTAAAACAAATTAGACTTTAAACACTAATTAACTGCGCTTGCAAATGATATACAACTTTTGCTTGGTACTCCATTTAAAAACTAAGCAAAACAAAAATTCCATAAATATGTCGTAGACTTATTTAAAATTTATGCTGCCAGGTAGAGGATTTCTGCTAACGTCGAATTGTGATGGATACAATCTGCAGCAAAGAAGGCTAGTGAATTCATCAGACCCGAAAGTAGATTATGACCTAGTTAATCAGAGAAGGACTATAGTATTCAAGTCTGGGAAAGAAACAATTAGTTTTTGTAAAAGAAGGCTAGTTGATGTAATGGAGCCTAAAGATGATAGTGATTATGTTTCTAAATAGTTTGCTGTTAATCTTATAAATCAAACCTTTTCATACTGTTTAAAAAGTATGAAAGATGTTCAGCGTAAAGATAAAGCCTTCAATGCAAGAAACCAATGCTTGCCCACCCAGTTGAATCCGCTGATGCAGTTAATAAACAATATGTAAATGAAAAATTGGATAAGCTTACATCTGATTTTAAAACGTTTATACAGTTTTTAATGAATTTGATTACGGTTTCTGACACAAACGAAAAGGAGCTCAGTTTCGCATTATCATCGATTTACAAGGCTGCACCAGAAGTTATAAAAACACAAATACTATAAACCAAAACTCCAGTTTATGCTGAGGGTGCAACTAGATAATGATGACTCTATTAGTTTAACACCAGTGTTAAACAAAAATGAGTAAAACAACTGCAAAAGAAGAATGATGGTTTAAGTCTTTGCCTACTGCACGAAGATAACAATTTAACATGCTCTCAACAGAATGTTGTTTTTATTCGAAATGAATTTTGTTGTTAGATTAGATGTCTTTATTGTTTTAATAAAGTTGTATATTGTTGCATCATCGAAAAAAGATTAAGGGAATTAGCCGCAGTGTTGTGAGGGGAATCGGTGTTGATAGTTTTAGGGATACTGTAAATAATAATTCTGGAGTCTTTGTGCATAGCATGGTAACTATTCGGAGTCATAAACACCAGCTTTATACACAGTTAAACAATAAAATTAGTTTGTCGGGCGAGGATGACCAAAGGTACGTCATCCCTAATAGTACATTACATGTGATTTTTTTTCCAATGCTCCACCCGAAGGTACTATATTGGCCAGGAAGCGAGTTTTTTTTTACCTGAAAAATTTTGAATTTTGCCGAACCCTTGCTGTTGCAAGCAAGGTAGGGATCTTTAACGTGCGTGACAACACTCACACACGGGACCTCCATTTTACCTCTCATCCGAATGAGGGTGTATTTTTACGAAAAATGCTCGCCTAACATTTTTCAAGCGGGCCGTGTCGGGATTCGAACCCGGGACCTAGAGCGTAGTAGTCACACACATACCACTACACCACGGAGCCGCCTTCCCTAATAGTACAGCATCCTACGCAAAGGGACACGAGGATATAGATTAAGTATTTTTTTTAGAAAAAAAAGGTTTTAAAGATGGAGTTAAATATAGATGAGCAAAAACTAGAGATTTGGGGTCTTTTCGACAAGAAATTAGATCAGATACGAATTGTATTTTTATATAGTACCTATTTAGTATCGAGTTAACTAAATGTAAAACCAGAAAATTGATAAAGTTTTGTGTAAAGGTTTACCCTGTTTAAAATTTTAAAAGTCGTGTTTTTGAATATTCTAATTAAGTGTGGTTGTTGTTGCTAAACTCGACCTTCCCATTTATATATTAAAAACACATTGCATTGGAATGTTATACATTATTCTAAAAACAGAACATTACTCTTTGAAAATAGTTTTAAATATTAAACGCTTATGGCTTATAAAGGATTTATTTTCAAAATTCCAGCGGTTTTAGATTTCTCGAGAAATGGTTGGTTAAAGCATTTGTGTTGGGTAGCGAAAAAATGTTTTAAATTTGGAGTTATATATATAAATGAGCAAAATTTAGAGGTTTGCGACTTTTAACCTTTTGAAGCCTGGTAGTACACGTTAAGTACCACATTTTTCTAGACCTATTAAGCATGGTGACCCATAAAACAGACCACATTTAAAATAGTTTGTACTAGACATGCATTGAGATTTGTTTTGTAAATCACATTACGTATATGGCAAAGTATAAAGTTTACAATTCAAGAGCAAATAATGTACAAGTTGATACCTGCAATATTCTACAGCAGCTCAGTGTTCCTAAGACATCTGAATGTGCCCGAAGTAAATTATTTTCTTATATAGACAATTTCTATTGCATTTCACTTCAAATTTCTTTTAAACTTTTATTAATCATATATTCAGGTAAGGTACATTATGTGGAAAATTTGTATAATTATTTATTTTCCATACTGGTAGATAAATTTGTGGGTGTTCAATATCTGTACCACTGTGCAACTAGGATATGTTTCGTTTTTGCACCAATATGGATGATAATGAAGAATTACCATTCAGATTAGTAGATATGACTGACTGGAGACGAATTATATGCAGAATTGTATGCTGATATTCCTTTAGGAAATGAATCCGAAAACGATTCAGACGATAACAATTGTTACATTGAAGAGACAGAAAAACCTATACATATTGAAACTTATTATGGAACTTGAAAGTGATAATGAAAGGGACGGTAAGGATTTGCTTCCTGTTTTTAATTTTATAGTGCGACAGAAAACAGTATGGAATAAAACTTATTATACCTCTGCTTCTACATCTTTTTTAGACGATTGTGGTCCGGCGAACATTACTTGTAATGCTGAAATTCTCTGTCAACCCTTTCAGTCGTTTTTGTCTGAAAATATGATGGACCATATTGTCTTCCAAACAAACTTCTATGCAACACAGACTAAAATAAGTCGTATGTTTATACCTTTAACTAAAACTGAATTGAAATGTTTTCTGGGTATCAATTTACTAATGCGATTGAAGAAATTGCTTAGTTATCGGGATTTTTGGTCATCTGCTCCTGATTTCCATGACAGTTTTGTGAGCAGTTTGTCGCAGTAAACAGGTTTGGTTGGATTCCTACAAATCTCCATTTGAATGATAATGAACTAATGCCAAATCGTAACTCAACTGACTATTACAAACTCTATAAACTTCAACCCTTTCTGTCTTCATTGCAAATGAATTTTTTTGGAATATTTTAGACCATCTGAATATTTGACTATTGATGAGTCAGTGATTAAATTTAAAGGCCGTTCATCTTTAAACCAAAAAAAAAACATCAAATGAGGGTACAAGGTGTCGGTATTGAACAATAAAAGCAGGTATTGTTATAAATTTGACATTTACATTGGAAAGACGAGATAGTCACCTGAAAAAGCTTTATGAGTAAAAGTAATTAATAAATTATGTCAAAGACTTGAGAATAAAGGTCATAAGAAATTTTTTGACAATCATTTTGGTAGTGTCAAGCTTATGGAAATTTTAAAAGCACTAAAAATATTTGCATGTGCAACCATAAATCCCACTGTGAAGGAATTGACAAAGTTTCAAATAGACAAATAGTTAAAGCAGGGTGATTTTGATTATTTTGTTAGAAACAGTGGTATCTATACAGTGAAATGGAAAAAACAACGATGTGTTCACATGATTTCAAACTGCCACCAACTAAATAAAGTGACTACGGTTAATCACAAAACAAAAACTGGAGTAATACAAGAAATTCCTTGTCCCACAATTGTTTATGATTACAATGCAAATATGAATTCTGTTGATAAATTGGATCAATTGAAGTATTGTTATGAAATAGACAGAAAGTCTAAGAAATTGTGACACAGGAGATTCTTTCATACAGTATACACAAACAACTAATATCAACTTCTAAAATCAGTTTGTAAAATTTCAAACGTGAAATAATTACTTCGTTAATATCAGAAACCCAAACCCACAATAAAGAAAATTTACACTTACCTAGAAAACCAATACAAATAAAAAACATAAACCTCATGTTCCACCAGAAATAAAAAACAAAGAAAATATTCATATGTCAATGTATGGATCTAGAAGATGTGCTCACTGTAGTACTAGGAAGACGCAAATACGCACTGATTGGATATGTCAAACCTGTAATGTTTCATTATGTTTATCCAAATTTAAAAATTGTTTTTCAGAGTATCATGCAGTTTAAAACGAGACATATTTCGGTACTATGTTTTTAGTTTGTATAATGTTTCTAATTGCATGGTGGTACACATAGAGTACCACACCAAAATTTGCATTATAACAAAAAATAAACATTGATCAACGTAAGTAGAGTATATTGTAGGACTTAGTAATCCATTACTCCTAAAAAAAACGAATAATTAAAAAAAGAAAGTCTGTGCTTCTAGGGAATTTTTTGTACCGATGATTCTGTGCTTCAAAGAGTTAAAAGGTGTAACTTTGTAAGGGTGGTCCTATTTAAAATCGACGGATTTAGATTGCCCGAGAAATTCTGGATAAGGTGCATAGAGATAGTCGAAGAAAACTCTTATCTAGATTAGATAAGAATGCAATTAGCAAAAACTCGGGGTACGGGGTTTTTACAGGGTGTAACTTTGTAAGGGGTAATCCGATTTTAAATTTTTAAACAGGGTTAGATCGCCCGGGAAATAAGAGTGCAGGTCCAATTAACAAATCGCCCAAACACCCTCCAGGAACCGAAATACGGGATAATGCGCAAAACTGTCCTGATTCCCCTGTCATCATTCTACTGACACATCACAGTCATTTACATTCACGACTCACACCCCCTATCCGCAAGAACGTCCCACACTGACTTTTCATAAAATCAGCCGCTAACTGGAGAATGATGGAAAAATGCTGTTAACAGATTCCTAAACAGCGGGTAAAGCCCTACAAGAAACAAGAAGAACCCATCGCAGATTAGGCAACTACAAAAATTTACAATTTGTTGTTCAGTGAATTTTGTCATCAGCTCACCAGGTCGTTCATCTCGTTGAAAAACAAATAACGTGGTTTTGTATTTTAAAACACAAGTTATAATTTCAATGAATAATTTAAATATCAAAATATTTTATTTTTCTGTCATCATTTGCCATTCAAGGGTCGAATAAAATTATTCTATTATGTACTTATGTAGGTATTTCATATGGGGGTTCATGGCTTTGTTTGTGCCTAAAGAAGAGAGCTCATGGGCAACATGAGCTAAAGCCTTACGTAACCAGGAATAATTTTTGACTTGTCACATAATTTTCACTGAATGCGTCAGCAACGTCTACTAGTTTAAATTATAATAATGACGCATACAACGTGTGTAACACAAACACTAAAAGCTGCGGTTTGATTAAATGAATACCCATAGCTAATCACAGCCCAAACAAACTTAAATAGCACAAACTACTTACTTGTTCCAATGAAAGCTATTAAACACACTAAGTTTTATCTCCAGCACCGTCCATCTTTTAATCACTTTTAAAGCAGTTGAAAAAATCTTTCTATTGTATTCATCATTAAAATCGTACTCTTTATCTCAATAAAAATGCTACAGATATTTTTCTGTAATGATTGCTTTGAGCTGTGGTTGAATTTCATTCATGTGCAAACATCTATATTTGATGATTCCGTGAAATTGATGGAAGGAGACGAGACTAGCTTTACAGAAGTTCCCCACTTGTTTGTTTTTCATAAGTTATTTAGAGAATATCCCAATAGCGATGATACTCTAAGTTATTTAATAACCATGTAATTACGTATTATCATCATATTTAGATCATTCTGTGCCACTAGAGACACGAGTGTATAAAATTTGGTACTCAGTTTTTATGCGCATTTGGAGCGCTTCTGTTAAGAAAAGCAAAGACTTAACAATAAAAATAGTTATTTATTATACAAGGGAAAAAGTATTAAATTTTAGCTCGAGGTGTGTCTATAATTATTTATGGTACCGGGTTGGGACCGTGTCATTTTATAAATTAAGGTCGACCTTAATTTATAAAATGACACGGTCCCAACCGGGAACCAGAAATAATTATAATGACTCCGGTCATGAAAGTTTCCCACAATATTGAGATGTGTTCCCGATGCGAAGCAGAGGGAGATAAAACACCGAGAGTTAAAATCTTACATTTTTATCCGTGTATAATACACTATTTTTTCTGTGATAAGCAAAACGATGATTTAATATTGAAAAAATATTACAAAATATTAAAGTCAAAAAAATCAATCGATGTCAAATTTGAAGTTTCAAACAAAGTAGGCTGTTGTACTTATAGGGACAGGTAGACTTGCGTTGCTAAGGAAACCTTTGAAGTAATCAAATATCGGTCAATTTAATTCTGCGAGTGGTTACTTATTTGCACATACCCGGAAAAAAAGTACTCATTTTTTCCCCGGGCAAAAAAGTACATTCATAAAAAGTGTCAAGAAACATTAAATGTCAAATTTTTTTCCCGTAACAGAAAAAATAATTTTATTTTTACAAACCGTTATGTCTGTATTGAACTTAATGCTCATGCACTAATTCAGCTTATACTTCGCTTGATACTGAATAATGACTCTACTATATCTAATACAAACTTTCAATATGATTTTCATCTTCCATATTTCTCCAGCCAATCTTGCGAACGATTATTTAGGATGGCTCGTTCTATGACAGGAACCTTCCACAGTTATCAATTTCAGTATAAAAGAATTTATTCAAAGAATAAATAGAATTAGGTCTATCAATATTATTGTGAGTAATGTTAGTAATAATTTTATTTTCCCAATAGAAGAAAAGAGCTTCCTTTCTTAATTCCCAAAAGGATATAGTGAAACTAGACCTTGGTATAGTTGCAGATAATGTAAAATATATTCACGTTAACTACAATGAAGATTCCGACAACGAGGACGTCCACATTGATAACAATTTTCTTCTTGGTGATGTTATTGGTCTTGCAGAAAACTCACTTGACATTTTGCACACTCCACACAAAATTAAAGAGAATTTGAATTTGAAAGACTTTTCCGGCGATATAAATAACCCATCAGAAGAATCTCCCTTCTTGCAAATCAGTACAAACTATAAATGTATGGTAGTCGAAAAGTCGTCTTATCGTTGGCTTCTTGATGAATCATCAGGAAAATTAAGTAAGGACAGACTAAGACGATTTATGAGCAATACAAAGGGCGCCCCAAATGTTTCAACTAAAAATCCAACGCAGAAGAACATTAGAATAAAAATTATACCATTCTTATTCTAACACTTCCTCAGAAGAGGCGATGTCAGAAGACGATTCCTCAGACACCGAAAACGTCTCAAATGCATCTGCAGAAATAAAACCCTCAAACAGTTTAAAAATATCATTGGAAAGTAATTACACTTTTTGCTATGAACTCCGATGGTATATTGGGAGAGTCACTGAAATTGTAAACGGCGACGACGACTTATTTAATGTCAAATTTCTTAAAGCTGAACTAGACGAGTTTGTATGGCCAAAAAATGAGGACATAGACATTGTCAGTAGAAATTATTTTTTATGGCCCACTGTTACTAATTGGTAATGGTCCGTTTAAGATAAGAAGAGCAGACATTAATAATAATACCAAGCAATATAAGGAACTTAAAAGAAACTTAGTTTAGGTTTGAAGTATACATGAAGATTTTGTACCTGTAGGCTTAGTAAATAGAACCGCTTCATTACTTTGTTCGGCATATATAAATTGTGTATATTTGAAAATAAAATTTCAGATAATTGTTATAATTATTGCATATTGGTAATTTCTTTTATTTTGCTTATAAATTTTGATTTTCCGTGTGATAATCTAGATTAAATGTTTAAATAATGTGTTTCACACGAGATATAAAAAAATTTATACATATTTTGTCCAAATCGTTTTTATATTTGTGCCCAACATAAAACTGTATTACTTCGTATGTCAAGATATTCACTATATTATAATTTTAGAATGTTTTGTGTGCATGCATGCTTCCCAGCACGCGCGCGTGCGTGTGTTGTAACTATTTTGTGAATTGTTTTTTAAAATTCTGTTTCTCAGAAAATGTTTTTGAGTGTCTCTCGATGAGTTTTGTCAGTTCGGATTGTGCGAAATGTTAAAAACAATTTTCGATTTTTTTGTAGGTGGAGGCGACTTATGGAGCAAATTACATTGTATTACTCTGAATTACAATATATTGCAGTAAATTACTCTGTATTAATTTTTGTATTAGGTGTACAAATTTTCATTAGCGGTTCGCCTCTCGCTTTTCAAACAGTTGAAGGAATCTTACTAATGTATTCATCATTAAAATCGTACTTTTTATCTCAAGAAAATTGCCCTGTTGTGCTACAGATATTTTTCTGTAATAATTGCTCAGACCTGTGGTTGAATTTCGTTCATGTGCAAACATCCATACTTAACGACTCCGTGAAATTGATGGAAGGAGACGAGACTAGCTTTACAGAAGTTTCTCCACTTGTTTGTAGATTTAAAAAACTAGTACACAAACCGGTTAGAAAATTATTGTATTCTTCTGACCATAAGAAATTGGCTAACAAAGCGTGGGGAGTGATCAAATCGACAGAAATTATTTTATTGGGTATAGTCGTAACTTCTATCATAATAGCATCGAATATCTGCAAAGGTATATTCATCAATACAATGAATTTCAACATATAATTAAAATAAAGTCTGAAATGGATAGACGTACAGCAGGCATATCAACATTGATTGGTGCAGTTGCCTACGATGGCTACAGCATTAAACAAAAATAGCTTATTCGACGAAATAAGCTATGTCTACCCCGATGCCCTAAAGAAACGGGAGGAGAAGAAAGGCAATACGGAACAGTGATAGATGGAGATGTTCCAAAATTTTAAAGAAAATCAAATCCTATACTAAAATTGCCTGGCCATCGTCCAGTATCTTCTCCTTTTCCCAGGGATGAACGCACCTATAGAACGAGTATTTACGTTGAGAAATGCCATGTGGACATCGGAAAAATCGTCACTTAAAGTTGAAACGTTGCGAGCAATGCTTATTGTAAAATTTAATATGGGCAGTTGTGAAAACACTACATCCTCAACCAAAACCCAGAGTTAATAAAAAATGCCACTCGCGTGAAAAATATGATTTTAAAAAAAAAATTATGACTTCAATAAGTTTATTTTCCTTGTTTCCTAATTTGAACGCGCTGGCACATCTCAGTCCTTTGCATTCACGACTCACACCCCTTATCCGCAAGAATGTCCCACATTGACTTTTCATAAAATTAGCCACCTTACTGGAGGATGATAGAAAAATGCTGTTAACATATTCGGAAACAGCGGGAAAAGACCTACAAGATGCACCCATCGCAGATTAGGAAACAACAAAAATTTACAACTTGTTCAGTGAATTTTGTCATCAGCTCATCAGGCCGTTCATCTCGTTGAAAAACAAATAATGTGGTTTTGTATTTTAAAACAAAAGTTATAATTTCACTGACTAATTTAAATACCAAAATGTCATCATTTGCCATTCAAGGTGTCGAATAAAATTATTCTATTATGCACTTATGTAGGTATTTCATATGGGGGTTCATGGCTTTGTTTGTGCCTAAAGAAGAGAGCTCATGGGCAACATGAGCTAAAGCCTTACGTAACCAGGAATAATTTTTGACTTGTCACATAATTTTCACTGAATGCGTCAGCAACGTCTACTAGTTTAAATTATAATAATGACGCATACAACGTGTGTAACACAAACACTAAAAGCTGCGGTTTGATTAAATGAATACCCATAGCTAATCATAGCTCAAACAAACTTAAATAGCACAAACTACTTACTTGTTCCAATCAAAGCTATTAAACACACTAGGATATATTCTCCAGCACCACCCATTTTTTAATCACTTTTAAAGCTGCGTGCAAATACGTACTGGATGTAAATTCCAGTTAAAGCAACTAGCTTTAAATGATATTATATCTTGACCTCTATTCGGATGGACGCTATTTTTAAATTAATCCAGACTAAAGCGACGACGTAACATATGCATATTAACGTGGACCACCATTGTGTTATTGAATGTAATAAGTATCGTATAAATTTGCGTGAACTGCTTTTTAAGTACGTTTTAAAATTGTTTGTACTTATGTGAGTACTTTAGACCAGGAAAATATTTGAGTTTGGGTTTTAGAATGAAAGCCATCGCTTGGACTACTATTTTCAAGTTCTAAATTTATTTCTAGACATCCTGAATAATTTACAAGCGCATTTGAATATACAGTGGCGTAACGCTATTTGGGCGGCCCCCGTAAAACATACGAGGACCTCTCGTGCGGTCAAAAGGAAACAAGCAATTTAATTCCAAGTTAACCTTTGTACTCTGAGCGTGCATACTTATACAGAATACACAGGCATATTCGCCGAGTAAATTGCACTAATACGACATCGCATAGTTTTAGACAAGTTATATCACAATCCCAATAGGTTACGACTGTTAAACGTTACATAGTTTTTAAATTATGAACTTTGTTAATAGCCAGAGCCAAGTCTAGGTAGGGTGATTTAGCAGTTTAACAAATTTTCAAATTTCAAAACAATGTAAAATGTAAAATCGTGCGTTATTAGGCTTTCTAGCTAGCAGAAATCCTTAGCCTTTTGTAAGTTCTCGTTTGCTATTTGTATTCTAGTTTTTGATGTATTTCCCCTCCTTTACATACTATTACTTTAGGTTTATTTTTGTTAATTTTCATTTAGTATCTCCCGGTCAGAACTGTTTCCATTTCATTAAAAGCTGCTTCTAACTCTTCCTTGCTAGATGATTATGCCGCTATATCATCTGCAAAACGAAACACATAAGTTTTTGTCCTTGCATAATATTTACAAACGTGATTCTGCATTGCACCTTTGATGTACAGGTTGAAAATTAACGGGAATAGGGCACATCCTTGTCTCGCCCCTTTCCTAATATTTACTTCTCTACGTTCCTGTTCTAATTCTATTACCCCTGTTTGCTTTTTGAATAGATTATGTACTATCCGTCTATCCCTAAAGCTCATTCCAATCTTTTTGAGTATTTTGAATATTTTTTTCCATTTTGCTTTGTCGAATGCTTTTTCGAGATCTACAGAACCTATATACACGCTTTCTCCTTCTTCCATTGTCCTCTCAATTATCACTCTCAGGGCTAAAATGGGCCCCCAAGCTCTTCTGTTTTGTCTAAACTCAAATTGATCTAGTTCTGGTATTCAAAAGGTGCGCTTTCTCATCCGTATTTGTACAAGTCTAGTAATATTTTTGACACATCATCATCATTAGGTCGTCAGTCCTGAAACTGGTTAGACGTGTACCCTCATTGCTTCCTATTCTGAACTAACCTACACATTTCCTTAAATTTGCTCAGTTTGCTTCTATCACTAATCTGATCTAGGTCTACATCTACCTCTTTTTTCCTATCTCTGCTTGTAATATATCCCGGACTATTCCCCAAAAATGCCTTAGAACGTATTCTGCCCTTTTATTTCTTCCATTTTTTTCCCCAGATATTCTTGTTCCCCTTTTTGACACGTGTGCTGTCAAACTTATTGTTCGAAAATTTTCATCTATTCGTGCCTCTCGTTTTTGGTATAGTTATTATGATGTCACGTTTGAAATCTTTGGGTATCTCGCCTGTCTCATACATATAGCTTACAAATTGGAAAAGACCTTCTGTTACTGCTTGTCCAGCGGCTTTTAGAGTTTCTGCTTGCACCTTATTTGTACCCGGTGCCTTACCATTTTTAGACCCTTAAATTGTAATTCAAACTCATCTCTAAGTATAGGATATCTCAAGTCATCCTTTTCAATGTCTGATTTCTGTTCTACATTTTTTATAATGATGTCTTCTTCAGAACCGTTTCTATTTTTGTCTTTCCTATTTCGAGCTTAGTTTGTACCTCTGCACTTTTTATCAATCCATTATTCTACAGCTTTCTTGCATTTGCGAATAATTTTTTTCATTGTATATAAATGCATAGAAACTTTTTAAAATTCCTTCAAGGTGTTCTTTCGAGTCAGACAAATTAAAGGAGTGGTTTACTAGCAAAAGTATAAGCAAAATATGTCGCAGCAAATGAAACTTTACCTTAGCAAATTAGCCACTGATGCTGCATTAACGATAAATTTTGTATTCCTATCCCATCAATGTACATAGCTAAAATACAGGTTAGGATCTCTTCATTTGCATAATAATTCCTACCTTTGATCGTTTGATCATAAACACCAAGGGTTCGAAGCATCAGTTACATAAAATAACACTCGAAGATGTTTCAAAGAGAAACATACATAAATAATTTATAGTTACGGCATCAATTTGATAAGGTAAAGTCTCAAAAATAATTTCAGAGAAAAAAAACTACATAACCATTTATAGCTTAAAATACCAATAGATAAGGTAAATTCTTACAGAAAATTTCAAAGACAAAGATAAATACTTAACCATTTGAAATTTTGAAATTCCGTCGCTGCAGCGCTGCGCTCGGTGTTCCGCACATGCGCACTGTACCGCTACATCTTCTGGCTAGCCACAAGCCCGTTCTGAAAACGGTATGACAAACCATGTATAAATATCGATGCAGACCCTACGCCCCTCAGAATAAATAGAAAACAAATTGCACGGTCGACGGCTTTAGCGTAAAACCCACCGGATGACAATAGCGATAAAAAGCCAGACAGCGTAATAACCCTCTTAACTATGCAGCAACTTTGAAAGGAAAGGAAGAATAGTAGAAAAAAATATAAAAAATAAAAGAGCGAGGTGGGATGTTTGGAGCTTTATGGTAACCAGGTAGAAGAAAGAAGAAAACGGACTAGCATTGAGCAACAGCGATAGATAAGAAAAGTGGATATTAAAGCACTTCTCAACCAGCCCATTGTAGTCGTAGCCTCAAGTGTGGGACTAACACTCCTACGCAATGGACGGCTGTCTCGAAAAAAGACAAGGCCATCGGAAGAAAATAATGCTGAAACTGATATACAAAAATACGAAAAAATAGTTTTAGGATAAGTATTCTGGAGAAAACACCAATAGTAAAGAATGTCTTTGTCAAATAGGTCTGAGGGACCACCTGAAGCGTTGGCGACAATATAAGCCATATACTAAAACGCTGTCTATTAAAAGGTAACTAGGTCCAGACAACACCGAGAGAAATCATCTTCCTAAAGAACGCATCCACTGCGATAATAAAATCATACAAACATTAAAACGATCAAGTTAAATATACCCTCATGGTAATTTCAAAAACAATAGCTATCACAAACATATAGAAATAATTAAAAGATAAGCATCTATTGAATAATAGAAGAAAAATTCCTAATATACCAAAAAACAGGGATTGACAATGAAAGCAACAAATGGCGATAACCATTCACCACCACATACAAGAAGAAAAAGCACGAACGTCATTATTATAAAGAAAAACAGTCGATAAAGGAAAATGTAAAAGAAGATCGAGATATTTGCGAAAAAACACATCGAATAGAAATTCTTCGTAGTTGTAAATGTAGAAATTGAGTCTTTATTACATAGGCATATTTCTGGAGTACTGTGTATGTCTATAGAGTAAAGTATAAACCCGACATTGGCTAGTACAAGTCTTAAAGATTCGTTAAGTTGTTCAAACGAAAGATATGTTAACCACGAGAAAAAAATGCGGTAAGTCTTGTGATAATAAGAATAATAGGGTAACAAGTGGACATTTTAAGAAAAAATAAAATTATTTAAGTGTAGGGACAATTGATTTTTTTTTCAATTAGGAACGATTGAACTATGTGGATTTGAGATGAATAAGGCTTCTGGGAAAAGAAAAGCTTTGGAATGATTTAGGACTCAACGACAAAATACATCTATATACGACAAGATGAAATCAAAGATAGAAATTCAATATAAATAACGATAGAGAATAAAAGACATATTCAGATTAGGATAGAAAAAAAGGTAGCGCTGATGATTACCAATCGTTAAGAATAAAAGAAAAGGTTTTACGTGTTTAATATGCCATGGTCCATGAAATTAACCATTAGCATATTGTAATTTATGAATTAATGCAGAACTTTACGAGATACTTCGTATCAGATAAATTTAAGAGCTAGTTTTGCATCATACTTTTGAGTTATTTAGATAAGCGATGGTTTGGTTTTGTGCTTAATTTTAAAAGCTGTAGGTACTTTTATCTGACATTACAAGTTGAAAATTCATAATAATTAATATAACGAGACACAGAAAGTGCAAGCAGTAGTTAAACTGAAGTTAAAACCGTTTTTTAAACACAAGGCACAAACGCCTAACAAAAACAAGTAATTAGGTATATTTTATAAAAGCAATTACAACAGTGGAAGTTAGTCGCATAAAATTTTTTCAAGCTAAAATACCAAAAATTTCGAAGTTAGAATACGGTATATTTTTTGAAAATTAATAATTTAATTTAATTCTTTAAGGTAAACATATTATTCTTTGATATATGTAGGTATACAGAAAAAAACTTATAATGAAAATTCTAAAATCACTTATCAATTGAATATGGATATGTTCAAGTGTACTTATTAATTGGTTTAGAAAAAAATAAAATTTAAAAACTTATTTCCGAACAATACACGTTAGGTAATTTTACAAAGAAAATGAAAAATATGTAAAATGTATCTGTTTTAAATTTTAAACTTCTAATACAAATGATTATTTTGTAATTAATATAAAATAGTGTTTTGTTTTCCGAAACACTTAAAACTGGAGTTTATTAAAATTTTAACAAGAATTGTAAAATATGTACTTCCGCTTATTACAACAAACCCTCAAATCTCAATTTCGGCCGGCTGCCCAACGAATCCGAATAAGCGACCATATATACACTTCAAGCAATTTCATTAGAAGATATAAAAATATATGTAATGTGTATTGCATCTTACAGGCAACTTTTTATCCATAATAGTTGTGCATAAACAAATTTGTTGCTTTTAAGATATCACCCTCACCTGTTCACTTATTTCTTATAATTAAAATTATTATTAGTATAAGAGACATTTAATTGAATTCATTTAAATTTTGCTTATTTTTCATTTACATTTTATACCGATTTTGACATATTTTCTTTTCTTCTCATGGGAGCTTTCTGATCAAGGTCAAGGTCAAGGTCAATCTCTATTATTTTGGGGGTTTGGCTTTACCAAAACCTACCTTATAAATTCACCGCAGGTGTTTTTTACATTAAAGGTAGAGAGAAGGACGCTTCACGACCTCTCACCCTCCACGGCACCTACGGCACTGAAAATTTCACGTAGATTAAGTTCAACATAGACGTACTGGCACGAACACACACACCATCATTTGCTCATACATAATTTTCCGATTTATTTCATACTTTTAGGTTGATGCTTTGGTCTCCGTTTTATACTATTTATGCCGATTTGTCTTAATTCACTCAAGATTTTTGAAAAAAATCTGATTAATTACAGGGGATGTGACATTCTCCTAGAAATAATTATAATCATATTTGATTTTAATAGTTTCTGTATAAGTAAAGTCCGCAATATAATTAGGTTTTTCCTTTAGGAAATATAAGTTTTAGGTTTCTATAAATTCTAATTTAAGAGAAAATTATTTTGCATCATCTTCGATCCATGGTCAATATAATTGTTATATGGTTATATGGTTATATAATTCATATATCAGTTGTTAAAGAAAGGTCAGAAGTGATTTCATCATGGTAATTAATACATTTTGATTTTGTTTTGTATAGAAGGTACATAATGATGTCGCTAATCTCATCATCTTAGAACAAAGACAAGTCATATAATTTTGCACTGACTCAAAATACACGTAAAACCAAAAATACGTAAGTTTCGATATGTAAGAGGTTAGGTAGAGAAAGCGACATAAAGGAGGTCCAATTTTGCTTCACCGTCCGAAATTTGGCGAGAATGCTTCGTGTAGTTTTAAAAAGAGCAGTTTCATTGTTCAAAACTAAAGACTCCGTTTCTAACACTAAAACCCAACAGGCCGCTTCGGCAGGGCAAGTAACTTGATCAGAGGGTCAGAAGCTAAGCAAGATAGCTAATTATGTCCGGATAATCCTTTACCTAGTGGCTAATTTTATTTTGTTAAGGGACATATTGGTTCCCAAAAATTCAACCTGTGTGTTAGAATTAGGTTGAGATAACTGGAAGTTCAAAGTTTTAATGGAGTAGTAATCAATCACCCGATTGCAGGTGCCAAAATTGAAATAAAAATCAGATGCTGAAACTATACTGGAATGGAGATTAGCACTTGAATGTATCATTGAATATATGAATTGAACGTACTTAATAATGTTTTATCAAACTGCGTGAATAGTGTGTATTCTTAGTTTTCCATTATTGTAAACGGTATAGTTAAGTTTTTGCCGTAAGAAATTGTGTTGTGATTTTTAAAAAAGCGTGATTGAATACTTCAGGTCTTATTTAACCTTTACTTTCAGAAATCTTCCTTGCAAGTATTAGCCATATATACATCTACGTGTTTAGATTTGTTTTAGATTTAAGATAATTTTGATTTGTATAAGTTTTTAGGTATATTTTAAGTCAAAGTCATTCTCCTGATCTCAAGATTGTGGCACCCTCTTGTACGCCATTCTACAACTTTCCCCAGCATCCCTGCGAGATTAGGCGGCATCCAGAGTATTTCCCGATCAGGACCACATTCCATACCCGATAACATTTTGGAACCCTCGTCAAACTCTTGCACTACTCGTCCTACTAAGTTAGTCAGCAGAACAACTTTTTGTTCGTGAGTCGAGGTTTTCGGTATTTTACCGGCACGGGACTTTTAGCAGAGTAGTTCACGGAATTTTCTGCTAGATATTCTGAGGGTTGAAAGCTGTACGTAACAATCCTTTACCCCGAAACTCCCTGCAATCACATACGCCAACAAATACCCTCTCACACACACATCTTATACTACAAACCATACAACACCCAGCCACAATCTCCATTTCTAGCAAACCCTACTCACCACATGGTAGACACATGAACTCACCACCACTCGACGAGCACTTTCTCCACTTTGACGCCAACTTCAAAGAGCAAGACGAAACAACCTAGACCCACTTCTGATTGACACCTTATCCAACTCTTACTCTACCAACAGATGAACATACAAGGTCCTGCTTATAAACAGCAGGAAACTGCACTCTACTAAAATAATCGAAGAATTTCACACTGTTCCATGGACAGCGTACTGTAAACTGGTTAAACTACGCACATCTTACGTCCTGCCTCAACCCCGCAATCTCATCCTCATCGGCCGCTGTTTCCACCGATTTACAACAAATCTTCATAAAGAAATCATCCACCCCACCAGGCTCTAGCCTCGATAACGACCTTAGCACATTCCTACTCGACACTATAGTCTCCAAACTTACCACAAAAATCGCCTGGGTCTGACCGCATTACTAACGTAATTTTTAAAAAACCCGGGCCTATCCGAAGGAATCAATCCACCTTCCTCCAAAACTACCTTTTGATTAAAGCCTTCCCCACCTTTTTAAATCCGCCACCATCACGCTTATTCCAAAGCCCAACAAGCCAACAGACGACCCTAAATGCTACAGACCTCTCGCCCTCCTACCACTTCTTGGAAAACTCCTCTCAGAAATCATCCTACATAAAACGTACACCCATATTGGAACCTAATCCTCGTTATTCCCACACCAGCACGTCTCCCACAAAAGCCACAGCGTTGAACAAACGATAAGTTCCCCTATTACTACGGTACAATCCTCCCGGTCCAAATACGTTATTGGTATGTTATTAGATTTCTCTCCCGCTTTTGTTCTTTTATGGTGGCCCAACCTACTGAACCAATTAAAGCTTTCCAGCATTCCTTAACCAAAGGATATCCCCGAGGCTCTCGTCTTTCCCGCTGCGAAATATAGCCATCAATTCACTTCTAAACCTAAATATAACAAATTCGCATATGCAGATGACCTTTCGTTTTTCGTCCACAGTAATTTCCTAGCTTCCTTTGAATCCACAGCCTCTACCCAGATGAACCTAATCAGATCGTGGTCCTTACTTAATAAATAACTACTATCCCCTACGAAAACCCAGATGATCCTCCTCAAAGGCTACCTAGATATCCAACCTAGCCCTAAAATACATATTCTCAATACTCCCATAACCATTACTAACTTAGCAATATTCTTAGACATCCACCTAGATACTCGTCTAAAACACATTGCCACCTCTCCAAGCTCGGAGACTCGAGAACCAAACTGGTCTTGAACTATTTTCGACATGTACTCCCTAAATTCATCCAATTATATCAAACCAACACGGAAACTAATTTTTTGGCAAATTATCATCCTTAGTATCCGACACTCTGCTGACTCCTGGCTACCTTTAACCATCTACCATCATCCACAAATATCCTAAACATCATCATCAGACCTTTCCTATTTATATCTTTAGATCCTATAGAACTACATCTACTCTCATATTCAGACCTGCAACCTCAAACATGGAAATCTTATCTCTCTCCATGGCATGACATTACACCCTAATTGATACCATACTCTCCTTAAAACAGATATTGAATTCAAAATTCAAAACTACTTTACCCACTTCTGACAGATCCACTGGATACTCTCACTGACAAGCAGACACACACGATATTTTTTCCACCATCACAAACATTTCTTCACACGTACCTTACTCCCGAAGATGTTAATACGTTCCCGCGTTTCACATTATTGCGCAATCGTTTAATATAACATGATTACGCTGCAAATTGCATCAAATACCAAACACGTTTAAAAGTGATACAATTCTTAATTTATAATATAACTAAAGCAATGTACTCACTTAAAACGCGCCTTGCAGTTAAATCCCAGGGCCATCATCGTGTTTTTTGGCGAAGGTTACATAACGCCATTGTTGAGTCCAAATTTAGTCGTCTCTCCTCTATTGCTCGTACGTACGTAAGGCAAGAAGAATACAGGTAAAAGTACTCGAAGATAAAGATAAAAGAAAACCTACATCCTAAAAAAGAGAAAAGACAGACACACAACACAGGTAGCTGTTTTCGGCTTCGAGGTCTCGTGGCTAATGGCGTCGTATCACACACCGCGCACTTGCGCCATTCACTCCGCGCCTGCGTATTTTTTTGCGCAAACGCAACTGTCCGGAATGACGGAAATTAACAAGTTTATTTGAAAATAATCGCGGGAATGTATTTACATATTTAACAATTTACATTGCCAATTTTTGGGATGTAACAATATGCAACTTAATTCCTAACTGGATATGGCAATTTCTGCCAGAAATTACACCAGTTTAACCAAACGCTTTCCTCATACCGTTCTTGCTCGGCCCTAAATTCAGGAACTCCCATACACTTCATATACACATGTTCCTTGTCTCACTTCTTCAAACTGCATTCAAAACCGCCATTAACTTGGATCCATACACTTAACTTCCTGATATTAAGTTTCTAGCAACACATGATCGACAAGAATTAAACCTTTTCCTTAGAAACATCCTCGCTACCAAACCCCCTTTCCCTATCGCTCGTCATTAACATACACCGTCTAAAAGCACTCCTCCCAAAAGGTACTTCTACAGTTTACATTCACGTAACCTACACGCTAGTTACCCGAGCCACAAGATCAACCTACGACAAAAGTACCCCCTCACCCCTCACCAACCACTAGAAGCCATACAACTCCATAATGTTATTATATTTCTTCTTCAATTACTTAGAATGTACAAGTAGGATAGGCCAGTGGCTTATATATAGATCGGCGACTCCATGGTGTAGTTCGTATGCGTGTGACTAATATGCCCCAGGTCCCGGGTTCAAATCGCGACACGGCTTGAAAAATGTTAGACGAGCATTTTTCACAAAAATACGCTCTCGTTCGGACGAGAGGTAAAATGGAGGTCATGTGTGTGAGTGTTGTCACGCACGTTAAAGATTCTTACCTTGCTTGCAACAGCAATGGTTCGGTTCAATTCTAAATTTCCAGATAAAAAAACTCGCATCCTGGCCAATGTAGTACCTTCGGGTGGAGCATTAGAAAAAAAATCAAATGTAGGACCTATATATAGTCAGTCAGCCAATAAACTATAAATGTCTGCCTCTTTGTCTGTCTGAACTAACTACTTTTAAGCGTCAACTAGTATTTGTTAGTATGAAAATTAATTGCTGTTTGTGTCAATAGTAAGTGCTGTTTTCTCAATAATTTATTTTTAAAGTTGAGATACCAATTTTTTGGTTGTTTGGGAAGACGTAAATTTCAACCTCGTGTTTGTTTTCGGTTTTTAGTTAGAAAATTTTCTGCAAATGCGATTTTTACGTGTTAATTTCCGCGGGCAAGACTTCGAATAAACTCATCCTCTACCGCTACACCCCGTTCTTCACAATGCGCCCCGAAACCTAGAAATTCTAAATACAGCTACCTGTCCTTCTCCTAATTTGTGTGTCTTGTTTGGATCGATTTTTCGATTATTCAATTCAAAAGAAATTAAAATGTCGATAGTCCAAAAATTATTAAATGTTTCGATAGCCCCCAAATCCTTTTGTTTCCTTTTTAAAACACAATATTGTATAGCTTATGTAACAACGAAACTTGTTTGGATGAGGATCTTCATAAACGTATCATCGACCTTTACCAAACTTAAAATTCCAATGATGACGCAAGACGTGTATAACAAAGCAAAAATGTAATGCAAAAATGTGATACATTAATACCATGCTAGGCTTAAGTAGTATTAAATAGTAAGTACTTACTTGTTCCGATAAAAATTGATAAACATATTATAATGTGCTTTATAAAACCGTCCATTTTCATCACATCTTACTTATCACTAAAAATTTCATGCACATAACTTGGTCGATGTCAATTCCTGTTTAAACCGACAAGATTTAATTTGGTCAAACACTATTTTTTAATTAATTCGGACCACAAAAATATGCTACCTCACATGCATAGTAACGAGTGACGCTGTTGTTATGTAGAATGTATGGCTGTTGTATAAATTCAGCGGGGACTTTTATAAGTAGCTATAAACGTAAATTGCATTTTTTATGTTAATGTTTTCATTTGACTTTATATATCTGCATAAGATTTAGAGGTTGCAGAGAACTAAGATGTTCTATAGTCACCAAGGTCAAGTGAATATAGTAACAATCACGAAAGCAGAATCTACGTCTTCTCTTGTCACCTTGTTGTTGCTAAGGTGTAAATTTCTAATTATTGAAGCATCTACTTCATAAATACTAAAATTAATATTACTGTAACGAATTCTCTTATTATCCTTTGACCTCTGTTTCCAATAAATACAAGTCTAGCAATAATTATTCTTCACGATCACAAATATTTTGAGGGTTTTTTTACATTAACACTAACTTAATCACAATTTGTAAGCACTAATTTAGTTTTTTGTAAGTACGACGAAATAAGCACTATTATAGCACTAATTTTACTGGTAATTTATTTATCTAACACATTTATATCACGTAAGCAAATTTACATTTACATTAGTTTATGTACATCAAACGTTTCTTAGGACGGAATTCAAGCTAATACTAACTGTCGCAACAGGGTTTATACTTATATACAACAATTCTTTATTCTGGATAAATCGAGAGAATATCAAGAATGTACGTCATCAAATCGTTAGAGAACCATCGTATTGTATAGCGACACCTCTTAATCGCCCTTTGTTATCGGTAGACAGATATGAAGGCGCTTTACTAAAAACTAAATAATATCCTTTTGAGAATGTTCTATATACTTCTTAATTTCTGTTACAATGCCCCTGTTTAAAACCTTTCGGTCACGTATCATTTTGTGGACCGGAAGCTAAGTGACTAGCAATAGAAACAATACCAAAGCCATTTTTACGTTTCCCATCGTTACAGTTTTATTTTATTAACAACGCGATTTGAGATCTTGCCCTAAAGGAAAGAGATAGAACAACAATTCAGGCCTCACGATGCGAGCGTCAATGTGTTTCCAAAAAAATTGAAATTTTAGAATTGAAACGGTTGTAACTTTTAAATTTTTAATGAATACTTTTAAAATAATAGTGCACCTAAGACACGGTAATTGGGAACTTCAAATTTTTACGCAAGTTATGTATCTCCCAATTTATGTATGTATAACAAAATAGAAGTTATTAGGAATTATTCGAAATTGTTAAAGAAATTATTAAGTCAAGCGCAACAATGTATTTCAAGGATAATTAAATTAAAGTTAATAACAGTTCATGAGAACGGATGTAATACAATGTATTCCTGACGATAGTGATACTGTAGGTTGCAGGTCACAGACGGTTAAGAAACCGCAATTACTTAGAAATTAAGATTGTTACATTGTATAATGAATAGAATTAAGAAATAAGCAGACATGAGCTCTGCAAGTTCCCACAGACATGTGAGGGGCAGAGATAACATAAATGCCCCGGGAGCCCCAAGACCAGTCAGTCAGTCATAAGTATTTCAGCTTTAACATTGCAGTTTGCTTAGGCTACTTACCATAATTAAACTCCAATTAATATTATTTTTCGACTTATTTTAATTTAAACCAAGATTGTCAAAATTCCATGTTAATTTCTGTTTAACCAAATAAATTTGTTACGAACTTTTTGGAAGAAGTTTTTAAAAAGACCGCTCCCAAGGTTCGAAACATAACTGGCGCTGTCGGTAGGATGTCAAAAGGTCACTAGGGAATCCAAATTTGAAGAACTGGTGGTTTGGAATTTTAATTCTCAATCTGACAGAACCCAAAACAAAAGTTTGACGAGATACAAGCATCGATCGAATCCAAACCAAACCAACGTGGACAGAGTACAAAAATCGACAGAGTTCATGAAAGCGACGATAAAATTAATGTAAGTTCATTTCCCTAAAACCAACTGATTTTTGACAAATTATTTGATATCAGCTAGTAAAAGAATTTTTTTATTATTATTTTATGTATGTACGGATTTTTTATTATTGCAATCTGTGCCATTTTATGAAAATAATTTACGCAACTATTACGAGAAATTATTTTCAAACTTATTTTAAGAGAATTTATTTTTAAAGGGGATTTTAACCAAGAAAACTGAACGCAAGAAAAATTAATACAAAGCGAAAACGATTTTAAAATTCAAAAATAGAACGCAACTAATTTTTACCAATTTATCAACAAAAGCTTAATGTATAAAACACAATAACGATTAATTATAGAAACGAATTAATCAAAGTTTAACCTTCAGCAAAGTCTATAATTAAACACTAGTGTATAATTGTAGGAACATCCTTCAATTTACTATAAAATTAGCTCATTACAAATTAAAACAAAGCGCGATTCTTATACAAATTAAGACCAAAAATCCTCACAATTGTACGAATATATCTAATTAGAGCAAGACAATTACTGAATGAATTTCATTCAAAAACCGCATCGCGACTTATAAAACGTTATAATTAAATATTTTTCAGTGCAGAGATATCTAATTTAGCGAAACAGTTATCAAACGTGACATTTTATGATTAAATATTTTAATACGAAGTAATTAATTGTAAAAGACAGGATTTATTTAAATTTATCACAAGACTGAACACAATAACCTTTCAGTAGACTAAAACGTGTAATTTACACATTTTATGGTATAAATTATAAAAGCAACATTTAACAACGCAATTAACTGAAAACTTGCAACTCTATAATTAAAACAGCTAAGGTAACGAGACAGTACAGTTGACATAAAACATCTTACTCACTTATCAATTACAACAACTACGGATACGGAAATAGCAACTAATTATAAAAGACAATTAATCAGCAGAACTAAAATAAAGATCATAACTGGGGCAAAAACATACAAAGTAACGTAATTACTGTAAAACATTAATAATTCCATAAAAACCTTTCAGAAGGTAAAACTCACGACAATGATCACATCCGCGAAGTATAAAAATACAAATTCAAGGCTGCAGCAGTTAACCGAGACATTACCTAGCACAAATCCCTCAGTTTAATTATAAAACAGTATAACTACAATTCTTTAAATAACCCAACGCAATCCAAACTAAAAATTAACAAATCAAAATAAGAAGTAACAGCACAAACCGTAAAATAAATCTCAATTTATGCAAAAATTTGAAATTAATTAAAGCCGAGAGTAACTATTAATTATTAAAATAACCCTTAACAATCATGAGTTCAGATATGAAAATATATCTCGAGAGTATACCTCAGTTCAACGGAGATCAAGCTTTGCAAGGTAATTTTATTACAGCCTGCAAAATATTTTTGAAAACCTTTTACATAAAATGCCTAATACGTGACCTAATAAATCTCAGAATGAAAAGTAACCAATTCCTGTATTAATTCGGAATGAAATGCCAAGACGTGAAAAGTCTAATCTTAACAAAATTAAAAATCGAAGAACCTGACCAAAATATCCGACTTTTAAAAACAAAAATGTATGACGAAATGGCACTGGACACCTACATAAATGCACTACCAGAACGACTATCGGATAAAATAAGATTTCAACATCCCCAAAATTTAGAAGAAGCCATGAATATGATAATAGAAGAAGAAAACGTAATGTATTACCAAAACAGACCATATAATCCCAACGCAAATAAAAGTTATTCATCAATAAAAACTCAACAAGCCGCAATACAAACAATCCCCCACAAAAATTCACACCAATCAATGCACAAACAAATCAACCGCGAATTAACAACCCAAATTTTAATAACACGAATTTTAATAATCAATTCAAACAATTCCCGAGACCAACGTTTAATTCAAATTTTACAAAATCTGCATTTCAACCAAGATTCAATCAAAATATGAACAAAAGACCAGCATTCAACGTGAACCCTATTAAAAATACACCAATGTCAAATAACAATAACAACCCTAACAACAGTTACTATAAATCAACACCTATAGACGCCTCATCTGGTAACACCAGACAAAACACAAAAATATCGCAAATCCGACTCAGCCATAATCAAAAACGAAACTTTACCTCAGAAGAATTATTTCACCAAGAAATAGAAGAACCCAACGATGAATCAAACCAATTAGAAAATTACACACATAATGAACCACGTGAAACCTACGACGAGGACCACGAAGAAAATGTGTGCTCAAATTTTCAGATAGACCGATTTATAAACGACCAAACGTAATCAACCTAAATAATATTAGTCAACAAGTACTACCATACATAGAAATACCCACGCAAAATTTAAACTACTAATCGATACCGGATCCTCAAAAACACTAATTAGCCCCCAAACCGTAAAAAAACATTATTTAGATTTTGTAGAAAGAGAACCATTTAAAATTAAAACAGCCCATCAAACGACCCTACACCAATTCATAGCTAATATACCTCTACCAAGAACATTCAATGTAAAAACGAAACACAAATTTTGTATTTTCGAATTCACCGATAAATATGACGGACTAATAGGAATGGACCATCTAAGAAAACTTGGAGCCAATATTGATATCAAAAATCGTTTATCAAGAACAAAACACGGACAGATCCCCATTAAATTTTTAAAAATACCCAAACCAATCAAAAATACACGATAGAACCATGAACAGAAAAAATCCCAGTAAATTCAAAAAACGAAGTAGGAATTATAAACCACATAACATTTCAACAAGGAATAGAAACCCCCAGAACATTAGTACAAGTTAAAGATAATTATGCCACTACAACAATTTTAAACTCAAATAACTACCCCGTATGACTATCATTAACAAATCCAATTAATGTAGAGAAACTAAATTTCAATGAAATGGAAATAGATGAAAATTTAGAAAACAATTACAACCCCATAGAACACGACAAAATGTTAAGAGAAAATTTAAATAACATTGGCTACAATACCGACATCAACAAAGAAGGGAAAAGAGCAATTAAGAATTTATGTTTTGAATACCGAGACATTTTCCATTGTGAACGAATACCCTTAACATTCACTAAAACAGTTAAACACAACTAACAGACAATAAACCAATTTTTACAAAAGCATACAAACTACCTCAGGCAAGTCAGGAAGAAGCCGACAGACAAGTAGCAGACTTATTAGAACAAGATATCATACAACACTCCAACTTACCATGGAACAGCCTTGTATTAATGGTACCGAAGAAATTAGACGCATCAGGCAAACGAAAATATCGAATGGTAATAGATTACAGAAAGCTGAACTAAAAAACGGTAGATGACAAATATCCATTACCAAATATCACTAAAATTTTAAACAATAGGTAAATGTCAATATTTTTCAACAATAGACCTCGCCTCAGGTTATCATCAAGTAGAGATGGACGAAAAAGATATATCGAAAACCGCATTTAGTACACCTAGAGGACATTATGAATATAAACGGATGCTATTTGAACTAAAGAACGCACCCGCTACTTTTCAACGAGTAATGGACAATATATTACGAGGAATACACAACGAAAAATGTCTTGTATACCTAGACGATATCATAGTATATTCAACATCATTGGTAGAACATATAGAAAGATTAAGAGAAGTATTTGAAAGACTAAGACAGGCACATTTTAAAGTACATCTAGACAAGAGCGAATTTTTACAGCAAGAAGTATAATTTTTAGGACATATAATAACACCTCAAGGAGTAGTGCCAAACCCGGATAAAACAAATGCAGTACTAAATTACCCCCTACCAAAAACGAACAAGGAAATTAAAAGATTTCTGGGACTTAGTGGTTATTACCGAAAATTCATTAAAAGTTACGCTCAGATAACCAAGCCTCTGACAAATTGTTTAGAAAAAGGAAATAAAATTGAACACGCGCCAGAATTCATTAAAGCCGTAGACAAAATTAAATGTATACTCACGAACCACCCCGTATTGGAATATCCAGACTTTTCAAAACCATTCATACTGACAACAGACGCTTCAAATGTAACATTAGGCGCAGTACTAAGCCAAGGAAAAGTAGGTAGCGATAAACCAATCAGCTACGCATCTAGAACCCTAAATGAGACCGAACAGAAATATAGTACAACAGAAATTTGGGCAACGAAATATTTTAGACCATACTTATACGGACGAAAATTCTATATATATACACCGACCATAGACCATTAGTATGGCTATGCAAACTTAAAGAACCAAATTCAAAATTACAACGATGGAGAATCAGACTAGAGGAATACGATTACGAAATTATATACAAAAAAAAGGAATTTATAATAATACCACAGACGCCCTAAGTAGAACACAGCTCAACGCCCTAGAAACAGAATCAGTTATAGGAAACGTAGACGAGACAGAAGTAAGAGAAGATCCAGAAGAAATAAACACAACACTTTCGACACAGAACGAAGAACCAAAAACCGCAATTAAAATTTTAAACGAAGCAATCGATATAAAACCCAATCAATTTATTATTACCGAAGTTCTAACCAACCCCAATTCCGTAAAATATATTAAAATAGACAATAAGAAAATATACCAAATTCAAATAACCAAGGACGATAACGAAGAACAAATAATTAAAATTCTAAAAGAATACACCCCGGAGAAAAAACGGTTTTACTTTTATTTCAACAGAATTATACGTTAAATTATTCAATAACTCTGTCCCTGAACTTATTCGATGCACAAGAAAATTAATTACATTAAAAGACCCTGACAAAATAAACGATGTAATTAGAAACCAACACAAAGGAAAAACCAACCATCATGGAATTAATGAAACAATAAAGCAACTTATAAGACGATACTATTTTAAAAATATGAAAGAATTGACCACAGACTTTATCAACCAATGTGAACTATGCGATAAGGCAAAATACGACAGAACACCTCAAAAAATACCCTTAATGTTAACAAAAACACCCGACAAACCTTTTCAAAAATTACATACCAACACTGTAGTAGTAGAAGCACAAAACTTTTTAACAATTGTAGATGCATTCACCAAAATAGGCTAAGCAAAACCCATCGCCTCTAAAAATATCATTGACGTAACACAAGGATTTGTACAATACTTTACATTTTATGGCACGCCCGAAACAATAACTTTAGATAACGGCAGCGAATTTAAAACGAGACGATACAAAACACTTTAGAACTCTACAAAATAAAAATTCATTTTATAACTGAAAACCACCCTGAATCGAACGGATTAATTGAAAGACTACATTCAACCCTGTTAGAACAAATCAGATTACTAAGATTAACCTACAAGAAGGAACACATCACCAATTTAATGTCAGACGCAATAATTGCGTACAACAATACAATCCACTCAACAATAAATTTTACCCTCTTAAAATTAATATTAGGACATTCAGATTCCCGTAACCCTTACGACATATATTATAACAAAGAGGTATATCAGCAATATGCCAAAGATCACAAAGAGAAATTAAAAATAACTTACGACAAAGTAAAGGATAAATTATATAACGACAAGGAACGTATCACCACAACCCGCAATATAAATACCGACGCAAATAAATTTTCAATAGGACAAACCGTGTGCGAGAAAAATTTCTAAAGTAAACGACACAAAACGGCACCCAGAAATTTAGGCCCGTTTAAAATTAAGAGAATATCGGACAAAAACATAGCCGTAGTAGACAACGGCAAGACGATAAAATACATTCACTTGAAAAACTTAAGACACCCTGTAATTTCAGATGGATAATCAACACCCGTACCGTCAACCTTCGCTCAGGTAAAACGGACAACAACTTATTAATTGAAGATTTATAAAACAACCCCGGTGTATTACCAATATAATTGGGAAGTTTGCAAAATACAATAGACTATTGGACATTCGCACAAAAATTCGATTTAACGGAATTATAACAAGAAATTCAAATAATCAAAGACAATTTCTATAGACTAAAACAATCAATAGACACAGACAAATTCGGAAAGAAATACGCCATAGAAATGATGAACTACAATAGCATAATAGAAAACATTTTAAGAAACATAGAAGATAAATTTAACAGATTAAGACCCACAGAACAAATTGCTAGACGAAAAAGAAGATTAATTAACGGACTAGGTAACATAATAAAAGCTACCAAAACGATAATTATTAAAATTTTCAAATCATTACGAAAACTGTGAAGCAAAACCCGTACAAATCACCAACATGAAAATTGAAAAAATTACCGAAAACAAATGGATTGCCATTTTTCCATTAGAAGTAATAGCAACCACACATTGCAATCAACACGAGAATAATCTAGCATTAACCGGAAGTAAACTAATCACCCTTAAAGAAGATTGTTATTTGAAATTGAAAAACGAAATGATCAGAGTTTATAAGACCCTACAGTAACCAAGAAATTCGCAAATTTACCGGAATTACAATTCAAGATAAAACAACCAGAAGATGAAGAAATAATTAAGAAACCCATGCAGCTAGAACACCTAGACTTAGACGATCTCGAGCACGCCATAAAAAAATGGACAATTATAAGGAACACTTAAGTGAATTAAAAGTGCCGAAATTACACTATGACAACATAAGCGTTTGGACAATTGTGTTAATCATTTTAATTATTTTATTGATCATATATGTATTTTGCAAAATGTATCTTAGATATAAGAATAAAGAGAAAAATTTTAGACTTAGGGAAACAAAAGTAAATAAAAAAACAAATATATCCTTAGGGACAATGAAATTTTAAATAATGAATTTTATTAAATTAAGCAAAAAAACTTTAATTTTTTATTTACGTCAGGAGGAGTAATGTATCCCCCAATTTATGTATGTATAACAAAACAGTAGTTTTTAAGAATTATTAGAAATTGTTAAAGAAATTATTAAGTCAATTGCAACAATGTAATTCAAGGATAATTAAATAAAGGTTATTAATAGTTCATGAGAACGGATGCAATACAATGCATTCCAGATTATAGTGATGCTGTAGGTGGCAGGTCACAGACGATTAAGAAGCCGCAATTACTTAGAAATTAAGATTGTTACATTGTATAATGAATAGAATTAAGAAATAAGCAGACATAAGCTCTGCAAGTTCCTACAGACATGTAAGGGGCAGAGCCAACATAAATACCCCGGGAGCCCCAAGACCAGTCAGTCAGTCATAAGTATGTCAGCTTTAACATTGGAGTTTGCTTAGGTTACTCACCATAATTAAACTCCAATTAATATTATTTTTTGACTTAGTTTAATTTAAACCAAGATTGTCAAAATTTCATGTTAATTTCTGTTTAACCAAATAAATTTGGTACGAAGTTTTTGGAAGAAGTTTTTAAAAAGACCGCTCTCAAGTCTCGAAACGTAACTCGCATACGAGATGGAACTATAAATAACTGTTGTGCTAACGGCTAACTTGGCCATTACTCCAAGGGAGACTATGAGAAGGACAGGGTCGAAATATTCTTTGTTAAACTGAAAATAATATAAAGTTAAGTTGCACGCCACTGCATCTATCAGGTATTAAAAAAATTATAATTTTAGGGTAGATACAGAATATTTTTCGGAGTGATAATTTTAAAATTTCTAATTTAACCTTTTGCAAAATTGAAGGTACTAAAATCAGAATGTTTTTATTCTATAATAAATAATTTGTATCCAATGACAATATATAACACAAGAAGTAAATAATTTCACATACTTTAATCATTTAAAAAAACTATTAGTTGAACAAATTTTTGGTACTTAGTATTTAGATGAGCATCAGACCTGATAATCGCGTACAAATTTAATTAAAGACAGTAATTCAAGAAATCGTAAAATGATTATTAGTGTGTTTCAAGTATAATAAAGTTAGAGCAAATATTACTTTCAAGAAAATGTATGTTCGTAGTAAAAAATATTAAATAATTGTCTAAATTAAAAACGCCTTAATAGAAAAATTTAGCAGATTAGCTGTTCTACTAAAAGGAAAGAACATTTTTGTCACACGATTTTAGCTGAAACCAGAATACTTGTAACAATTTTATTTTTGATAATAAATCCTCCATAAAATTGCGAGAATAATTTAACAATCTTATTAACAATAATAGTAAATTGCATTCAACTTCAATAGTAATACGTTAAGCCCGCATCGTCCTTTGGTAATCTACTTGTGGTTAAATATTTGTGTCATCTACAGCTATTTACAAACACATCTCTGTTTGACTATCCTCCTCCGGACGCCTCGGCCGCCCGAGCTAGTTTTGTAGGTAGTCGGCCATATGTAGTTGAAGCAGCAGCATGTACCCTAGATTGCTGGCCGGCAATTTGCGAATCCACTTCAATGAGTGATCACATCTTCGAATAACGGTCGGTAACGTATATAGTTTGTTAACTTGTTTAATTTGAGATAATTTATTTAGCGCGACAACTTACAATGCGACAACTTAAAATGCAACTCTTAGAACACGAAATTAAGAATACGAAATTTAGAAGGCAATTTATATAAGACGACACTTGGAATGCAAACTTTTAAGACGCACTAGGACAATGTAAAGATGCTACCTTAGGAAGGCGGCGTAATTTAACTTCGGAATTACAACGGTTGTAGAATGTATTGTTACAGGATTTGATTCGACACGTGGGACGAATTCATGGTAGAAGTTGTTTAGGATGAATTTGGTTCACGCTATAAACGCTGTTATGGTTGCTTGAAATGGCGAGGATCTCATCTTTCCTTGCTACAATGCGATAAATGCAGTTTTGGTTCGTAGATAGCTATAAGTTCCTTTTTATGTGTTTCAAAACGAGGAACACGTTAATTTGTTTTAATGCGTAAAGCATGAATATTGTAAAAGTTTCAACTAATTGCTGAGCTGGATTTTCCAGTATTAAAACTAAAGTTTACTGATTTGATGTTTTAAGAAAACAACACGCGTGGCTCATTATGAAACGTCGGTAATGTCAACAGGTGTTACTGACGTCATATATTTTTCTGTTGTGTACCGCTGACAGATGTATTTTTAAAGGCAAATGCCTCGAACAGCTTTAGTACAAGAGATGTAAACACCTCTATTTTTGTGATCAGCTTTATATAAATTAAAACTTGCATATGTAATTTAGAAAACTTGAATGCTAACATTTTTGGAACTTATTAATTTGTCATCTGCCTGAACAGATCTGCACAGGTCGGAACCCTATTTGTATAACAAGTCCATGTCATACTGTAAAGTATTTGATTAAAAATAATGAAGATAAACATGAAGTTGAAAGTTATAGATTGATACAGTTATTGATTAAATTTTTGTTACAAGTCATATTATTTTAAAAGAGATTCTTTTTAGTAAACAATTGGTTCAGGATTAAAGTTTTTTATTTTGATCAAGTATGATCAAATCTAATAACATAAAGCTAACATCCTTATGAGTAGGACTTTGATGCCAACTTTATATTGGAAATACCTTTCTACTACTTCTTTATGTATTTTTGCTGGACACAAATGGTGTTCCACTTTTTTATTTAATTAACTATTACAATTTCTTACAGGAGCTGCGTTTTATTTTGTTAAGACAGGTTTTTGTCAGCGAAGGCGATCCTTTTTCTTTGGGTCTCCACGTCCGCCCTTAGAAATATGCGATGCAATTATCATAATTACGTCAGGACTTGGTGGCGCCTATTTGGTTTAGTTTAAGTTTGATCTACAAACAGATTTCGACTTACCCCCCCCCCCCCCATTTCTCATAGCTCTACCCAAGGAATAGACCCCTATCTATGTCGGAAGACTTTTGTTCACTAGCGCCTTAATGTAGAAGAAATAACGTTTTACGTGGGGCAACAGTTTCACTGGCACACAACGTGGTGCTCTTTGAAAAGTTCGTTACACTGGCGTCCAACCAACGAGGGGCTGGTGCAACTAGAAAAAAAAGACCGTTACATACTTCCGCACAAAGTTTGTCAATTTACAATATTTGGTTTCTTAGATGACTAACTTTCTATTCATTGATCGCATAAGAAAAACTTATAGACAAAAGTTGCAGAGAATCATACTTTCTAGAAATTTGTATTGATACAATTTTATCTTCAAGGCTATAGAAAACGATAAATAGTTGAAAAACCGTTTTTGCCACTTTTTCAATATGGCGGAAAACAAATTGTTTCGATCCATACAAAAACTGAAAATTATACTCACGGGGCAGCCCCCACAAGTTAAAAAATTTTGCTGTTATCAAACTTTGCATGTTACAGCCTGTCGCCAGTGTTGAAAATGGACGTTGATAAATCTGTCTTTTAATTTTGCTCTTACAATATAACCAGTTTTCAAGCTTTCTTATTATTTTATGCTATCGCAATTCCAAAACTCCACAATAGCTTTATTGTCTAGAATATCTACGCATTTTTGGAACTGAATGTTTCGTACATGTACCGAAACATAAGCGGCGTAAATTTGACAATAAAGCTATCGGTGGTCGAGTAGTTGGCTACGTAAATGATCGTGATGGTTATCGCGTGTATGTACCTTCCAAAAATCAAGTTGTTTGCAGTCGTGACGTAATTTTTAAGCCTGAACGTACGTGTTCAACATCTTGTATTGAATTATCACCGACTCCAACGGCTGTTGTTCCGGAGGAAGTTTTGAAACCTTGCAAAACCACTATCAATTCAACTGCATCTGAATCAGTATCAGATTCACAAGAAAAACGCTATGAGACACGCAAAATTGAAGAACGTCAAAAGCCTAAGAAACTTGATGACTATTATGTTTATTCAGCTTCTGATGATTTTGTTTTCTCCGCTGCGGAATTTGTTGATACTATTCACCCTCGTTCTTATCGAGAAGCAGTATCTTCAGTTCATTCTGATAAATGGCAGGAAGCAATGGAAGAGGAATTACAATCGCAATATAAAATGAAACGTGGAACTAGTAGAAAACCTCCAGAAGCCAAATTGTTAAACAGTCGATGGGTCTATCGTATTAAAGTCGATTCAAATGGTCAAACGCGTTTTAAAGCACGTTTTGTAGTCAAAGGATGTGGTCAAACCTGCAGCTTTGACTACGATGAAACGTTTAGCCCGGTAGCGCGTTATGAAACCATTCGAAGCGTGCTGGCTATCTCTGCATGCGATAGACTACAGTTGCGACAATTTGATGTAAAAACTGCTTTTCTCTATGGTGAACTTCATGAAGAAGTTTATGTCAAGCAACCAGAAGGTTTTGATGATAACACAGGCCGTGTTTGTTTTTTAAAGAAAAGCGTATATGGACTGAAACAAGCGCCACGTTGTTGGAATGAAAAATTTGTTGGGTTTATGCAATCAAGTGGAATTGCAACAGAGCAAAGCTGACCCTTGTCTGTTTACTCGTGAACGAAATGGCAAAAAGCTGCTTGTGGCCATTTACGTTGACGATGGTCTTGTAGCAGGGAGCGATCTTTATGAAATTACTGTTTTCACAAAACCCCTAGAACGTCAAAAGTTCACACAAATGCGTCGTGGAATATCTATAACGGCGCTAAGTGATTATAATTTTTTTTAAAGTAGACGCTTCTGTGAATTTAGTTTTTAGATTAAATACTCCACGTTGGAGGAAGTGTTGAAAATGGACGTTGATATTTAATATACAGCTTGCTTGTATGCTTCTACATATAAAAAACGTAGAAAGCGTCTGTCAAACCATTGTACTTTTACTAAACAATTCCATGTAATCTGTCTTTTAATTTTGCTCTTACAATATAACCAGTTTTCAAGCTTTCTTATTATTTTATGCTATCGCAATTCCAAAACTCCATTAGCCAGTACTATTATTTTGTATTTGTGACTTTGTGACAATGTTTTCAAAATTTAAGTATACTCTGTGGATGAAACAAAAAAGTTATAATAAAATGGTAATAAACATACAGGGCCGGCGTGTTCATGGGTGTAACTGGACCAATGCACCCAAAAAGGCGAACCGTACGGGTGCAGTGAACTCATAGAGTCGGGTTATTAATTTCTCCTAAATTTCATACAATTTAATATGCATAAATAATGCTATCATATCATTGCCAGGCCATGTACGGTGCGTTGTCTATAAATTGCCTAAGGCGTCTTAATATTTTTACAGATCAAACTGTTTTTGTACTAGAAAAAGTGTACAGATTTCTTCCAAATTGTAGAACGCCACATTAGGGTTATATACATAAACACAGATAGCGCTACATGCATTAATTTCCAGGACTGTGTAACAACTTCGATAAATTTCTCTAGGCTTTAAAAAAGCTTAAATTTTCAACTACAACTATTTTCGTTAGCCTTATTAATATCTGCTCTGGGAATAATTTCTGGCACTCGCACTAAAAATTCAAAACCCGCCACCCGTGTACATATCAGGTTTGTTTTAGTCATAGCAAAGTAAATTGCCAACAATATGATTTAATTTGTAAATTCAAAAAAGGTACGACAAACTTTACGTATCGACGTAGCTAGGAATAGTAGTTTTTTCGAATAACTTGGTAGACGGGAGAGTACGAAATTTTGTTTTAACGGCGCAAAATGGTACATAATTGGCGCCTATTTACAGCACAAAAATTTTTGGAAGATTCAAAAAAGATGTGGCCAACTTCATGTATTAACATAGTTCAAGGAAATAGTTATTATCGAACAACTTAATACACTGGAGGGCGCAAAATTTTGTTTCAACGGCACGAAATAGCATATAAGTGGTGCCTAATTACAGCACAAAAATTTTTGGAAAATTCAAAAAAGGTGTGGCCAACTTCACGTAACAAGGTAGATCGGAGAAATAATTTCTTTCGAATAACTTGGTACACGAGAGAACGCAAAACATTGTTTAAACGGCGCAAAATGGTGCATAATTGGCGCCTAATTACTGCATAAAATTTTTTGGAAAATTCAAAAAAGGTGCAACCAACTTCACGTATCAAAGAAGCTTGGAAAATAGTCTTTTTTGAATAACTTGATACACGGGAGGGCACAAAATTTTATTTCAACGGCGCAAAATGGCCCATAATTGGCGCCTAATTGCAGCACAAAATTTTTTGGAAAATTCAAAAAAGGTACGGCCAACTTCACCTATCAATGTAGCTCGGAGAAATAGTCTTTTTTGAATAACTTGGTACATAGGAGAACGCAAAATGTTGTTTCAGCGGCGCAAAATGGCGCATAATTGATGCCTAATTACACCACAAAAAGGTTTGGAAAGTTCAAAAAAGGTGCGGCCAACTTCAAGTATCAAGGTAGCTCGGAGAAATAGTCTTTTTTGAATAACTTGGTACACGTGAGGGCGCAAAATTTTGTTTCAACGGTACAAAATGTGCATAATTGGCACCTAATTTTAGCACAAAATTTTTTGGAAAATTCAAAAACTATAGGGCCAACTTTGCGCACCTATGGAAGAATTTTTAAATAACTCCACAACAAAGATGGCGCAAAATCTTGTTTCAACGGCGCAAAATGGCGCATAATTGGTATTTAATTATGGCACAAACCTTTTTGAAAAATTTAAAAAAGTGCGGCTTTGTGAATTTGGTCGGAGGAATATCTTTTTAATATAACTTGTTCGTCAAGAGAGCGCAAAATTTTGTTTTGGCTGCGCAAAATGGCGCGTAATTGACGCCTAATTATGACGCACATTTTTTTTAAATTTAAAAAAAGTGCGGCTTTGTGAACTTGGCCGAAAAAATGTTTTTTTAAATAACTCCTTTGCCAAGAAGGCGCAAAATTTAGTTTGAGCGGCGTAAAATGACGCCTAATAGGCGTCTAATTATGACAAAAATTTTGAAAAATTCAAAAAAGTCGCCACCAACTTCACGCACAACAAAAAATTACTAGTTTTTTCCACAGCCTACTTATGCCAATCAGAATTAATTAGCATGACGATTTGCAACTTTATGGCATTTTTTATAGTTAATAAATGGGCAAATTATATTCGCAGCTTTCACGGTAACACGTGGTTTAAGTAAAATACAACACTTACAAAAAAAACCTTTGTGTGAAAATAATCTAACTAAGGATACATATCAAATCAGCCTTGCTAGTGAATAATTTAAGTAATCGTTAGGAATCCGAATATCATCAAGTAATCATCAATATCAAGTAAGGGTCCTATATGATCTTTTGGGTAAGCCTCAGATTAAATAATATTGCTCTTTCTCTTGATGACGATGGAAGAAACTAACTGCTTTTATACCTACGTTGTTTTCATTATAATAAACTTTTGATGAGCCAGTAACATTAATACCGGAAGTCAAGGATGCAGTTATAACTCTTCAAGTTCTTGTATAATATCACGCTCAGTTGTTCTGTTATTATGTTTTTTACCAATGCCATCTTTGTCATGATCACATTTTAAACGTTTATTAAAAAAGTTTCTTATGACCATTTCCTGTAATTAAAAATTATAAGGTACTATAAATTTATAACTTCACAGCAGGTCTTGACGTCTTTGTAGCAATAAAATAAAATTAGCAATATAGAAATAAAATAATTACTATCAGAGTTGAATAAGAAGTTTTTAAGTTATGGATGGTTATACAGACACGTGGTTTCTATTAAATTTTATATCTTTGGAAAGTAATCGTTACAGGGGGCTAAACACATTAAGTACCCTAAAAAGCTAAAAATGTAAAAAGCAAATTATTTTGACTTATATGCAGCTATCGGTTAATATTTCTAGTCCATTTACTTACATTTTTACTCGTCAATTAGAAAGATATAAAGGTACAATAATTTATAGTGTGCCGTACAGAGGGCGTAATCGGTTTCACAATAAATATTATCTTGCTTTACAAATTAACCATGCAAAAGCTAGGTTTGAGCTTACCTTGAGTTCTTTTAGACAATTAAATTACGGTAAATCAATTAAGGAATCCTTGGTTACGGCATTGACACCACGAGATACCAATGAGGTTCCTCTTTCCTTGATTCTACAGGGCGTGTGGTGCGATTGAGGTCTATCTAGTCCAGATCGGCAATAAAGTTTGTTGTTGTTTATCTACAACACACAAGAACAAACATGCACGGATAATAAATGGAAATAGGAAGTAAACTTGGAAAATTTCACTGCATTATAATGCACTAACTAGTCCTTTGTTTAGGTACGGTAGTCCAGTGTAGTTTGACCTTCATGGCGCTCGTTCTCCTCAACTTGAAACACCTCGCTTATCGTTGCAAATTTTTATTGTTAGAAACAATGACGTGCATCACGACAAAGCGGAAGAAAATATATATACCGCAAATACAATAATAAATATAATTAATTCCATGAGCAGTGCTGGGAATTCAAAACCACATTTATAATACGTCATAACTTAGTTAATTCTACAAAGGTCCGAGAATTATTAAAATAAATTCGTTGTGTAGGCAAATGAGGCGTAACAACAATCAAGATATAAACTATTCTAAATGCTAAAGACGATCACATAAACGTAAACAACGACACTCGCACGCATACAGGCAAATCGAAAAAATACAATTTTAGTTCAACCCGTGAGTGGTATTACCCAAACGACACAGCGGCAATACGTATACTATCGAGATCTAAAATATGTTACGCGTTTAAAGGCGCTCCACAGATTTAATTTTTAGAGGACTTTTGTGTAATATTGAGTTAGAAAAATTAAGCTTGTGTGAATTACTTTTACGTTTTGGTAGTAGCAGTTTTTACACCGTGTGAAAGGAACGTGAAATGTAATTCCCGCGGTTCGTAATAGGTATGTGTCGTTTTCCTACCAATCAGGATGGTAAACCAAGGTTGTTTTACAAGTTGAAGAAGCCATTCGTTATATTGATTTTAGATGTAACCAGCCATCTTAAAGAACTTGTGCTGGAGTGCATTATTAAGGTGGAATTCGTCATTTGACTTCCTTACCATCTATCTGTCTTGTTCCTGTTTAATGTTTTATGAATTAGCAGCGAACTGCACTACGGAAATTTGTGCTACAGCTGCAACCGCGACCAAGCGGTAACTAAGATAAACAATCATTATTTGGTACTTCACCAGTGAATTTGAATTGAATTGAAAGGTAAGAGGGTTAGTAATTAATTTACATTATTAATTTGAAACATAAATTATGCTATCTTATTTTAAATTTTGTGTAATATATCGCGCCCTCTGTGCGGGTAAGCAATTAACTAATAGCTGTACCTGTTACCTATAGGTAACAAATTGCGAACACTAACCATTCGTACGCATGGCTTCTTACTATAACAACGGTCCGGTAACCACTGAACGCAATGAAGCGATCAAACACCTCACTATACCGGTAAAGACCAACCCACTGATAGGTTAATGTAGTACTATGTTTCTAGTTTCTCAAAAAACTTTCGTAGATTCACATATTTTCTTCATTTTTTCTAATTCTCAGTGTGGGCAAACCATCCTGCTGGTCTGGCTCTGCGGCTCTGATGAGTTACATGACCTCTAACATAGATCACTATGTACTTCGAAAAAAATTCTGAACATGCAATTGTCTGGTCCAACGGTGGCGGTTCACTTCCCTCAACATTCTTTAGTTTGACGTGTGCACGTGCATTGGCGGATTTGTGAGCTCCGGTGCTTGTACTATTATGAATTAAATCGATCTCTTATCTTCACTATAAGTTTTTCTGAAAATTTCGTTTCGAAAAACTTTGCAACCAGTTTTTGCAACATCTCTAACAAATTTTCGTAAAAACACTTCCAGTTTTTACGCATCTGTAACAACTTTTCGGAAACTTTGCTTCCAGTTTAGGTTGATTTCTGGAAAGTTTCGTTTCCAGTTTTTTGTGGATTTTGTATTTTCTTGTTTAAAATCCTTCATCAATTGTTCAACTGCTTTTAAGTTTTTATCTCATTTCGCTGTAAGGCTAGCGGAGCTTTTTTTTACAGTTTCACTAGGTTCTGAATTAGTTTTCTTGTAAAACTTGCAGCGTTTTCCTTCAGTTTCGTCTCGTAATGATTTAGTTTCTTTAAGTTGTCAGTCAATCTTTTCTCTACGCCTGATTTGAACTCCTTAAAAAAAAAGACTTGCTATTCATACCCACGGTTTGCTTTTGGCTACGAATCCAGGCATGAAACTTGAAAAAAAAAATAGTTTGAATGTTTTTAGGGTAGTATTGGTTTCACATACAACCCTAACATTTTGACACCACTGTAGCGAACTTTAATTTACTATTTTTTATTCAATCCAATATAAGTATGATTATTCACCAATATTTACAGAAAATCTTTAGTGTATTTAGATATGTTACAGAGACCACTAATAATAATTACTAACAATGTTCACTAACCCTAAATTCTTTCTTAACACGACCATTACACAATATTCCACTGCGCAATTAATCGACAAGGGCATTTAATCTATATAGATTTTAAACGTATTTATTTCAGCAATTCATTTAATAATTTATTACATAATATTTACGGATTTGTACTAAAATTGAAGCACTGACAGTCGAGGCGAACGGTTTATACACCTTACTGTAAAACTTCCACATTATGCCAAAAATTAAAAAGTACTTTTAGATTTTACCTGTTTGTTCGCTTTATATTGCTTCTCTGAATACTCTCTTGTAGCTGTCAATCATAGATTGTGCGTCTAATGAACCTCCAATTCCTTAAGTATATGAGGATAGCTTTTAAAAACCTGTGCTATTTCGAGCATGTACACTCCCAGTCCTACGAAATCAATTAATCAAACTTACGATGTTATAGACCTGTTATGCACTCGTCTTCCATTTGTTTGTAAGGTTTAAACGCGTAATAAGTCTTAATAATGATCTCCCCTTTCCGTGAAAAGCGACGAAGTCGACACAATTGAGATAAATGGATACTAGAATAGCACTAGTGCACTAGAAAGACATTTCAACTGCTAAAGCGTGTGATCTCGAGTACAGGCTTTTGGGAGATATAACTTTACATATACATAACTTATACCTTCTTCATTTTTGAGTTGCATCCTTTGTGAAGTACTCAAGTAGAATCAAAAGGTAACCAAGGCACAAAATTTTACAATAATATTATTGCAAGACATGTCTTTACAGAAACGAGGAAAACACGCGAAAATTATGATAAATTGGTTCTTAATTTATAGTTCTTTGAAAGGATGTACTCTTTTAGTACGTGTATCACTCAATCAAACTAGACAACACAAACAATTACCCCTTTCTAAAAACATGGGCACTAGAAAAGAATTTTTATACTGGACTTCATTCAGTTTGACGTATTTGATGAGCATTCACGACGTAATAGAAACACTAATTGACATTATATCTTAGATCAACCCTCTTTATGAGTTCTAGTGCCAAGCACCTTTGTTCAAAATCGATATCAGACAGCAAGGAATTTTACCACTAAGCAATTTTATGTGGATAAATACCACCCTTTTAATGGTACGCCAAGCAAACAAAAGCTTGATCTGAAACTAGGACAGCTCGGTTCTTACCCTTTAATTTACTAAATTGACAGGCGCCAGAATCAACTGAAACGTCTACGCCCTACATTTTTACTCTTCAAAAACTATGCAGAATATGAAGTTTTGTACATGTTCTATGTGCTTTTATTTGTAAATGTGAGCTCTTGATTAAAGGAACTTTAAAAACATAAAAAATTATATTCACAGGAATAGTAAAAAAGACCTTTACATTTTTAACTTTCATAACATCATAATTTTATTTAAATTTATATAAAGTCTGAGTTTTTTGTAAGGTTTTCAAATCTTGTAAGTAACGTTGCTTGATTAGCATGATCCATATTTAAATATGTTTAGAAGATGACCTCTCACAATAAGGTTGAAATTATAATTTATAAAAATATCACAAACATTTAATCGCATTTTGAAAATAAAATGAAACACAGAAATCTCAAGATACAGCAATACATCCAAAAATATTTTTGCTTTCATACAAAAGATTATAGAACAGTTTACACCTTAAGTTTATACATAAAATTATTCTTAGACTACCTATTTACTAAAATAATCTTTACCTAATCTTTGTTGAAAATTACAGAACTGAAATCTCTTCTCTTGTGAGTTATAAAAATTTACTTTAATTTGGTTGTGGATAATCCATATTTCATCTCTCCGTTCGTAAGTATAATTGGCCAATAATGCCCCACAGGTAACTTAGTAAAAGTCAAAATGATTTGAACTCTGCCCTCAAAATTTGCTAATAATTAACCGTTTACAAAAAAAACCTTATTTGATTAAGAATTTATTTTAGCTTACAAATATTTGAATATTTTTATCAGTTAGAAACAAATAATCATAATTTATGCTGCAAAATAACGCTTATTACAATCTCATTTCCATTTCAAATCTCTATTTAGAATATTAGTTTTTAAAGTGCATTCACTTTCAATCGACTGAACTCACCAATAGTCCTCGAACCTGGATTATTTATGTCGAAGATCGTTCTATTTTGTAGTATAAAAATAAGTATGTTTCATAATTATGCAAAGTTGCATATTACACCTTGAATTGCCCGAACCTATGCGTTCAAATCTTTAATCAAACTTACATAGGCGATCTCGTAAAAATTAATCAATGTTACACATTGAATGATTTAGGAAAGAATGACCTCCGTTCTTATTCAGATCAGGTTGATACACAAAAATTATCCCTATACGTCATTTTCCAGATCGTTCCTAATCTGTTTCGAACATACCACACTCAGGTGATGTAATATTACCGAGGATTCCACGGTTTTAACTATCTAATTGGTGTCAAGCTACCGCGGTCGATATAATTCATGTGCATCTTAAAACGTCGTCGATCCTTTTCTATCGTATGAAGTTAATGTGACGTTTCCTTCTTTCATATTGTAACACGGAAACCTTATTAAACCGCTCTTATCTTATCTCGGTTTTATTTTATTATTTCATTAAAGTCCGAACGAGTTCTTTGAACCGGCATTTTTTCATTGAAACAAACAATCAACCTATTCAATGACTTTTAAAAACATTTCTTAGTATAAATGGCGTAATTGAAAATTCTAGAATTAAGATGTTTTGTTCAAAACTCTTAAAATGAATTTAATTACATGATAAAGGCTCACAAATGCGTTCCCTATACTTTGCAAATGCAATTAGATTCGCTTTTACGGCGAATGAAGTGTATATTGTGCACACGAGGAATGTTTGGTATTTTATTTCTGGTTTTGAACAATCTACACACGGAACATTATCTAACACTTAAAGATGCGTTAAAATGTTTTATGCTTTGCTTTTCCGCGGATGTAATACAAACTTTATTACTATGAATGATTATTTTCATTTTGTTTTAAATGTAATACCGACACACCGAAGTCAATTACTTAATTAATTAAAGCTTCAATTGCTTTCTTAACGATCGTAAATGCAGTCTACCCTCTCAATAATGTAGCATAACACGCATATCTTATAATGAAACTTGTTTTTACTAAGTATGATAGGCTTTATTTAGACAAGGTTTCTCTCAAGAGTAATTATTTATGCATATCGTTGAAAAATTGGGCTTTTTAAATTTATGATCTATTCGCACTTTGCAATATATGTAATATACAGGATTCAATTACATAATAAGGGGTTTTTTATGTTTTGTAACGACGCGAGTGAAATGAATGGCTTTGCATTTCAATAACAATGAAATACGCCTACATTGATACAGAGTATGTTGCTACGATATCGCCGTTCTCGCAAGGTGCGCAAAGACCACTTGCCTGCTGAGCGCCACCTCTCTGTGCCTTTAAAATAATTTAAAATTAATTCAATCAATTTTATGCCTCGACTAGCTCAGTTATACCACGCACAGAGTGAAACGATAGTATAATAACAAAGAATTTTTACTCACTCCTCTCCAATGCTCAATTCACCTGAATAAGACAAACGAAACTCACTAAAAATTGTATAATGAACTAAATAAAATTTTTGTCATATTATAATTTACAAATCTACGCCCTTTTTAATATCGTTTACTTTTTATCAAAATAAAGATAAATAGTCCTATCGAATTAACTATTTACAAAGATTTTAAATTTTTACACCTTTTTTAACGCAATTAAAGCCAGCAAAAAAATGTATCTTACCACGAATAGTTTCTTTGAACGTTCAAAAAAATTCCTTTTTTTAAACAAAATTCTACGTACCAATCAAATTTTTTGTTGACCTTTTACACACTACATCTTAATCACATGCAATTTTAAGCTCACTTCCGAATACACAAATTGTGTAAAATTGTAAATGCAACGTGCTATAAATTGAATAAATAGTTCTGATCTTATAGTACTCCTGTTTTACTGTTGCTGAAGATTGCAGACCCAAATTCCCGCTTGTTCTGGAACTTCCAACAATTCGGCTTAGAAATCACTCATAATTGAATAACGGTCGTTTTTTCAGTAGCTTAGAATTGTTGACCATTCCCTTGGAGTGTTAATCCAGTAATTTGAAGCCTTTACCCAATAACTTAGAATCGTTTGCCCAAAAACTTAGAATGGTTTATATCCAGTAATTTAGAATATTTTACCAATGACTTAGTATGTCTAGCAGCAACTTAGAGCTTTAAATTCATAAATTGCAAAGATTTTTATTTAAATTAATTATTTCTATACTTACGTTTATATTAACGGCAACATTCTATATAGATTTATTACAGCACGCGTCCTGCTGTTTATATCACTTAAAATTATAAATCTTTGTTAAGTTTCAACTTCTAAAACGGTCAACTTTCACTAAATTCTATTCACATAACAATTTTCTTTCAAAATAGCACAGTCGGCGCGCGAATTATAAAATGATCCTCCTTTATCTATCTGCTTCGTTGGTTTTATAGAATCAAATTCCTTCTCAAATATTCCACGCGTTCTCATTGGTTGACAGAACGCTATCAGTTGTTCGTATGTGGAAAAGGCGTTTCAATTATGGGTTATATCTGCAACCTGTTGGGTTTTGGATGATCTAATGCGTATGTTCTAAATTGCAGGTATTACCGTCGCCTCTAATATCCATACTTTATTTAAATATGCTGGTTTTATTAAATATTGCATTTTATGTATGTTCGAAATTGCACCTACATCGGAACTTTCTAACGGAACTTGATCAACAAATGGTATTTTGTGTACGTTCTAAATCGCACGTATTACCGTCGCCTCTAATATCCACACCTCATTTAAATATGCTGGTTTTATTAAATATTGTATTTTATGTATGTTCTAAATTGCACGTATTTCTTAACTTCTTTACCAAGTGCGTTTAGATTGAAAGAAATTTTATTTCACGGTTGTTCTTCTTAAAATATGTTGAATTTGTATTTGTTTTGAGCTTAAGGATGGTTTTAAATGTTCTAAAATGATTGAATCACCTCCGCAATTATTTATTTTAATGAATATAGTGAAGTTATTACGGAATAAGCTTCCTTTAATTAACTGTAGCTTGTTATTGATTTTATACAGGGTGATTTGTATTTGCTTTTCTATAATGAATGAATTATGTACATTTTTGGGTTTTAATGTATGAAGTAGAAAACGATTTAAATAAAAAGTTATTGCCTATAATTAAATTAAATATGGAGAACAATAGAATTAAAATACTCATTAATACGGGAGCGGCAACTTCGCCTGTTTTGGAAGATTTTGTTAAACGGGGAAGATTAATGGAGAAAATAATACTTGTTAGGAAGTGTAATTTGGTAGCACCAAACAGCAAGAAGTTTGCAAGCATAAATAATATAGTAATTCTAAAGTATGAAGTGAGAATGGTGAACTTTGAGAACGAATTTATGGTTGTACCTAGATTGAAGATAGATTCTATATTTGGGATGGATATTATAGATAGGTTGAGGTTAAGAATTAATGCTAAAGGCAAAGAAATAAGATGCAAGGGGGAATGTATTAAATGGGATGAAGAAGAAAACGTCGAAGTCGAAAATGACTGTTTAAATGTAAATCAATTTGAGGGTGAAGTAAATAAAGAGGGGAATGCTGATGAAGAAGAAGTCTAGGAGAAATAAAAGGTAGAGTTAAGGCATTGTTAGAAAAACATTCAGAATTAATAGGGTCAGAATCCAGAATTGCTCCAGGCTATGAACACAAATTAGAGGTAGTGAACATAGAACCGTTTAACACGAAATTATATACTATTCCACCAGCATACAGGGATAGAGTGAGAGGAGAGATCGAGAGGGTATTATTAAAAAATTCATTTAGACTCATTCCACTAGAGCGAGAATCAAGGAAGTATACGGGTTTTTCTGTAGTAGGGCATATATACCAATTTAAAGTGGTCCCTTTTGGTTTGTCTTCGAGTACGGCTGCATTAGTTAAGGCTATACAAAGTATTTTGAGACCTTATGAGGAATTTTGCATCCATTACGTGGATGCTGTTTTGATATTCAGCGATAGCATTGAGCAACATTTTACACACCTTGAAAGAATATTCTTGGAGTTGAATGTAGCAGGGCTGAAATTAAATATGAAAAGGTGTGAACACTTTAAAAAAAATGTTTGGGATACCAAGTAGGGTGTATAAGGACGAAAAATAAGATAAACAATAATTTAAAATCAGACGATAATTTTGTAGCGATGGTTAATTTAGTGAGGATGATACGATATTTTTAGATAAGGAGATTTTGGCAATGCAGGAAGATAGAGATAATTGTACAAACAGTAAAAGAGATAGATGCAAATAGGAGAGTGAAATCGGGTTGTAGGTATAAGATTAGTTAGGTATAGATAAGGGATTAGAATAGGGATATAGGTATAAGGTAAGATAGGTATAGATAAGGGATTAGAATAGGGATATAGGTATAAGGTAAGATAGACCTAGATAGGATTTAGAATAAGGACTTAGCTATAAGATTAATTAGGTGTTATAGAAAAACTTAAGGTAGCAAAGAAGGATTAAGAAGGGAATTAATTTCTACGCAGATAAATAAAAATATAAGAATTTTGAATCAATGGGGATTTTGTCTCACGTTGGGCGCCAAAAAAGGCATTGATTGAAAATTTTATATTTTAATTTGGGGAAAAAATGCTATGATAATAGGGTAATTTAGGGGTATATTGAATCATAAGGGTCGTATGCTACATGTAGATATCGCTATAGTTCAGAAAACTAAACCATTTCATCATAAAATGGAAGTAATGCAAAAAGCTAATATCGAGCACACTGTATATAAATCACAACTAACGTTAATTTATGAAAGGAAACTCATTTTTCCGAAATCAAACCATATTTAGTAAGATAAATAACTTGTGCCTCAGATAATACATTTTAAATTAAATATACAAGCAAAAAATTGAAAATAAATACGTAGGAATAATATTTAAAACGCAACAAGTTTTATTGAAATAAATACGCAATTAGTGTAAAGAAATAACCTGTCATACTAGCTATAGAGAAATCCCATTCAAAACATAAACGCATTCACATACGTCATTATAGAAATCGGACTACGTGATCTGTATATCGTAAATTCATATAAAATCCAACAGATTTTGGAATACTAAACAACAAAACAGACGTTTGGTTACGTGATAAATTAAACGGGAGAAATTCGAATAAATCCAAACAAGCGGACGTGACTTAAAGAAAGTTCAAAGTTGGATATTCAGAAAAATACAGTATACAAATTAGATGCCTACTTGAGGAAAAGCATCACTTCGACAGGAGTTTTGATGGTAACGTTATAGAAAATCTGAAGGCTGCAAGATAAGGCAAAGTACAACGCCTCAATTAACAAAGTACGCTCGAGAAAGCAATAATACAAGTTGAAGGAAGGAGCCTTTATATAGAACACGGACTTGGTAAACAATCAGTCATTAAACAATCTACATTTCGTGTAGGCAATTAGTTACCTACCATTGTAAGTACAAATCTACGCGCTTCTGAGATTCAATCAACACTTTAACGTCTGATTCGAGTAACACTCTCCTTAGAACCGTATTTAAATAATTATACTACCACCTACGGTATTTTAAGGCAGCACTTTAAAATACGTATCGTATTATCGAACTTTATCAATAATATGTCAACGTTAAAGTTTCAATTAAAACTGCTCTCCGTTCAATAATGATTGGCTTTTATAAAGCTAGCCCCTACTAACGTAGGTTTCGAGAATTTTCGCGGTTTATCTAGTTGCTTCGCTGTACTATTTTCACGTTCTTATTCGTTCTAAAACGTAGGTGAGTTATGCTATTACCAAATCCTTCAAGAATCTTGTAGTTCTTTTGTTTTTCCATCATTTATTACTGCCCTGGGTTATATAATAATTGGACGACGTCGTTTACATATGCGATTATTGCAACATTTTATCATAGAACATGGAATCATTTAACTACAGTTTTAGCCTTAAGGCTAACTGATATCGTTCAAATTAATGGTATAACTGTAATTAGAAAGTCATCTTTTTAAATGAAATACTGACGTAAATTCTTCTTAGAACAAGAGATTTTACATAAAATTGGAATGCATTTAATACTGAAATTTCCGTTAGAATATCTATTCATATGAAAAGGATTAATTACAAATGAAAACTCTTTCAGAATATTTTCATTTGTACGTAAATATCTCTAATCACAATGCTTTTAGTGTAAAATAGGGTGAAACTTTCTGATACCATACGATTGAGTAGTTAAGTGTCTTTGAACGTAATAAATACCTATATTTTTATTAAAAATGCAATTAAACTATGTAATAATCACGCTTTCTATGTGTCGAACGTAATTGATACATTTTATACCAGGAGTTTCACAAATGTTTTCTATACAAATAAATATCTACAAAATTTGACTTTTTCGAATTTTCTCAAATTTTCTCGAGTTTTCTCGCATTATGAAGTCAGTCGTGTATTATATGCTTATAATATAAATTTCCTATGATCTTTAATCACATACATATACATATATATATATATATATATATATATATATATATATATATATATATATACCTAACTTTCAATTACGTTTAGCATTTTTGTCAATCATATCTGAAATTGTCAAGTTTCTGACTTATGTCAGATATAGACAGGAAGCACCGCTCAAAATCACGGCTATAAGCCAAGTATTAATATATAAATATTATAATTAGTTTTTTACACAAGGTAAGTTGATAAATACTTACGTATTGAAATGAATAAGATGAAATAATAACTTAGACTTTTTAAGCAAAGCCCAAATGATCATTTCAAATCGAGCTAGTAATTGAAAGAAGGAAAATATAAGGCCTTGGACAGGATTTGAACCTGCATCTCAGTTTTGCCGGAACTGTGCGTTATCCAATTACGCTACCGAGGCCGATGGCTATAATTGGAAAATTTACAAATCTAAATCGTGTACAAGTACCATATATAAACCTAACTTTCAATTACGTTTAGCATTTTTGTCAATCATATCTGAAATTGTCAAGTTTCTGACTTATGTCAGATATAGACAGGAAGCACCGCTCAAAATCACGGCTATAAGCCAAGTATTAATATATAAATATTATAATTAGTTTTTTACACAAGGTAAGTTGATAAATACTTACGTATTGAAATGAATAAGATGAAATAATAACTTAGACTTTTGAGCAAAGCCCAAATGATCATTTCAAATCGAGCTAGTAATTGAAAGAAGGAAAATATAAGGCCTTGGACAGGATTTGAACCTGCATCTCAGTTTTGCCGGAACTGTGCGTTATCCAATTACGCTACCGAGGCCGATGGCTATAATTGGAAAATTTACAAATCTAAATCGTGTACAAGTACCATATATAAACCTAACTTTCAATTACGTTTAGCATTTTTGTCAATCATATCTGAAATTGTCAAGTTTCTGACTTATGTCAGATATAGACAGGAAGCACCGCTCAAAATCACGGCTATAAGCCAAGTATTAATATATAAATATTATAATTAGTTTTTTACACAAGGTAAGTTGATAAATACTTACGTATTGAAATGAATAAGATGAAATAATAACTTAGACTTTTTAAGCAAAGCCCAAATGATCATTTCAAATCGAGCTAGTAATTGAAAGAAGGAAAATATTAGGCCTTGGACAGGATTTGAACCTGCATCTCAGTTTTGCCGGAACTGTGCGTTATCCAATTACGCTACCGAGGCCGATGGCTATAATTGGAAAATTTACAAATCTAAATCGTGTACAAGTTATTATTTCATCTTATTCATTTCAATACGTAAATATTTATCAACTTACCTTGTGTAAAAACTAATTATAATACTATATATATATATATATATATATATATATATATATTGATGTGATGGTCTTATATAAATAGTTGTAGATAGTACAAAGTTAGAAATTAAAATGTCAAAATTATTCATCCATGCTGAAATATGGCGCAGATTTTGAATTATATATTTTAATTTGCAGGAAAACGTTGTGATAAAGAGCTTACGAGAGGTCATGGAATCTCAAATTCTATAAATAAAACACACCCAAATAGAAGGGAACCGGAAAAATTGAAATTTCCAAATATTTAACAGTTCCATCCTTTATAAAATAAGAGTACTTCTTTGCCATTAAAGGACAAAGCCCTTATTAATTATGTGATAAAATTTCCGGGTATTACATTAGTGGCGGACTGTGAAAAGATGATAAAACGAATATAAAACTTTAAACCTTGACAAATTAATTGTTGAGGTGTACCGTAAGAACGAGTTCACATTACCAAGAAATAAATACAAAGCCATTCAGTCCGTGTGTAATATTCATTCTTGTTAATGATACCTTGTAAGCGCATTTTAAATACGTACGTTAGTTATTGAAAACATTAAACCCATATTTTATTAAGATAAAGAAAGTAATTGCAAGCTTGAATTATTTATGTAATAAATTTTCTGTGTGTATAGTATGCGATAAAACAAAATCAACCTAATTGCATTTGCAAACCATAGACACACATTTGTGAGCCTTTTAATTAAATAACACTTTAAGAGTTTTAAATGGCACCTAAATTTCAGGACCTTCGTGATTAGTAAAGACAAAGCGTCATCAAATACTAAGAAATATTGTATAAACAAATTATGAATAAAATGTTGCAGTTCGAAGAACCCGCGCAGCTGTTAGAAATACAATCAATTAAAACTAAGATAGATAACAAATAATGTATGGCTTTCTGGGGTTACTATAAGATAGCATGAGGAACGACCATTAATTCCGTACGTTAGAAGAGGATAAACGGTACGTTTTACTACATACATAAATCATAGCTTGATACTATTTATATCATTAAAACCGCGGAATTCAGGGAAATTTGCATCATCAGGGTGTACTATCTTCCAAATGAATCAGGAAGGCTCCCGAATGATTACATAATGAGATAGTTTTGTTTATAAGAGGAAGTAATCCACATTTATTCATTCGGTCCTAAACCAAACAATATGTAATGTTGAGTAAAGAATTCAATTTACGAGGTCTAATTCTTAATAATTCATAAAAAAATGTAAACGTTCATTAAGAACACTTGGTGTATTAAACTACGCTTTATGTTACTTAAATGTATGGATATTGTACTTGTATAATTTTTGTTCAGTATCAAGGTAAAATTTAAAAAAAAAAAATATTTATTATACTGAAAAATTGCATTAATTCTACTATAAAGTGCTTCATATAAAAAATCACGTAATGTTCATTATTCTTTGAATAAGAGTACATTTACGGCAGAGGAAACAGTTGGAGAGATTAATAATTAAATAGTTGGAGTTTGCGTATAATAAAGCAGATCAATTTAACATTGTTGAGAGCACTAAGCGAATCAAATCCTTTGTTGTGTAGTGAAATGGTGCGAAGTACGTGATTTTTAACAAGCATACTTTGATAGTCTAACGAATTTTCTGAAGATATTGTTGGATACAATCTGGATGAAAGGTTATATATACGACAAGAGTAATTTTACGAGGATTCCTATTATTTTACGAACAAATACAATGACATAAAAATAACACAGTGTTCAATAAAAATTAGTGCAAGTAAAGTATTGTAGTTTTTATAAAGTGTTCCGCAGTTAGTTGATTTTTGCCAATTTTAAGAAATTGCAATTAGACCTGCATATTTTAAATTAGGTTAAATAATCGGAAATTAATTTAAAGCTTTAAATTTTATGCAACTTCAATTAAATTTAAATTAATTTTGTTCTACTTCCAATTCAATTCGTAGTAAATTAGTAATCTTGGATTAGTTCTAATAAAGGTCTTGTGTAATTTATTACAAGTTAAACAATCACATTGGAAAGTAAGTTTGGTGGTGATTCATAAGGGAAGCAGATCCTTATTTAGTGAGAATTTGTATTTCTAATGTTTCGAGTTTAAAGTATTGAAAACTGGCGAATCTGAAGTTATTTTAGGGCACCAGAGACCAAAGGTTAAAATAACTTTTAAGATTTGTGATTTTCTGTATAAGAGATTTGAAATGGTACCTGGTGCTTTTTATCTTTGCTAGAAGAAATTACTTGCCTTAGGATGAAAAAATGTGTGAGCAAACAACGTCCTTTATTTGAAATTTTTCCATGTGTTATTAAAAAGTATAATTCGTAAAACGTTGATACGGGGTAGTTGGGGTATTAAATCTGAGAAGACACGAGCAGACGTGGTTCGAGGAATATGAATAAACAAAAAAGTGTTGAGCGCCACTTCACCTTGTTAAGGTTAGGTTAGGCCTAAAAGGTGGCGGCTCCAGAAAGGAAAGATGGATGTGATGTTTTAAGGAAAACTTGTCAGCTGTTAAGTGGTTTAACCCGTGACATGCTTTATCAATTACTAGATAACCGGTTTCCACTTTTTGTATTCATTAAATTTACCGTGTTTTATCAAACAGTTAAGCATATTTCCTTCGTTTCCTAAATCCGGTCCTATTCAGTTTATAAGCTACTAATTACATTGTAAAAGTAAAATGATTTAATATTCATAAATACGCAAAGATGCCATCTCAGGGATTTTTCTATGGCGCTCGGGAGTACGATGTGGAATTCCATTAAATCTCGAACTTTTTCTGCAAAGAATTACAGTCTTCACTTAAGTACCGGGACTCAACTAGAGTGGTTGAGGTTTAGTCGGAATGCGCGTTTTCGATATAGAGACCTAATCATCCTCACTACCTCTCTATATCCTTTCCATTTAGAGCACTATTAGTATTGAAAGCCCCATGTAATGAAAATCTGCTGAGAACACGGATCATGACATCCTGAGGACTCGACTCCGTCGCCGAAGAACGAAAATGTAAGTAAAAACCTGTTATAACCTTGGCATAGAAAATTGCATGCCTAAATCATAAAATTTGTTATGTAACGGTTAAAAGGTATTTAGCGTGTAGCAATTGACTTTTTTCTTTGTAATAATAATAAAAATCCACCGATTGTGTTACAAACTACCTATAATAACTTGTAATAAACTGTTAGTAACGTATCTTTTGTGTATTAAAATTTACAAATGTTTTCGCAAACACGGCAGAAAAATATACTCGTTTTGTTGAACGACAAAAAATTACTACCTGAACCAAAAAATATCTATTATATTACCGAACAAGAAAATATTTTTCAATTTCCTATCTAAATATTATCGTTTTTGTTGTAAAGTTTTCCTAGGTTTTGATGTTCTGAAATATATTGCTTACGACTTCTAATGGTTTACTTGTGTAAGAAGTTACGGGACTTATTACGTAAAATCTTAAAATAATAAAAAATGTTAATTTTCTCATATTTTAATCAGTTTTTGAAATATTAATTAATGTTTAAGTTTTAATAAAATTAAGGAATTAAAATTGTAGTTTTGGAAAACTTTAAAATTTTATTCCTAATAACGCTTTTAGATCTCGTATTTTATATAAAACTTATAAATATTTAATTTTCGTAATTATTCCTGCATGGAGTGATTTGTTTTGAACCACTACCGTATTTATTTTAGCATTGTTTTTATATAAATGAATTAGACTTAGCTATAGTTTGCCTTTGCTAAATAAAAATTCTTTTATATTAAGGTACACCTGTCGTTTATCAGAAATTTTCCTAGCACAAATACACGTAATTTCTTATAAATTTTTAAAATATTTACCTTAGAGTGAATTTTGTTTATGCATTTAAGATTTCGACGTTTAAAGATCGTTATTTTTCGTTTAAATGGTAAAACTTTTTATTTTTCGATATACGTTTGTAAAAATTTTTCTTTAGCATATTTTGTTTATTTATATTATTAAAATAATCTAACTTTTGATAACTTTATTTGCCGAGTTTCTAATAAAAACTTATAACTTAACTCTTTTGGAAATTCGTTTTGCAAATTAAATTTAAACTTTTAAAATGAATTATTTACACTTAAAAACTAAAGGAATTTGATTTGAACTTAAAAAGTTTTCTATTAAATTACCTCCAAAATGTATCTATTAAAGAGTAACATAGCTTGCTTATTTGTTTATTTACGAACTAAAAGACCTAGATGGCAAACCATAAGGGAAGGGGCATATATACATACCTAATACCTTTTACCGATAATACTTTTCCACAATAATTAATATCTTTTATCTACCTTTTTAAATATATCTTGTATTATAAAATATGTTATACCCTATAATGTCTGTTGTTGTTAACTTTAACTTATTTTTTCTATCTTGTTCGGGAAAATGATGTGGAATTTTATTCGACCTCAAAATATTTCTGACGGGAATTATAGTCTTCACTTTAGTACCTGGACTCTACTAGAGCGGTTGTGATTTGGTCGGAGTGCCGTTTAGTGCGTATTTTCAATGTAATGACTTAATTATCGTCCTCTCCTTTCTTTACTCTATCCATTTAGGGCAATACTAGAATTGGAAGATCCGGGATAAGGCAGGACCCAAAAAAAAACCCAAACAAAACGAAAGGGGAAAAAATTCGTTGCAAACTAAAAAAACGGTTGTTACGGAAACAACAAAACACATAGAAAAAGAAAAAAAGAAACCTCCCAAAATAACAACAAGACCGGCCACAACAGATTCCGGATAGAAAAAAAAACAAAAACAGACATCAAACAAAATCCGGCTCGAATGGTCAATAATAGAAGAGAGAAAGAGAAAAAAAGAAGGAAGAAAGGAAAGACGGGTAATAAGCAATCAAGGTGGAACGGCCACACCACTGCGGAGTCGTCAAAGCACGGATGTTTCTCAGAAGAAACAGTAGGGTTATCAACCTCAAGAGAAGAAAATTAACGAGGAAGAAAACCAATAGTGCAAACCAAACCAGGACCCAAAAGGTCAAGCTTCAAGTAAACTAAGGGACAACAAGAGAGAACGAGAGGAAGAGAGGAAGAGCGCTGGTAAAAGGAAACGATGTACTACTAACTGTGATAACCAAAACCGAAGAACCAAAGAAAAGAATAGCTAGCTATACCTGAAGTCGACTAAGTCGTGGTTTCCGAAGAAAGAAAAACGGAATAGAGAGCACCTTCCACAGGAGCGGATGGACGAAACACAATCGGACTAGAGACCGACAGCAAAAAAGACCAGCAACGGGAAGAAGGTGAGGAATGTGGAACGAGAAAAAAGAAAAAACCAAAAAGAAGAACATCAACAAGTACAAGTACGGGAACCAACAAAAACCTAAGAATCGTACAAAGGAAAATAAAACAGAATCCCAGTGTAGCTATGTATGAGTAGGTGTGTGCGTGTGCGTGCGTGTGTATGAGTGTGTGTGTGTGGGGGTATGTAAGAAGTGTGTGTGTATGTGTTCTGCGTGTATAAAGTGTGCGTGTATGTATGTGTTGTGTTGGACCGCTGTACTCGCCTCGACAGGCAAGTCGTTCCATGGTGCTATTCTATTCCCAGGCCCACACGGGATAAGAAAAAGCAAGAAAACGAAAGAAAACCTATTAAAACAGGGAAGTAAAACGAAATCGTAACGTCCAAAAATCAAGTCCGAAGGAGAGCAAAGTCGGCATTAGAATCTAGGGCGCGAGGACTAAATATTGGGCTTAGGGCGTTTACGCCGCTAGAAATAGAATGAAGCAAGATCAAGGCCATTAGGGTTTCGCCGACATATGTCCTCAGGTTTGGAAGGAGCATAGAATAATGTTTGCCTCTTGTGGGCAGTTTTCTGCCAAATAGGAATAGCAGGGGTGTAGTAGTTATAGTACGAGGTTTAGAAGGTGGCAAGGGTAGTTTAGAAAACTCAAAACGCGTCATAGAAGGACGTTGTTTGTTTGTTAGGATTGGTGGTAAGAAAGTCAACGATAGAAAAGAAAAAGTATGAGCTGTACGAAAATCAACCTTACGAAAAGAAACACAAGCGGAACACACCTCAGTTACGTTAGAGAAAAGGACAGAAGCAGATAAAATTTCATTAACGTTAGATAAAGGACTAGAGGTATCACAGTTCGGAAAGAAAACAGCATTGGCTGTAGGAGTATCAACCGTAGAAAAAAGAGCAGAATCCGATAAAACTTCAACCGTATTATATAAAGAAACAGAATCAAGTAGAACTTCGTCAACGTTAGTAGAATGAAGTTAATCAACATGAAAGAAAGGAACAGCACCAGACAAAATTTCATCACCCTTACAAGAACAAACAGCATCAGCAAGAACTTCATCCACACTAGATAAGGAAGCAGAATCAGGTTGACCTTCGTAACATTAGACAACAGAACATCAGCTAGCATTTCACCAACCTTAGCTAAAAGAACAAAAGCAAGTAGTATTTTTTCAGCATTAGATAAAAACACAATCAGAAAGAATTTTGTCAACATCAGAACAATGAGTAAGAGCAAGTAATTTCATTGCCGTCCGATAAAGGAATAGAGTCAAGTAAGACTTTATCGCTGTTAGACAACGGAGTAGGAACAGACAAATCTTCAGTCATAAGAGGAACTGATTCCTTAACAATAGTAAATACCGAAACAGGATCAGGTAAAACTTTGACGATGACAGCAACAGGCATCACAGCTACGGGTTCACTAACTTCCACAGGACCTTCTCTATCCGTATTAGAAATTATTTTCACTTCAGCTACGGCTGTTATTGCCGGCATGACAGAAATTTCTTGAGTCGAAGCATTTAAGAAAGCAGGAACAGGTAAAATTTTGACAAAAACGGTAGGAGGTTTTAAAGATACAGGTTCATGGACATCAACAGGACCTTCGCTGACTGAATTAGAAGTTATTGTCACTTCAGCTACAGCTGTTATTGTAGGTACGACAGAAATTTCTTGACTATAATCATTTAAGAAGACTGGAACAAACTCTTGAGAAGCTAGCTGCAAATCACTAATTCGAAGTATGGGTGGCAATGGTGGTAGAGGCACAGTTTGGGGTGAGAGTGAATAAGTAGGGCGAGCAGAAGGAGGAGTAGAATAGGATGTAGAACTAAAGACAGAAGAAATTTTGTTCGAAGCTATATTTGCCGAAGAAGGGTAAGTTTTGATAGTAGTAGCAGGATGACCTGGATGAAGTACCGAAGAGGACGTAGAATTAGAAGCAGAAGAAGTTTGGCTCCTAGAGCTGAGAACAGAAGTTGAAGTATTATTTGAAGACCTATTAGTAGTAGGATGACAGTTGGGGCAGTTGTGGCGAGTGACTCCCTTATGCCCGCACCCATAACAATGGAGTACTTTAGGACGAGTACAACTTGTCGAAACATGACCAGGTTTGTCACAATTAAAGCATACGACCTGACGAGTAGAAGTAGAACTAGGAGGAAGAACAGTAGAACGTACGAAAGAAGTATCGGATCTACCCGTAGGCGTAGAAGAAATCTTAACAATTCGGTCATGTAAAGTAAAAGTATTTTTCTCAATAGTAGCACACTTATAAGCAAAATCCAGGGAATCAAAATGTTGAATCAGTAAATTAGACAACGACCTCCAGCCAAAAAACCTAAGTAACGATTTAGACTCGAACAAATCCACTCAAATAACTGCAATTCTGACACATGTTGAGTTCGTCGGAGTTCTTCAACCCGTTCCAAAAAATCATGTACGGTAAGAGTGTTTGGGTGACCAGAAAATTTCAAATTCCACTCCCAAACATGGAGGCCTTGGTGGGAAGCCGAAAAAGGAGTAATTTTGAATACGAACAAGGAAGAAATTGGTAGAAAGTAACTAAATAAAGGCTAACCGTAACTCGATAGAAGCCAAAAGAAAATTATTGCGAATACAAGACAATCTAAAACACATCTGACGGATAAACTTCAGGAGCACCAATGGAAGCGAAACAACAAATAGAAATTAGAACAAGGCGCCAGAGTTGGCAACGGACTAGGATTATTGGCGAAAACACAAGTCCAATAATCTGAAATGAGCCAACTAAGGATATTTAGCAATCACGGAAGAGAACAGAACCAATATTCCAGAAGATCGAACCCTCACAGGAAATAAAGAAATCCGATTCTAATATGAGGAACACCAAGGAGCCGAAAGAAAAAGAAAAAATAAACAATAGGTCGAACGTAAAGGAAGAAAAAACAAGTAGCATCAGGCCGAGAAATGAGTGTAATGTAGGCACTTAGGCTCTAACAACAAAAAAATAATCGGAGCAAAAGTTAACTAAAACAAACTCGGAGCAGAAATTACTCAAAATCAAATCGAAGTAACCGTTAACAAAACAAAATCGAGCCAAAGTTACACGAAACAAAATCGGAGCCCCACGCTTAGGCGTCGAAATTTATGCTACGTACCTAGACGTAGCCGGAAGAAACTTAAATACCAGGCTAACCACCAAACGCGGAGAGTGAAGGGATTCACCTAAAATATCAAAAAAAGAACACATCGCCCACGATTATCTATTAACGATAAGAATAAATAAAAGATTCTGTACAAACAAGCAAAAGAAATAAATTAAGCGTTACTATTTCACAGCAAACAATTATGTGATACGAACAATTTAGTACTTTGGATAGGAAGTTGGCGCCTCATACTTTACACAAAATAAAACTAATCAGTAGAAAATAAACATGTGAGAGCTTTTGTCAAGCGTTTTTTTAAATTGTACATAATACTTTTTGTAAAGGAAACTAATCAGTAGAAAAGAATAAGCGTGTGGGAGCTTTTGTCAAACATTTTTAACAATGGTACATCACACCTGTAGAGAGATAATATTGATTTGCAGCAACAAACAATAGCCCTACAGTGTCACGTTTCTTATCACGTAACTAACCAAACGCCTTGATATACACAAAAGAAAACAAGTTGTATACCTGTATGTGTCGGGATACTTAGCTTATACGCCATCGGGAGTGAATCAGAACCGCATCGCTATTGTCGTCGGGATCTATTTGCCCTGTTCCCATAACGGCACTAACGATCTACAGGCAACGGAAGTTGATCTGGGGCAAAGAACAGTTGGGCCTACATCAAAAACAGAACCAATTTGGCCTCCAGCTAAGAGCTAAAAAGAGAATCTGATTAGGATGGGTAAGCGCGAAAAAAATCACCGATACACGGAAGATACCTCCTACTTGTCGTACAGAAAAACGTGCATCGCTCTTGAAGTACTGGGACGAGTAATGTAAAAAATATTTCAACCCACAAGTTGCAGAATCAAATTAAAAATTGGTTCAAATAACACGAGTTCGAACTGCAATCCTCGCGTTATCAAAGCGCGATTAGCAAACTGGAAAACACGCTATTAAATAATAGTAGTATTTATTATTTTGATAAATCTTTATATGGGAAGCACAAAAGAAAGCAATTATACGTTATAGGAATGTTTAACAAGTTAACGGATACCTAAAACAAGGTATTGACTATTTAATTTATCGAATAAATTTTCGTTTTAAAAGCAAAAAAGATTTGAGTTAAAATTATGTTAAAGCGGGCTTATTCTGATCAGGTACACTATATAGGGTATTGTTGGATAATTTAAGAATAGAAATGGAATTTATTCGAGCGGGTAATGACAACCAGGGAAAAAAGGGTATTTAATTTATGTTGAAAAATAAACGTAACAAATGATTGTTTAAAATATACGGAATCACCCTGTAGGTATGTCATAATTTCGTTGCAATTAGTGCCCTTATTTTTAACCAACTGTTGTGTAGTTGGCAGTGTAGCTGATTGTAAAACTGCAGCCAGCCGTTGAGCAAACTAAAAAATAAGACAATTGTTTATTGTGTTTATTATTTTCAAAATATTTGTCGAAGGTTGCTTGCTAATGTTCTGCAAAAACCAAATCCGTCATTAAACATCAGACACGTGGTATAACACGTGTTAGAGAACGAAGCGCCAAATCCAATTATGTAGAACCTACAAGATGTGTACTTTTGATATGCTTGTACTTAATTACAGTTCTCTACAAGATATAAATTCTAAAGGAATGCCTTTGGGTATTATTCATTAGCTCTACGACACATGAAGTTTGTTCTAGGGGAACTCTCTAATGAAATAAAACATCTAATTTACATTAAACCCTTTATTCACCTTATTTATGGGTCGTAAAACCAAAGCTTTTAGTCAAAATCGATATCAAAGGATGAAATTTTTGCTGCCTAATAGATTTCGCATGAGCTGAAACCACACTTTTCAGTTGTATGACAAACACGGGTTTTATTTGGAAAATAGAACAGCTAAGTTCATTCCCTTCAACGTATACAATTCAAACGGCGCCAGAGAAAATCGAAGCGTCGGCTGCTAACATTTTGTAAACAGGACAAGAAACGTGAGTCAGATGAATACTGAAAAATTAATGTAATGCAGATTTTCCAGACACCACAAAAAACAAATGTTTATTTATAATCATTATAGCAATGAATACATTGTTAACGCATGGAGAGTTGATAAGTCAACGATTTCTTTGTCTCGAGAAAGAAGTTTGCAAATCAAAGTTACATCTCACGGCCAAAATGTTGCTCAGCTCAGCTGCCAATGCTTAACTGACGGTTTCATGTTCAAGCAGTAAAGTTGAACAAAATAGTGTAACGAAAACGCTGTTTGCACTAACAACAGTTTTTTATTTTCAAACTGATTATACAAGCCTTCTCAACAACTTCTAGCTAACTACAATAAAATTTCCAAAACCTCTCACGATAATTTATTTTCAGCTTCTTAACACTACGATGCTAATCTTTTTAATTAACTTATAACAATGCACTACGATTAATTTATATTTATTGATATTACCACTACAAATAAATTTGTATCGATCTCAACAATAATTTATCTCACATAGGGTAATTTACTTGTACCAATAATTTATATCACGTCATGACTTTCAATATTTTTAAAACTAGAACATATCGTAATCAAAGCATTAATCGGACTCGATATTCACTACGGCAATTTACACATATTCAAAAATTTCTAGATTATTCTAAAATATACCCGAAATTATGCAAATAACATTCTTGAATGTACCTATTAAAATCTAAATAACTAAATGCAAACTTGTGCCCGTCAGTCATAACCATCTTAAAGATGGAATGCCTCCGGGACCTATCAATCATCTTTTGTATACAAACGCCTCGCTTACATTCCAATGTAATTATTCCGATCAAAAGCAGACCGATCTACGCAACACTGCCTACCTTAAAGCTGTTCTGTCCCAGAACACTGTGACCTGACGTTAAAAATCCCTGCGACAGCAAGGAGAGTCCAAACCATTTCTGTAGTTCCCATGTTGATATAAGTAGCAATTTAATACCTTTCATAACAGGGTTCGTACCATTTGGATTGTAACCATACACCAAAGTTTGGACTCCGTTATTCTGAAACAGTACCTTTAGTATATTTCGTATCACTATCCAATTCAACCCATCTAGCCCACAACCGCTGTTGAGTAAAGCCAACTTCTTAACTTCAAATTCGATCATCTTACCCTCGAGGTTCACTAACGACTTTTACATATTCTGGTACAACATTTTACCTGAAAGTCAGATACCCCGACGTCGGTCTTTTAGCCGCATTGCACTTCCAACTCCTGGTTGTTGTCAGCGAAGTTGGTACAGACTACCAAATTTATTTGTACACACCCGAGTAAGTCTTCGGAACATATCAGGGTCCGCCGCAACACAATGTGTCAGAAGTACTCCGATAACACGAATAGATCATCTTTAATCTTTTTCGTAACCCCAAATCTTGCTTTGACTGTGTAACTGATTGCTCGTTTCACATCTTGCTGTTTTTCGTCATTGCTGGCGTCATCACTATTGCAGCGTGCTAATCGGTTAATATGCACAACTATTGTTCCTTTTTATGAAATCTATGAATCTGATCGTTGATCATTTTTACAATGTTTTTGTAACTTTAATTTGCAAGGCGATTTCGGTAACTATTTCAGTGAGAAAGACAGGAAGGGAAAAATTATTAGCTGAGTAAATTGCTAGATTTGGCCCTCGGTATCCAGAAGAAAAAAATACAGACGCTTAGGGTCACTACGAAGGAACATCATCGTTATGTCATATTGCACGACGATTCAAGTAACGATTTCGACGAGAATGACAAGGAGAAATATGACCTGTATATGTTGCTAGATTTGGTCCTCGTTAGTCAGGAGAAAGAAATATAAACGCTTAGGGTTACCATGAAGAAACGTCCTCGTTCTATTATATTACATGACAATTTAAGTAACGATTTCAACGAAGCTGATAGGGAAAACCACAAGATCAAAATTGGTAGATTTGGTATCCGTGAGTCAGGAGGAAGGTTTTCAGGCTCTTAGATACACCATAGAGAAACATCATAGTTCTATTCATTTGCATGACAGTTTAAGTGAAGTTTTCGATAAGGATGGCGGGGGGAAGAACGAGCTAAATAAATTGCTAGATGGCACTCGAGAGCAATGCGAAAGATGTGCAAACGCTTGGGGGCACTATGAAGGAACGTCTACGTTCTGTTTAATTGCATGACGATTCAAGTAACGATTTCGATGAGGATGACAGAGAAAACAATAAAGTTAATATATTGTTAGACTTGGCACTCGAGAGCCAGGAGAAAGGCATACAGACGCTTAGGAGCACTATGAAAGAATATTCCCGCTATATATCTGTAGGAAAATACGATATCGGGAATATTATTGATCATGAGTAGGTCTACTGTTCTGGAACTGGTTAGACGCCGTACGTTTCTGAGCTAACCTATATATTTAAAGAAAATCTTACAAACTACTTCTTTCGCTATGCGTGTGCAATAGTCTAATCTAGGTCTATCCCTGCCTCTCTTTTTTGCTTTCTTTGTTTCTAGTATATTCCGCACTATCTCCTCAGGTCTTAGAATGTGTCCTATCATCCTATCAACCCTAACTTTTTACTGGTTTCCTAAGATATCTTTCTTCCCCTACTATTTCTAGAACCTCTTTGTCCTGAGTTCTTAATTTTGTCCGTACATGATATCTTCATCATATTTGTAGCACCACATTTCAAAGGCCTCTTTTTCCACTCTGCTTCTTTTACTATCCATGTTTCAAAACCGTACTGTGTTTCAACAGTTCTTTCCTTGCCCCTGTGTTTGTTGTCTTCAAATACAGTAGTCACTTTTGCTTGTTAGATACCGTCAACCTTGTGCAAATCTTTCTTATACCTTTTGCTCTTCTCCCCTTCTATACATTTTTAAAAAATAAGCCTATTTCACCGGCATTCAGTTGCACTTGATGTGAGTTAAGCAACCTGACTATTACCAAGACCCCCTAGACATTAACCGAAGCAATAGTTTTCCAATTACTCCTTTTGCACAATCGTTATTTGTTAGGAATATTGCAAAATCAACACCTGTTGTTGTTTACGATAACTGTCAAATACAATTACTCCTTTCATCCTTTGGTTCCTGCCCTGGAACTGGTTGGACGCGTACCTCAAATGATTTCTTTTTTGAGCTAATCTACACATTTTCCTGAAATTCCCACAACCTACATCTTTCACTATCTATGTACAATAGGCTAATCTGTCTCTATTTCTACCTTTCTTATTTTTTTCCCCTGCTTTTGATATATTCTGCACTATTCCCACATGTCTTCGTATATGTACTATCATCCTCTTTCGTCTATTTTTTACTGTTTATCGCATATTTTTCCTTCTCTTACCATTTCTAGCACCTCTTTGTTCTTAACTTGTCCGTCGATAATATCTTCATCATACGTCTGTAGCACCACATTTCAAAAGCTTTTTTTCTTGGCCGCTTCTCATACTGTCCACGTTTCACAGCCGTATAGTGCTGTGTTTCACACATATACTTTCAGCAATCTTTTACTCCTTTCTGTGTTTGTTGTCTTCGGAGTAGTTGTTTTTTCTTTTTAAACATAACACGACCTTGTGCTAATCTTTGTTTTTATATCGTTTCACTTTTCTGATCTTGTGTTATTTGGCTTCCTAAGCAGCAAAAATCCTTAATCTCTTGTAAGTTTTCGTTTCCTATATCTATTCTATTTTTTGCATATTAGTACTTTAGTGTTATTTTCATTAATTTTCATACCGTATCTTTCGGTTAATACTGTTTCCATTCCGTTCAGAACTGTTTCTAGCTTTCCTTTGCTAGATGCTAATACCGCAATATTATCTGCAAATCTAAGAATATCGCTCGTTGGTCTTTGAATAATAATTTCAAATCTCTTTCTACATTTGGCAGTATTCAGTACCTCGTCATGTACAAGTTAAAAATTAACGGGGATTGGGTACCTTCGCTAGTCACCCCTTTCCTAATATTTTTTCCCTACATTTCTGCTTTTTGTGTAAGCTATGTACTATGTAATATGTACTATATACTATGTACTATGTGCTATGTACTATGTACTATGTACTATGTACTATGTACTATGTACTATGTACTATGTACTATGTACTATGCACTATGCACTATGCACTATGCACTATGCACTATGCACTATGTACTATGTACTATGTACTATGTACTATGTACTATGTACTATGTACTATGTACTATGTACTATGTACTATGTACTATGTACTATGTACTATGTACTATGTACTATGTACTATGTACTATGTACTATGTACTAAGTACTATGTACTATGTACTATGTACTATGTACTATGTACTATGTACTATGTACTATGTACTATGTACTATGTACTATGTACTATGTACTATGTACTATGTACTATGTACCTAGTTTTGTGTACTATGTACTATGTACTATGTACTATGTACTATGTACTATGTACTATGTACTATGTACTATGTACTATGTACTATGTACTATGTACTATGTTCTATGTACTATGTACTATGTACTATGTACTATGTACTATGTACTGTGTACTATGTACTATGTACTATGTACTATGCACCATGTATCATGTATCATTAACTTGTAACATGTACCATGTACCATGTACCACATGTACCATGTACCATGTATCATGTACCATGTACTATGTACCATGTACCATGTAGCATGTACCATGTACCATGTACCCTGTACCATGTACCTTGTACCTTGTACCATGTATCATGTACCATGTACTATGTACTATGTACCATGTACCATGTACCATGTATCATGTACCATGTACCATGTATCATGTACCATGTATCATGTACCATGTACTATGTACTATGTACTATGTACTGTGTACTATGTACTACGTACTATGTACTATGTACTTTGTACTGTGTACCATGTACTATGTACTATGTACTGTGTATTGTGTACTGTGTACTATGTACTATGTAATATCCGTCTATCCCTATAACTCATTCCAATCTTTTTGAGTATTTCGACCATTTCTTCCCATTTTACATTGTCGAATGCTATTTTCAGATCTGCAAACTCTCAATGCACGCTTTCGACTTTTCTATAGTTTTCTCCATTATCATCCTTAAAGCTAAAATGACCTCCAGTGTTCTCCTGTTTCGCCTAAACCCAAATTGATCTTATCCTGGTATTTTTTCAGCTCGTTTTTCCATCTCTTTTTGTACAATTCTAGTTAATATTTTAGACATGTGTGCTGTCAAACTTCATTCTTCTAAACTTTTCACATTTATACTCACTTTTCTTTTTTGGTATTGTGATTATGATGTTATGTTTGAAATCTTTGGGTACCTCGCCTGTCTCATGCATGTATCTTACATGTTGGAAGAGACGTTCTCTTACTGCTTGTCCAGCGGCTTCTGGAGTTTCTGATTGCGCTTTATCTATACCGGTGCGTTATTATTATTCATACTATTTAATGCTAATTCGAACTCATATCTAGGTATAGGATATCCCAAGGCATCCTTTTCAATGTCTAATTCCTGTTCTATTGGTGTTAATTCCTCTCCTACATATAAATTCCCTATATATTCTTGCTAGTTAACCACTTTCTCTGCATTATTTATTATGGTGTCTCCTACCGTGTCCCTTATCTGTTTGCTTATACGGTTTTATATCCCAAAATTTTTTCTAATTGGTTTATATCTTCGTTTGTTTTTCCTATTTCCATCTTGGTTTGACCATTGTTCATAAACTTTCCTGCATTTGCGAATAATTTCTCATTTTAAAGCTTTGTATCTCTGTTTCGTCTGGTCTGTTTTTATATTTTCGCCTTTTTTCTATTACATTCAGAATATTCCGTGCTGCTCATTATTTCTTATTATCTTTCTGTTTATACCTCATTCTGTTTCTAGTTCCTAAAGAAATTTTCTCGATGTCTTTCAGCAATTCGTTTGACTTTTTGTCAAAGTTTTTGTGGATATCTCTATCTTTTAGTTTCTCAAAATTAAAGTGCCTTCTTTTTCAAATTTTTTAATTTAAGCGCTGCTATGGTAATTACTATAATGTGGTCAGTGACTATATCTGCTGCTGGATTGCTTCTACAGTCCTTTGTTTGATTCCTAAACCGTTGTCGAAAAAGATTTGATATCTTCCCCTGTCTCCTGTTATCATCCGCATGCATCGTCTTTTAGCATGATGTTGAAATAAGATTTTTGTAATGGTTAAAATTTTTTGTCGTAAAAATCTACCTGTCTATTTCCCCTGTCGTTCCTCGTGCCTAAACCAAATAATCCTACTACCGCTTCTTCCCTGCTCTCACCTGCCACTGCAATTAAAATCCCCCGTAATTATTAAATGTTCATGTCCTTACGTATCTTAGTATGTCTTCGATATCTTTGTGGATCGCTTCTACCTCTTCGTCACTGTAGTTAGAGGTGAGCATGTATACTAGTATTATTATTGTATTTACCGGTTTAGATCTAACCACGAGTACTCTTTTGTTCTTTTGTAAGTATTCTATATTTTTTTCCGTATAACTATCTCCACGCCCGAATTTCCTTTGTCACGTTCATTTTCGTAAATTATTAATTAGTGTAGGTACAATAATTTTTATCTTAAATTCATTTGGCGTTCAACACAAAAATTAATTCCGGTAATTAAAAATAACCCTTTCGTATATTAAAATTTGTATGGTAATTAATAATAAATATCCTATCTATGTGAGTTTATAAATTTTTGTGCTTCATTAGAAAAATAAATACCCTTTCTCAGAAATTCGTCCCGTGGAATTTACGCCTTAATTAGATAGACGACTTTCCAAATATTTTAATACTTAAATGCTAGTGTGTTTTCCCTTTTTAAAAGAATTCCGTGAATTTATTTTAATAAAATTAGGGTTTTCTAGTTTATTTCCTTGCTTTGGTGCTTTAACGAATGTAACGATTCATTTGCTGTTCGATAATCAACTAGACAACAAGTTGGTTAGCTTCGTTCGTTATTTTTATGTAAATTTCCGGCACGCCTTATTTAACGTGGTGAGTATATGGAGTTTGTATATAAAACCATACGTTTCGGCTTCATTAAATTAATTTATTGTTTGTAACTATTCTAGCTTCCTGCGGGGGACACGTTGATCCCTTGAGCTGCGTTTCTTTTGGGGGACTGCGAAGTCCAATGCGCTCCGCTTGGCCGTAAGCTTGCCTGTTCGCTGAGGCAGACCAGCGACAGCCTTCCCCCCCGATGTCAGGAACTCGATGGTGAGTGCTTCTCTTTTTTTTCTTTGTATCCGCTTCTTACTGCGGAACAAGAACGCCTGTGATTTTACCGTTCTAAGATGACATTTCCAAATTTGATTTTTTTTATATATATGAAAATTATTAAACCATTTTGACATATACTGTATATATGAATTATTTCAATTGTAAAATTAGTTTAAGTGTATATTTACGACATTCTAGAGCTGTGTTTTTTAGGGTTGCGTGTGGTTCTTTCTTTTTTTCTAATTACTGTCAAGGGGTAGTTGCCTAAAAACTACAGCTCGCCATTTTTTTTTGGTAATTTTTGTTTTTTTGAATATTTAAGAAGTTGTAATAATGTATTTATAAATTGGGGACATTGACTTTTTTTGGGGTTCGGTTTCGGGAGTACTGTTTTTTTGTATATATATTTTGGTTTTAATTATAAGTTCTTTCTTTTCCGTTGTATGTTTTGTTCTGTGTGTGAATGAGTGAGTGTTTATATAAATTTTTTTTTCTTTATTTCAGGTTTCTTTTTTTGTATTTAGCTATAGGTATAAGACCCCGCCCACTCGCCGCTGAGCCCGGACTTACTTTCTTTCTCTTTCTTTTTCTTGATTTTTTTTATGTTACGTCAATGTACGTAGCACCTTCTTCTGATCCTGTATAAATTACCCTAAAGTCTACGCTCAAAAACCTCCCGCCTGTGTCCACCGCACTTCGCCAATTCATATTATATCTAATACTAGCTTATCCATTTCAATTTTTTAATTCTCTAACTTGCCTACTTGCTTCATATGTCTAACATTCCACGCCCCGACTTGCTAGATGTTAATGGTTCTTCTTTTTTTTTATTGAACTTATCTATTACATTCTCCAAAGGAGTCCTCTTCCGGAGATCCGAATAAGGGACTACCTTAACGCCAGAATCTGTTACCCCAGAGAATGCCATAATTTTTTTAAATGATTTTGATACACTAGGGAGGTATTGCGGTGGTTTGTTTTTGCCTTCCGCATCGCAGTAGTGTCTCTTTGAATGCCATACCGACTCCTATCGTCTCTGCCACTCTAAATACCAAAAGAGCTACCACTTTCATTCAGAGATCTGTTGTAGTCTGGTTCCTCGCTAACGACTCTACTAATTTGGTTAAACTTATCAGCCTCTTAGCTCACAGAAGCGTACAAGCCATTCTGTTTGTTCTAGTATTCTAGCACAACTTCAAGGTGCAGGTCTGTTCAGAACGGGCAATATTATAACTAGGAAATTTTATTAACTAGAAAATATTTTAAGCAGAATAATTTCTGTATCTCGAATTTCAGTTACATTTTTCCAAAGTGTTTGTGCAGAGACATAAGCTGACTTGTTACATTTACACAATCGCATATTGATATGAAAATGATTCCATTATAAACGCGTTTGCTCTTATTTTGCTTGAAATTGTATACTGACGCCTTGAACTTAATTTCGCCCATGAAGTGACACTTCTGTCACTCTGTTTACATTCTTTGAACCTCAACTGAGAAAAGGCTGATCAGTATACCATTATTGGATGTAATGAACGATCCATTATATATTGACGAAGCCTACACAGAAAATAAAACTAAAATACCCTCATAATAGCAAGGTCTATTAAGTGAGGTTTTGTGCTGAAACTGAAACGAGATAGCAAGTTTTTGTTCGCTAAAATATATACGGCGCCAGAATAAATCGAAGTGTCTCCTGGTTTTACATCATACGCATTTCGATCCAAATACACATTTCGAAGAACGATATTAGGCATAACAAGGAAAATCGTATTAAGGGTTTGAAACGCCCCGCATCTATTTACAATTTGTTAGGATTGTCAGCTGTATATTCAGAAAATAATTAATTTCGTCAAAAACCCTCTTGAACTCTAATTTTTGTAAAACTGCTTTAACTGGAAGACCTTTGGATTATTTTAGGAATCCGGGAATTTATGCGTGATTCATATGATAACGTACAATAAAACCTCGCAAATGTCGCCTCTACATTGATCCGCTAAGGGTTCAATGACACAACTATTTGAGAGTGTACATTTGAATGTTTGCGCTTGTTACACGCGTTGTCATTTCAACTTTGACGTTAATTCCCCCCACACCATATAATTTATGCTACTAGTTGTGTAGAATCTGTCGATCACAATATTCTCTGCTTATATTGTAACCTTCTTTTTTGTTTGAGCTCCCACTCGTTGGATACAAGTGAAGCCTTATTGGTTCGCGGCTAAGTCTGGGAATTACCCCAAGGGTGAGCAATGAGAAAGGGTGTGGGGATGGTCTAAACTCTACAATAAGCTAACATAAAAAGAAAAAGGGGAATTGAGCGCCACTGTATCTTTATGGATGATAACACGAGAAACTCTATACTCCTATGAAAAGATACAGAAACTCATGGGATATAAGCACAATAAAAAACTTACAACTTACTGAACTAATGTATCTGGAAACCTCTGGAGCATACTTACAACCTCTCCGATCTCGATGATCCTGAAAGAAAAAGTACACAACAAATTCTCTATTAAAAAGACACTGTTTGTGCTTTCTAATAAAAGAGCATACTAATAATTACAGGTGGATAATGTTAAGATTACCACACCAAAGGTATTTGAATCAAAAATGAATACCTAGAACAAAGCAGTTGTAGCATATCTGTGTTTTTTAAATTACTTCAGCATTCGTCTACTTTCATTATTCAAAGATTTATTTTCTTTAAAAAAAATTTTAGTAAAAATTAATTGTGCATGGAATAAAAAAACTTGAGTCCAAAAATGAAATTTAATATAGTTTCTCTCTTTTCGTTTTTTTTTTTTAAATATGTTTACAAAAATGAAATAATAAAATTGGATTCTTTATAAATCTGCCTCGACATAACAAGACCTTAAGTTTAATAATATTTTATAACAAGTTTCTAATACCAAATACTCAGATCTGTTTATTGCCTTACATGTTTCACATTGAGTTTAATTTATTTCTTAAAAAAATTTGAATCACGTGCAGTTAACTTGGACAAATAACATTTCAACTTATTCAAGTATAATGGAGCTTATAAAAATTTGACATCTGCAAGGAATTTTCTAGAAAACAGGAAATGGACTTTAGAATCTCATCATTTTAACATGTGAATGTTCTGCATATCTTACAAAATTATTGTAATAACATTTCGTAACAATAATCCTCGACGCTGTTCTTTATGCACAAAATTTAGTATAACTAAGCAATCCCTGATTACAATTTATGTGAGCACACTCAAGGTCTCACAAACATAACAAAAAAAGGTTTGATACCTGTATATAATGAAGCCGTCATCCCTAGTTATCAAACTGCGACGCACGTTTTCTAAAATCTGCTTACTAAATGGTTGTAACCAAACACCAAACAACAGCTGTAGTTTCTTAACAAACGAATATTGTCCCAATCTCTTTATACGTATATCTAGTTAATTCATGTGTACTTCAAATGTATGTTACTTCATCATGCGCGTTAACAAATACCGACTCGAACCATTTCAAGGAGAAGCGTGATCAAGTGCCTTGCCGGTGTCACAGGAATAAAATCTTCTCTGTGTCCCAAGACGACCAGCCCCTGTCTCTACTTCGGCACGCCTATTTTGAGGCCCCACTTATGCAAAGCCTGGGAACCCATTTCTGTACGATGCAGTCTGAACTACATTCTCAAATACAATTGTCTGACCTCCTTATTCGTACCGTACAAGTACGGGACGGCGCATCTGCTTAGCGCGTCCTCGTGACCGTATTCACGCAAGCGCTATTCTAATTTTAACGAATGAAAGGGTATAATCCGCCTGCAAGTTAGGCAACACAAACGACTAGATCCCTTTTAAATATGTTTCTTGAGTGTATATTATTATTAAATATCTCTGGGTGAAGCATTTAAGTTAATTAAACGGTCATCATTTCCTGTTTCATTATGGAATTGTTTTTTTCAGATATAACAGTATCAAATACGAGAATAAAATACCACAGACTAAAATTGTACAGATGCGGTTCTTCCAAAAATAGTACTACAGAAAATATATTCGTTACAATATAAAGATGTTTATCCTACTTCTCGTTATGTCTTTTTCTCGCTGTAGATGAGCTGGTTATACTCTTTGTTTCTACAGCAATATATATATATATATATATCCATTATTTATCTGGTAGAAGTATGTACAGTTTTTAAAAGCTATTAAATAATGAATAGAGCAAATAGTCATACATATCATCTGTGATGTATTACTGGTTCAATTGATGAATGATAAAATAAGTAATAATTTAAATTTACTTTGTTTGAGATTTATTATATAATTATAATGTAGCGGGCTACTACTACCGCGATTCACTAATTTAAAACAAGTAATAACAAAAGCCTTTATTACTCACTGTTCACAAGTCTAATTAACAGTATATGCCTTATTTATAGATGTTTTCAGTCCAATTACAGTAAAGCACTATCACACTAATGAATTTACAAGCACTAATATCTTTAAACTAATTTCTTAACTATAAGTCTTCTTAGCAACACTAACACTACTATTTATTTATTACACTTTTGTCTATTTATGTATTCTACAAGCTGTCTGTACAATAGACACGTTACCATAATATAAATTTATGGTTACTCTTGGACTTCCAAAAGCTTAACTATTTAACTTTACACGATATAATTTATATTCGACATTCTGATATAGACTAAACTCTTACATTTATCAGCGGTCTTATATATACCCTGAATTAAAAGGATGATTCATACTCCAGTATAAGCTAAAAAAATGTAGGCTTCTGTAGTATATACATTGCTTACGGCGCTTGTGTGTGTTTGACGGGTTGCCTAATAGTAGCTCATAACAATAATATAACAGAAGCGTAATTCAAGCAACTGCTTAGCGAGTTCACGACACCCGTCGTTTTTACGTCAGAACTCTGGCGGTGGCGGCAATACCGGGCGTCGCCGTGGATCAATGTAGTAAGCGTGAGACTACGGATCCCAAGGTCCTGGGTTCAAATCCCGACACGGCCGACTGCTTGAAAAATGGCAGGTGAGCATTTTTCACAAAATTACGCCCTCGTTCGGATGAGAGGTTAAATGGAGGTCCCGTGTGTGAGTTTTGTCACGCACGTTAAAGATCCCTACCTTGCCTGGAACGGCAAGGGTTCGGCAAAATTCTAAATTTCCAGGCAATAAAAAACTCGCCTCCTGGCCAATGTAGTACCTTCTGGTGGAGCATTGGAAATATAAATGCACGGTGGCGGCAATACCGAAAACATGATAATAATAATTATTAAAGAATAACGGTTTTCCTAAAAGTACACAAACATTGATCGTAATAATTATTGTAGCAAAATATATAACATGTCCTCTTTATGAGGCAAAATAAAAATAAGAACAATTCATATAAACACACTTATAGGTCTAACTTGACAGGCGCTTTAACAATTCGGCCACTACGAGTGGTGCTTATGTTTGGTACATGAGTAGAGCAATGAACACGAGGAGTAAGAGTTACATTTTTTTGTATTACCTCCGGATAATTGCTTTTGAGTTGAGTATCATCTTGAGAGTACTTTTGGTTGATCCTGAACATTTTCTAAAGATGGTGCTCTCAAAGGTCTAAGTTGTTGCTTATTTCGGCGATACATTGCATTATCATTAGGTCTTCAGTCCTGAATCTGGTTAGACGCGTACCATCATTGTTTCCTATTCTGAACTAACCTACAGATTTCCCTGAAATTTGCACAGTTTGCATCTATGACTATCTGATCTAGGTCTACATCCAGCTCTTTTTTCCTATCTTTGCTTGTCATATATCTCATACTATTGCCCAAAAATGCCTTAGAACGTATTCTGCCCTTCTATTTCTCTTAATTTTTTTCCAAAGATGTCCTTGTTCCCCTACTGTTTCTATAACCTATTTGTTACTAACTTTGTCTGTTCATCCTCATACATCTAAACCACGGCATTTCAAAGGCTGCTACCGTTCTTCTGTCTGTTTTTCAGATTGCCCGTATTTCATAAGCGTACTGTCTGTGCTGTGGTCGACACATATGCTTTCAACAACTTCTTATTCTATGTTTGTTGTCTTTCATCATAGGCGCTGTTCTTTCTTGTTAGATGCAGTTCGATCTCCTTCTATTGTTTTACAATTATATACTTTATTTCTCCGACATTAAGTGGTTGTGAGGGGGGGGGGAAGCAACCTGTGGCTGCCAAGTGTCCCCAGCACTTGAACATTTACCGGTTTAATATTTTTTTAATATATTTTTTCACACAGTCACCACTACTTGCAGATATTTAACAGCCAACACCTGTAGTTGTTTATAATAATCATCAGATTTATCTGCGCTTATTTTTTCGTCATTAGGTTTTCCGTCTCAAAACTGGTTGGACACGTACCTGCACTTATTTATTTTCTGAACTAGTCTACATAGTTCCCTGAAATTCTAACATAGCATGTACACAGCTCGGTTCCCTTCTATTGTTTTCTAATTGTATGCCCTATTTCACAGAGATTCAGTGAAGAAGGTTAAGCAGCCTGTGGCTGCCAAGATCCCCCAACACTTAGACATTAGCCAAAATAATAGTTTTCCAGTAAATCCTTACACACAATTACCATTATTCGAAAATATTGCCCACCCAATACTTGTAGTTGCTTATAATAATCATCATGTTTAAGTGCAATTACTTTCTTCGTCTTTAATTTATCCATCTTGGGACTGGTTGGATGCGTACCTCTATTGATTTCTATTTCTAGCTAGCCTACACATTTCACTGAAACTCCTACAGCCTACATCTTTCACTATCTGTGTGCAGTAGTCTAACCTAGGTCTACCTCTTCGTCTCTTTTTTCCTATCTCTGCTTCTAATATATTTCGCACTATTCCCTCATGCCGTAGTATGTGGCATATCATCCTATCTCTCCTACTTTCTACCGTTTTCCACATGTTTCTTTCTTCCCCTACCATTTTTAGTACCTCTTCGTTCTTAACTTTGTCTGTCCATGATATCTTCATCATTCGTCTGTAGCACCACATTTCAAAGGCTTCTACCTTTTTCTTGTCCGCTTCTCCTACTGTCCAGGCTTTACAGCCGTACAGTGCTGTGCTCCATACATATGTTTTAAGCAACCTTTTCCTTGTTTCTATGTTTGTTGTCTTTGAACACAGTAGTTGCTTTTTCTCGTTAAATGTAGCACGACCTGGTGCTAATCTTTGTTTTATATCTTTTGTACTTTTCCCATCTTGCGTTATTTGACTTCCTAGGTAGCAGAAATCCTTAATCTCTTGTAAGTTCTCGTTACCTATGGGTATTCTTGTTTTTGATTTATTTTCCCCTCCTTTGCAAACTAGTACTTTAGTTTTAGTTTTGTTAATTTACATACCGTACCTCTCTGTTAGAAAAGTTTCCATTTCATTAAGAACGGCTTCTAACTCTTCCTTGCTAGATGCTAATACCGCTATATCATCTGCAAATCTAAGCATATCAATTTTTTGTCCTTGCATAGTAATTCCAAATGTCTTTCTGCATTTGACAGTATTCATTGCCTCTTCAATGTACAAGTTAAAAATTAATGGGGATAGGGCACATCCCTGTCTCGCCCCTTTCCTAATGTTTACTTCTCTGCGTTCCTGCTCTAATTCTATTACTGCTGTTTGCTCTTTGTATAAGCTATGTACTATTCGTCTATCTCTATAACTCATTCCAATCTTTCTGAGTATTTCAAACATTTTTTTCCATTTTACATTGTCGAATGCTTTTTCCAAATCTACAACCTTATATACACGCTTTCCTCTTTTTCTATTGTTTTCTCTATTATCACTCTCAGAGCTAAGATAGCCTCTCGTGTTCCCCTGTTTCGCCTAAACCCAAATTGGTCTTCTCCTAGTATTTGTTCAGCCCATTTTTCCATTCGTCTTTGTACAATTCTAGTTAATATTTTTGACACGTGTGCTGTCAAACTTATTGTTCGAAAATTTTCACATCTATCTGCGCCTTTCGTTTTTGATATAGTTACTATAATGTTACGTTTGAAATCTTTGGTATCTCGCCTGTCTCATACATATAGCTTACAAGTTGGGAGAGAAGTTCTGTTACTACTTATCCAGTGGCTTTTAGAGTTTCTGCTTGCACCTTATCTGTACCCGGCGCCTTACCATTTTTCAGACCCTTTAATGCTAATTCAAATTCATCTCTAAGTATAGGATATCCCAAGTCATCATTTTCAATGTCTGATTCCTGTTCTAATGCAGTTAGTTCTTCTCCTGCATATAAATTTCCTATATATTCTTGCTATCTACCCAGTTTCTCTACGTTTTCTATAATGACGTTTTTTGCTATACGGTTTTATATCCTTAAAATTGATTCTAATTAGTTTTTATGCTTCATCTGTCTTTCCTACTTCCATCTTATTTTGTACCTTTTTGCACTTTTCATCAATCTTGTTCTTTAGCTTTCCTGCATTTGCGAATAATTTCCCATTTTATGGCTTTGTATCTCTGTTTTCCTGTTTCGTCCGATTTATTTTTGTATTTTCGTCTTTCTTCTATTAAATTCAGGATATCCTTTATTAACCATGGTTTCTTATTTTCTTTTTGTGTATACCTCAAAATATCTCTGGCCGCAATGTCTAGGCTGGATTTAATGTTATTCTATTCTGTTTCTACTTCCTTAGTATCAGATATTTTTCCGATGTCTTTGACTTTTTTTCGAATCTTTCTTGAATATATTTATCTTTTAGTTTAGTTTAAGTCCAAGTGCCTTTTTCCGTTCCTTTTTTTCAGATTTTTAAATTTAAGTGCGGCCTTCATAATTACGATGTTGTGGCCAGTGTCTATATCTGCTTCTGGGTAGCTTCTACAGTCTTTTACTTGATTCCTAAACCGTTGTCTAACAAGAATGTAATCTATTTGATATCTTCCTATTCTCCTGGCATCTTCCACGTATACCGTCTTCTGGCATGATGTTGAAATAATGTGTTTGTGATGATAAAATTGTTCTTGTCGCAAAATTCTTTACAACAGCCGATTTCCCCTGTCATTTCTCGTGCCTAGACCAAATAAACGTACTACCTCTCCTTCCCCACCCTCACCTACCACTGCATTAAAATCCCCCGTAATTATTATATTTTCATGTCTTTTTACGTGTCTTAATATGTCTTCGATATCTTTGTAGATCGCTTCTACCTCTTCGTCACTGTAGCTAGAGTTGGACATGTATACTTGTAATATTACTGTGTTTACCGGTTTAGATTCTAATCTAACAATGAGTATAAGCAATTTTCTACACAGTATCCTATGTTTTTCCGCATAATTTTCTCCACACCCAAATTTCCTTCCTCTTGTCCTGTATGAATTACCCTGAAGTCTCCACTCCAAAAATCCCCCGCCTCTGGCCACCGAATTTCGCTGATCCCTACTATGCCTAGTGATAACCTATTCATTTCGATTTTTAGATCTTCTAGCTTACCTACTTGCTTCATACTTCTAACATTCCACGCTCCGACTCGCAAAATGTTCCGAATTCTTATTCTTAACTTTCTGATCGCATTCTCCGAAGTAGTCCCCTCCCGAAAATCCGAATGGGGGACTATTTTAACTCCGGAATCTTTTACCCCAGAGAATGCCATCATTTTATTATAATTTAGGTACGCTGTGTACTTGAGAGGTAATGTGGTGGTTTCCCGTTGCCTTCCACATCGCGGTAGTGTGTCTTAGACTGCCATACCGACCCCTATGGTCTCTGCCAATCTAAGTACCGAAAGAGCCGCTGTCCTCTTTCGGGGACCTGTCTTAGTCTGGTTCCTCACTAACGACCCTACTACTTTAATTGGACCTGTAGTTTGGCTCTTTAGCTCATTAGAACACGCAAGCCATTTTACCAGTTCTAGTAATCTAGAAGTTCGGCAAGGTGCAGGTCCATTCGAAATGGCGATACATTGCATCGTCTTTAAAACATGGTAATCCTTAGGACCTGACTCGGATCGTACAAAACCCGGTTTTCAAACTAGTATTTTCTTGAACAAGAACTTTTGGTTCGGCTTTAGTAGTGTTAATTTTCTCGTATGCTGATCAAAATATTTCTTTTGTTTAATTTGCCTGTTTTTTAATAGCTTTTGAAAGCATCTTGTAGAAAAGCTAGGCTTTAAGATTTTATTAGCGGCAGGTAGTGTCGTTCTTAAGCGTCTATCCATCAACATTGAACTAGGTGAGGGAAAGTCATGTTTTGGAGTAATGTTATAGATTAGGATACTTAAAAACGGATCCTCTTTTGTTTGATGAACTTTAGTCAATAAGTTCTTTGCTGTCTGAACTGCTCTTTCAATTAATCCATTATAACGAGGAAAACGTGGACTGGATGTTTTTAGCTGAAAATTATATTTGCTAGAGCAGTCGTAAAACTCTTTTGAGTTAAATGGAGGGCCATTATCTGAAAAGATTATTTGGGGTATTCCGTTTACGCTAAAAATATTTTTTAGCGAAGATATAACGCTACTTGCTGTTTTGTTTACTATTTTGTTGACTACAATAAATTTGGTATAATAGTCAATAATAACTATAAAGTCTAGAGTATCCAAAGACTCAAAGTCAATCCCTATCTTTTGCCACGGTAATTTGGGAATTTCGTGGGGAATCAATGGTTCTCCGGGGTTACTTCGAGAGTACTGTTGGCAAGTCATGCAGTTTAAAACGGCTGTTTCTATGTCACAGGTTATACCTGGCCAAAATATAGCTTTTTGGGCAAGATTTTTTGTAGCGACTACACCTTGGTGTGATTTATGCAAAATCTCAATGAATTCACGTCTGAGACTCCAGGGTATAACAAGTCTATTTTTGAAAAATACCGATCTTCTTATGTACATATAAGAAATTTTTTATATCCCAATAGGGTTTCACACTCGAATATCTTGAGCTTTTATGGTTGGGCCAATTATTCATACAATAAAATACAATTTTGGAAAGAAGTGGGTCTTCCTTTATATATTTTTTAAGCAAATCCTTTTTGGTGTTATTGGTTAATATAACACAATAAACTATCACATTATTTTCCAGGAATTCCGCGGGATAGATTTTTTTATCGGATCCCGACTTAAAGTGTCTGCAACTTGCTGTTGCTTTCTTGAAACATAAACTAAATCGAACTGATATCTCAGTAACCTAATTGACAATCTTTGAATCCTAGGAGAGAGTTCGTCAATAGGTTTTTTCAGTAGCCCAATTAGCGGTCTATAAACTGTTTGCACAACAAACTTCCTTTCAAACAGATAAAAGTGAAAACGCTCGCAACTATACACAACTGCAAGGAGTTCCTTCTCAATGGGATTGTAACGCTGCTGTGTCTCGGTAAGAAAAACAGATGCATACTCTATAGCATGCTTGCCTCGTTAGATTACTGCACCAAGACCATATGGGCTTGCGTCAACCGATAAAGTAGTAGGTTTTAAATTATCAAAAAATGATAGTACGGGTGCAGTTGTTACCAGTTCTTTTAATTTATTAAAACAAACGTCCTCATTTTCAGACAAATACCGAGTAAATGCCTACATGGAACAGTTTCTTGGGATAGATTTGGGATAAATTTAGCCCAATATACAATCATTTCAGGGATCGTTGTAGATCTTTTTTATTTCTGGGTTTATTCATGCTAATTATATTTTCACGTTTGGAGCTATACCCTTAGACGATATAATATGCCCAAGAAATTTAATTTCTGGCCGACAAAATTTTGACTTAGATTTATTTAGTGTAAGACCACTTTTCGATATTTTGTCGAACACAACGTCTAAATTTTTATTATGCTCATCTTGGGTTTTCCCAAATACCAAAATGTCATCAAAATATGAGATAACTCCAGCAATACCTGAAAAGGTATCATGAATAAACCGTTGAAATATTTCAGGAGCACTAGATAACGCATAAGTACATCTAGAGTAACGAAACCTTCCAAACAGTGTAGCTATTGTACACAACAGCGAACGATCATAATCAAGATATATATATATATATATATATATATATATATATATATATATATATATAGAAATGCAGAAGATGCATCTAGTAGTGTAAAATATTTAGAACCTGCTAATTCCGCAGATAGAGTACTTGTGTTGGGGTTTGAAAACTCTCCCTTTTAATAAAAGCAATTAAGGGTCTAGGGTCCATACATAGCCTAATATCGCCATTTCCTTTAGGCACAATCACTAACGGATGTACCCACTCGGTTGGTTCTGTTGTAGGAATTAAAATGTCCTCCTCAACCATTTTATTAATTTTTTCCTTGGCCTTATCTCTAATAGCAATTGGAATTTTTCTAGGAGCACTAACCTGTGGTGTAGCAGTTTCACGAAGAGAAATTTTGTATTCTCGGTTTACTTTACCTATACCTGAGAACACGACTTTATGCTTGTCAAGCATTAACTGTACATTTGTGCTGTTGACTTCACATATGCTATTTTTTATAATATTCAGGTTATTGATTGCAGTTAAACCCAATATAAAAGTAGATGTAACATAAGGCTTAAGAATATAAAAAAATAATTGTCGTTTGAATCTTAAAACAACAATTTAACTTTATCTCAGCAATAATGTTGATTTTATGGCTAGAATATGAAGAGAAAGAAGTAGGAGTTTCTGTTAATTCGCTAGTGCTAATACCTAGGTTTTCAAAATCATTCAAGCTCAAGATATTTACCTGACTACCAGTATCAATTTTTAATTCAATTTTAGACCCTTCTATGTCTACACTTTCTAACCACTCTACAGGATCAACAGACTTCTGCGATACAGACCATACGACATAATCTTCAGTTGCAGTAGTTTTCGAACATTCTTCAATAACTTCATGAACCCGTTTAGACTGACAATTTACATTTGCTACAATAACGGTTCCAGGCAGGACATTTTCCTTGAAGATGATTATATCCACATTTAGAGCAAAGTTTGCGATTACCATGATCATTGTTTCGAGATGGACCTTCACCGAAATTTGAACCTGAAGTACTTTGCTTGTGTTTAATTGTATTTCCTCCGTCAGCTTTACGAGCTGGAAATCGTATTTTATTTATGGCATCAACAGAACTACCAACAGTTGCAGAAGTGTTTGAAATTTTTTTCTGCTTTTGTACACGGCTTTCCATTGACCTGCAGATTTGTAGCGCATCCGGTAATTTCAAATCAGGATACTGCAATAGTTTTTCCTGTATTCTGAAATCTTTAATGCCCAGTACAATACGATCTCGTATTAAAACATCCTATTGTTGGAAATCACACGTCGAAGCAAGTTTTCGCAATGTCGTTACAAATTGGTCTATTGATTCATTAGGTACCTGATCGCGTTTGAAAAACTTAAAGTGTTCAAACACTAAATTTTTGATGGGGTTACAATATTTATCGAAATTTCCTAGGACTCTAGCTAAAACATTTTTATCGTCAGCTTTAGCAAACTTGAATGTGTCATATATTTGTAGGCCTTCATCACCAAGCAAGTTTAATAATACAGCAACCTTTACATTTTCAGGTTTGTCGCTTTTCCATTCGCTAACAGGTAAACTTCAAATTTTTGTTTCCAAAGTTTTCAATTTTTTGCTGTCACCTGCAAAAGACAGATTATCTGGAGCTCTTGAACATATAGGACTACCCATTTTAATCAACTATTTCTGTTTCAATTACAATTCATTTATCGCGAGTTAAGGTTCGGGCCTTTGGAGCGGTGTTTTTAAAAACAATTCCGAAGACTTAACAATTTTTTTTTAACTTAAAACAGAAATTACAATGGAATTTTGAATAACTTGTAAAATAACTATAATTCAAAAACATTTAATTAATTGTAGTAAGGTGAGTAGCTTGAACAACGAAGTATAGAGTTCGAAGACTGACTGCCGGGCCTTGAGCTCCCGGGCTTTTTATAATAACCTGCCCCTCACACGGCTGTGGGAACTTGCAGATCTCATGTCTGCTTTTCTCTTAATTGTACACTTTATTACATTGTAACAATCTTATTTCTAAGTAATTGCGGTGTGTTAACCGCCTGTAACCTGCCACCTGCAGTATCACTGCCCTCTCGGATGCAAAGTTGCATATCCGTTCTCATGAACTGTTAATAACCTCTCTAGGTTATCCTTGTATTACATTGTTGCAATGAACTTATACTTTATTTAACAATTTCTAATAATTCCTATTAGATTCAATATATTCAATACATATAGATAATTGGGGGATACATAACTCGCGGACCGCGTGTAAAAATTTTTCCTGTTCTTAACCTCAACAAAGTCGTACGCTTTTACCGCTGTTACCATGTGATGTATTACTGGTTCAATTTATGAATGATAAACTAAGTAATAATCTAAATTGGCTTTGTTTGAGATTTATTATATAATTATAATACAACAGAACAGTAATTCAAGCAACTACTTAGCGTGCTCATGACACCTATAGATTACACGTCAAGACCCTGACGGTGACGGCAATACCGAAAACGTGATAATAATAACTATTAAAGAATAACAGTTTTCTTAAAAGTAAACACACATTGGTCATAATAATTATTCTAGCATAATATATAACATCATCCACATTACTGGTACCCTTTCACATACCACTAGTTACCTAATGAATGCATTTATAAACTGATAAGCTGATTATCTAGTTTGTTCATTTGCTCAACATGTGGTAGATGTCGCCAGAATCGTTCACTTGATATGCTTTATAAACGCGCTGGAATGATTTTTACGGTTTAAAAACCAATTCTTACAGTTTAAAAAGTTCATAAATACATCGCGCAAGCGCGGAAAAAGCGACGCCACGGGCGATTGGTAACGCTAATCTTTTTACAGATTTCGGCGCGCCCATCTGTCAATGACGTCACCAATGCACAAATTTAATACGCAATTATCGGAAAAATATAAATTTAAGACAATCGTTATACGGCAAATACTCACATGAATACGTCCCTGGTTTAAAGTTGGCTTCTGTTGAAATTCATCAGGGCTACTGAGGGCCCTTTTAAGGCAATTAACAGAGGGTACGCCTACGTCCATCCAAATAGCTTGGACTCGATCTCAGGGCTCCACTCCGGAGTGTTTAAATATGGTGCTCCGGCGTGGAATGCGGTTCAGCCAACGGCTACAAATTACCTCTACCTATACAGGGAAAGACAGGAACAGGCATAAGGGCGACAAACAAGATAATCAGGCAAGGATATCTACATAAATAAAGATAACGATACGTTACCGAAAAATGTCCACTGCACTCGAAGGTTCAGGCAAAAAAGCCACGTTACAGAGCCTCACGGAAACACTTTCCCCCACTTTTTGTCTTTCACGCGTCGGCGCGAAGTTATTCGTCCAACCCACTTTTGACGTGACGGAAATACGCGCACCGAGTCTTTTGAATTTATGTCGCGAAACTTCCGCACATCAAAATTAACCTAAAAAAATGTTTAAGTGCCAATTTATTGGCACGTAACAATCGCGACAAAGCCACAAAAGAAAAAACTTAAAAAAAGAAAAAGTCTGTTAGCACAGTAACAGCTTAAAATCTAAATCCTAGTTACCCTACGTAAAACCTAACTTAAAACCTACAAAATGTTTATATAAGGCGCCACCTGGTTTTTCGACCGATAACACGTCTACCGAAGTACCAGGAAACGGAATATGTAGCCCCATTGTTTTTGACTACACTAATCATCGACAGCACAAATTTGTCGGGGAGCATGAAACACTACTTAAATTAAAACAGATGCGACAAGTCGCCTAACCTATCTAAACTAAAGCTAACATTAAAGTTCTTACCTGCAACACACATGAGCGTTGCATCAAAACTGCTCTTTGTTTGCAAAAAGTGCCCAAATTTAAAAATGTTCATGAGAGTGCGTTAGTCTACACTCTAGCAAATTTTTATTACTGGTACTTTGGTTTACTAACGATACACATCAAAACTTGTCCATGACATGGTTGTGAATCAACAAATTTACCAAAAGTACCACCCTACTAAATCCTTATATCGCTAACCTAACAAATTACATTTCTACATCAGGTTAGCTTTTTCACTTAAATTTCAAGAAAAATAATTCCCACGTCTGGTCATAAATACCAAACGTTAGGAAGATAAAAAGATAAGACAAGATCTTAAATTGTTGTTAAAGATAGTAGATAAGATAACGATATTAAGCTTAAATTATTATCCTCAAAGGATAACGGTATTAAGCTTTAGTTATTGTTTGAGATACCAGGTAAGATAACGCGATATTAAGCTAAAGTTATTATTAGAGATAGTAGGTAAGGTAACGCGACATTAAACAAAAGTTATTACTAAATATAATAGGTAAGATAACGCGAAATTAACTAAAGTTATTACTAACGGTAGTCGGTAAGATAACGAGACTAAACTAAGGTTATTATTATAGGTAATCGGTAAGATAACGATATTAAAACTAAGGGTATTATCTAAAATAATAAATAAGATAAAGGTATTAGCTTAATCATTATCAAGGACAATAGATAAAGATAACGATAGAGTGACTCCGTGGAGCCGTTAAAAAGGGATTTTCTCGTACCCTCTAAAAAGAGCGACCTGTGAAGCAGGTCCGTTTACAAGAAACGGCACGAGGGACCGGCAAAGGCATTTGGGTGCATCCCTGCACCCGGCGTTAATCGATATCGGTGATACAATCACCCGATACCCACACGATATATAGCGATATACATGCACTCACACATTCACACACTCATACATACCTTCACTGTCAGTGCCCATGCGCCGACAGCGGCACCGCATGACCTCGAAAGATTCCCAGAGACGGGGTCCAGGTGTCTGTGAAAACCTCCCGCGCAACCACACGGTGACTAACGGAAATAAAAAGGCAGAGAAACAGGAACGGTAAAAAGAGGGAGGTGGTTATTTGGAATGCATAAGAGGCACTTCCAGGTAGAAGAAAGTAGAGGAAGGGCTCGCATTGAGCAAAAGAGACAGAAAAAGGTGGATAGAAAAGCGCTACTCAACCAGCCAATGTAGCCAGTAGCCCGGAGTGAGGGAACATCACTCTTATGTGGCAGACGGGTGTTCCGGGACGAGAACAGGTCCACCGAAAGAAGGATAAGACATAAACGGAGACAGCGGGATATGAAAAAGTAGAGTTTTTGGACAAGCGTCCGAGAGAAGGTAGAGAGTTGTCCCTGTTAAACACAGCGCAGTCTGAAGGACCACCTGCGGTATTAATCCGACAAGATAAGGTATCATACGTTAACAATTCACTAGACTCTTAAGAGAACTAGTATGATCATTTTCCTAACGAGTGCATCCACTACGATAAGAAAATCAGACAAAAGTTGACACAACAACTTAAAAGTATCATTGCAGATACATTCACACAAAAACAAACTGTTTTAAGGTAGTTTTTTAAAACGGTAGCACCCTAAACACACAAAAATGCCTAATTATAAGCAGTTAAATACAGGTACACTGTCCCAATATGCTAAAACAACCGAGAATTTAATAAGATATCAATAAGAAGCGATAGCACCTCACCACAAAGTTCAATAAAAAACAATGAAAAAAAATGTTTATAAGTTATGTTGATTTAATAGGAAAAGAAACCAATAATGATATAGTATAATGTGGGCGACTGTAATAATTCAGAGGAAAAACACTTGGAATAGGCAATCCTAGTTTTTGCAACTGCGAACATGAACTATTTCTTACAATGGCATAGGCTGCGCATGTCCTGTGTGAGCCCAAAGAAGAAAAACATTCACTCAACATCAGCTAAAACCAGTCATAAAAGTTCAATGAGTTATTGCAACCAAAATTACGACAATTACCACACAATTAAACGATGTAAGACAAATACTAAAAACCAAATAATATGTTGTAGGAAAAGTTCGAGGATTAATTAAATGAAACAACAGAGTTATATTGGGGGGTGTCGAGAATGAAGTGATATATAAGTAACGGTATGGTCAAGGAAAAGTCAGCCGAAAAGAAAAAGATAGCTAATTTAAGGTAAGTAAGTTAAACGTGTAAGAGATATACACAGTACAAGAGAGGAAATAAGCAATTAAAGTTACTAATTGATGGTGAAAACCAAAAAATATTAGGTAAATCGTAAGGGGAATGGAACGTAGAAACTGAAGTAGCATTTGCGTCAGCAGAGAATGGCTTAAGGTCTTTAATATGCCACCTGCCTTGGCGTTTTCCTTCAGCATCCTGAAGTCCGTAGATAAGGGGACTAATGACACGAATGACCTTACAAAGAATGAATTTAGGGGCTAATTTTGAGGAAAATTTCTTAGATGCATCCGATAAGACATAATTCTTTTTCCAAACTTGTTCGCCCAAGGCGAAGGAAATATTTCGTTTACGTAAGTTATAGTGGTCCTTACTCTTTTCGTAAGCTTTTAACAAATTTTTTCTAGCGTCGTTAAAGATAGAAGGTAATGACTGTTGGTATTTGTCCCAGCGTACTTTATCGTCAAATTCAATTACGTTAGTATCGTCAGGTACTAAATCATAGTAACTTCCATCGATTGGGGTATATCTTCCAAAAACAAGAAATGACGGAGTGAATTGGGTTGCTTCGTGTTTAGATGTACGCAAAGCTTGAGCAATTTTAAAAATATGTTCATCCCATGTAGTATGGTCTGAATCAATATAGGAAGAGATAGCGGTAACCAAAACTCTATTTACTCTTTCGGTAGGGTTCACTTGGGGATGGTATTTTGCGTTAAACCAAATTTTTTGTACTTTGTACCTTTTAACGAAATTCTGAAAATCTTTAGAGATAAATTGTGCCCCATTGTCACAAAGGATAATCTGAGGGACACCAAAGATAAGAAATACATTTTGTTCTAGGAATTTAATTATAGCTGCAGATGTAGCTTTACGTAAGGGTTGCACCATAACAAATTTAGAAAACCAATCGGTGACAACTAAAAGATATTGGTTACCTTTTTTCGATCGGGGGAGAGGTCCTAATAAGTCAAGCGAAATTAATTGAAAGGGATAAGATACACGTTTAAAGTTACCCATTAAACCAGGGCGAGCGTCTTGTGAACTCTTATGAGAACCACAAATTTTACAGTTCTTAATATAGCTACAAACAGATTGCTTTAGTGTGGGCCAGTAATATAATTCAGATATTTTAGCGAGAGTTTTTGTAACACCAAGGTGCGCAGCTATGGGATCATCATGGCATAATTTAAGCACCTCACTACGGTTAGCAGTAAGCACGACAAGTTTCCATTCAGGAATATTCGATATTTTATATGGAGAAAAAGATACAAATTTATATAGTCTATTATTAGTTACACGAAAGGTAGGAAATTTATCGGGATTATCGGAAACTTTTTTAATCATATTGAGATACCAGGTATCAGGAATTAAATTGGAAGGTTAAGAGAAACGACATCACGAGATAAGGCATCAGGTACGATATTTAATTTGCCAGGCCTATGCCTATCATCAAAAGTGAATTGAGAGATACGCAAGTTCCATCTTGCCAAACGACCTGCGGGTTGTTTTAAGTTATTAAGCCAAGTGAGAGCAGCACAATCAGTGATTATGGTAAAACGTGTACCTTCAACATATCCTCTAAATTTCTCGATGCCAAAGATAACGCTCAATAATTCTCGTTCGGTAGCTGAATATTTTTGTTCGGCAGAAGTTAAGGCGCGACTTGCATAGGCGATTGGATGTTCTAAACCATTGCTTACCAGGAACAACATTGCACCTAAACCAGTAAGCAAGGCATCGGTTTGTATATAAAATTTTTCCTCAAAATTTGGTGAGATTAAGATAGGTGCTGAAGTGATTAATGTTTTAATTTGTTCGAAAGCCTGTTGAGATTCTAAATTCCACTCGATAGTTTGGGATTTCTTTTTATTTTTAATTAAAGCGGTAATGGGTGCAGATATAGTTGAAAGGTTGGGTAGAAAAATGCGATAGTAGCTAATCATTCCAATTAAACGTTTGATTTCGGTAACAGTTTTAGGTGTTTTGAATTTAGTAATAGCGTCAACTTTAGCAGGATCTGCTCGTAGGCCAGTTCCATCGATAATAAAACCAAGAAATGTAAGGGACGAACAACAAAATTGACACTTTTCCCAGTTTATCTTAAAACCTGCTGCGTTTAAACGTTCTGCAACCTCATTTAATGTGGCGATATGTTTATCAAAGGAACTTGAGATAACTAAAATATCATCCAAAAATACAAAGGCACGTTCCTGATGTAAGATAGGACTAACATATGATCCATAGAACGTTGTAGGGTTTGTAGTGCGTTACAGAGACCAAATGGCAAAAAATTATATTCGAAAAGACCTCGGCCTGGAACACAAAAAGCAGTTTTTTGACGAGAAGATAGGTCGAGAGGTATCTGATAAAAAGCTTGTCTAAGATCGATAGATGAGATAAATTTTGCGTTTCGAAGCCGGCTTAAAATAGAGTCAGTTCTAGGTAGAGGGTAGGCATCAGAAACAGTCACGGAATTCAACTTTCTGCCATCAAAACAAACACGCCATTCGTCATTCTTCTTACGAACTAGTAATACGGGAGACGTCCAGGGGGAATTTGAGGGAGAGATAACACCAGATTCTAACATTTTATCTATTTCAGCGTGCAAATGCTTTTGTAATGCAGGCGATAACGGATATTGACGTTGCTTAAAAGTGAGGGCATCACCTGTAGAGATAACATGTGTTGCAGTAGTAACGCAACCAAGTTCAGAGGTATTAAGTTTACGAAATTTGTCGATTGTAGAGTTAAGAATTACATTTTGAAAATCAGTAAGAGAAATTTTGTTAGGTATTCCTGTAGATGCACAGGAATTTGTTTTAAGAGAATTTTGCCATGAAAAATTCTGGAAATAAAGCGACAGATTAAAAAGTTTACAGAAATCCACACCTAGTAGAAAAGGATAAGCTAATGCAGGGACAATCAAAAATGAAACGTCACGTTCAAGTGATTCTACTCGAATTTTTAATTTAAGGGAACCCGTTACATATATTTGATTATCGTCAGCTAAATTTATGGAAGTTTTTTCGGGAATAATTTGAATTTTAATATTTTGTTTAGATAATTGATGTAAACCTTTGTTATTTATAAGGAAGCATGAGGAACCTGTGTCCAATAGAGCAATTACATTTAAGGAACCAATCGAGATGGATAAGTGTGGACGATTATCAAAGGGTTTCTTAACAAGTTGCATAGCGGCAGACTTTTTATGATAAAAGGAATTGACGGTTTGTAGCCAATTAGACCATTCGAATGGAGTAGTATAACATAATTCTTCTAATGAAGGTAAGGCATTTTGAACATTAACAGTAGCAATATTATTGTTAGATAAATTTAATAACGGTACAGCGTTAGAGATAGTTTTATGGTTTAAATTTATTGACGTCTGGGTCCGTTGAATGATTGGTGTCGAGGACGATTTTGATTCCTTGAGATATTCACGCCCTGAGTTGGAATATCTCGACGGGAGTTTCCCGATACATTAGGATTACAATTCGTGCAGTTAGATTTATAGGTATTTGCGCGACCACAACCATAACAAAAAATATTTTTGGGGTATGTGCAGACATTATAGTTACAGTTCCAAAAAGTAAGTGAGTTATTTATTGCGGTAAAAGAAACATTAGGGGTAGAAAAGTATAAGCTAATGCAGGGACAATCAAAAATGAAACGTCACGTTCAAGTGATTCTACTCGAATTTTTAATTTAAGGGAACCCGTTACATATATTTGATTATCGTCAGCTAAATTTATGGAAGTTTTTTCGGGAATAATTTGAATTTTAATATTTTGTTTAGATAATTGATGTAAACCTTTGTTATTTATAAGGAAGCATGAGGAACCTGTGTCCAATAGAGCAATTACATTTAAGGAACCAATCGAGATGGATAAGTGTGGACGATTATCAAAGGGTTTCTTAACAAGTTGCATAGCGGCAGACTTTTTATGATAAAAGGAATTGACGGTTTGTAGCCAATTAGACCATTCGAATGGAGTAGTATAACATAATTCTTCTAATGAAGGTAAGGCATTTTGAACATTAACAGTAGCAATATTATTGTTAGATAAATTTAATAACGGTACAGCGTTAGAGATAGTTTTATGGTTTAAATTTATTGACGTCTGGGTCCGTTGAATGATTGGTGTCGAGGACGATTTTGATTCCTTGAGATATTCACGCCCTGAGTTGGAATATCTCGACGGGAGTTTCCCGATACATTAGGATTACAATTCGTGCAGTTAAATTTATAGGTATTTGCGCGACCACAACCATAACAAAAAATATTTTTGGGGTATGTGCAGACATTATAGTTACAGTTCCAAAAAGTAAGTGAGTTATTTATTGCGGTAAAAGAAACATTAGGGGTAGATACTTTATGAGAAGCTCGAACTTGACAAGCTAAATCGGGTTCTAAAAGACCAGATTGTTTTTCTGGGGGAGGACGGTATTTATCAATTCTTAACTTTACTTCCTGAAGAGAACGACATAAATCTTTAAAGTGGGCTAAGGAAGAAAGTGTTGTAAGGCCAGACGTTCAGAGAAATAAGGATTTAAATTTCTAAGTAACTGATCAATAATTTCAGATTCTGAAGGTTTATTATCGAGTCTACTATATAAGGCTTCTAATGAGGTAATGAAGGAAACAACATTTTCGTCAGGTCATTGGGTTCGATTTCGTATCTCGTTCCAAAGGTCGGTAATATAACCATGCGGAAGAAAATTTCGTTTTAAGCACGCAACTAACTCCTCCCAGGTAGAAATTTTATCCCGAATGTTTCGGTATCAGATTAACGCGGAGTCGGAAAACAATTCACCTGCTGAAACAAATAAATCCTGATCGGTACACTGGCGAGAGATTTTAAAATCTTTAATTCTGTCAAGGAAAGACGATAAGGAGACTTGCGGTCAAACCCTTGAAAAGTTAGACCCCATTTGTAAACAGGTATGGATTCTCCTACTAGTTGAGCTTGAGCAAGTACGAGATTTGAAAATGGTAACGATATATCTGCGTCTGCGTTTAGATTGAGTCTCTCAAGAACAATCCCTTCAAGTAATAATATTTCTGACAATAAATTTTGTTTAGCTTGGTTCGCTTGTTCATCGTCATATAAGGACAATAATTCTATACGCTGTTTGACATGAGTTATTCTCGAAACCAAGCGCCTTAGCCCGATATCACTGGGGCCAAGATCTATTCTATTTATTATACCAGTTATGTCGTCCAAAGACAGTTTAATTTCAGATACGTTATGAGGCCAATCGGAAACGGTTTTCTTTAAGATAGGGACGCCTTTCATTTCCTGGGCTAAAATGGCTCTAAGTTGTGATCGTCTATCATTTTGATTAGGGGCAGGGATAATATTTCTGCACTCAATCTCATAAATGAGCTCGATGGACTTAAGGTGTGAAGTATTCATCTTGGATTTATATTTAAGACACGATATATATGAGATATACAATACTGAGGTAATTCAGAAGATAATAAACGGTAAAGCTACTTGAAGTCAATACGGTAAAGATATTTAAAGGTAAAAACTTCCTATAAAGGCATTCGTAAGGAATAATATTCAAATTTAATCACGCTAAGTATCCAAAACACTAAAGAAACACGTTTAGAACTATACGAGGGCAAGATTAGTGTTTAATCAAAGAAATCTATCATTGATAAACTACAAAAGACACTCCAAATTATAAAAACACGTAGGTAGTGTGTTATTTAACAAATGCAACAACCCGTAGTTTAACGTTTCTTAAAAAGATATTGAAAAAGGGCAATTTATTTCGTTAAGTGCTTTTAAACACAAGGTTTTTGTGTAAAGGTAGTTCGAATATCATTAATTAAACAGGTAAATTACTAAGACACTTTTCGAATGTAACCACAAAACAGTGTTGATTTATGGTTTCAAAATAGTTTTTTTTTAAAGTCGAAAAAAAACAGACAAGGGTTATGTTTCAATTTAATATAAAGTAGATAGTTTCATAGTAAACCGTGTTTAAGACATGCAATTATTTAAATGCTTATTTATTTGTGTACTTACGTGTAAAAAAAAGTAGGGTTAAGCGATTGATCCTTGCTAGAAACTTATTTGTGCATCCAAAAACAAACTAATCAGTCACAATAATATAATTAAAGTTAACAAAAGCACACCATATTTAAATTGGGAAAACATTAAATCAGCCAAACATTTTAAATACACAAGCTGTATATTTCAAGGTCAAAATGGCCGCCTACCTTCAGATTACCATAGCAACTGATTTTGACATCTAAAGGAATGTGGCGTGTTCCAAAACACGAATATAAGATTTCAAGGTTAACAGATATTAGATAATTGATTTTTTTAGTGAAAAAGCTATAAATAACATCAGGTAATATATTGTATGTTTATAAAAGCAAAAGAAAGACTCTACTTGCCATATTCTCACGTTGAGGGCGCCAAATTCTTACGGTTTAAAAACCAATTCTTACAGTTTAAAAAGTTCATAAATACATCGCGCAAGCGCGGAAAAAGCGACGCCACGGGCGGTTGGTAACGCTAATCTTTTTACAGATTTCGGCGCGCCCATCTGTCAATAACGTCACCAATGCACAAATTTAATACGCAATTATCGGAAAAATATAAATTTAAGACAATCGTTATACGGCAAATACTCACATAAATACGTCCCTTGTTTAAAGTTGGCTTCTGTTAAAATCCATCAGGGCTACTGAGGGCCCTTTTTAAGGCAATTAACAGAGGGTACGCCTACGTCCATCCAAATAGCTTGGACTCGATCTCAGGGCTCCACCCCGGAGTGTTTAAAGATGGTGCTCCGGCGTGGAATGCGGTTCAGCCAACGGCGACGAATTACCTCTACCTATACAGGGAAAGACATGAACAGGCATAAAGGCGACAAACCAGATAATCAGGCAAGGATATCTACATAAATAAAGATAACGATACGTTACCGAAAAACGTCCACTGCACTCGAAGGTTCAGGCAAAAAAGCAACGTTACAGAGCCTCACGGAAACACTTTCCCCCACTTTTTGTCTTTCACGCGTCGGCGCGAAGTTATTCGTCCAACCCACTTTTGACGTGACGGAAATACGCGCATCGAGTCTTTTAAATTTATGGCGCGAAACTTCCGCACATCAAAATTAACCTAAAAAAATGTTTAAGTGCCAATTTATTGGCACGTAACAGGATACGGAATATTTAGGTAATCTCTAGAACTTTCTGGATCAATATCCATTAACGATATACATATCAGTGGTAGTAACAGAACATCATTCTTTTTGGTCGCTTTCACGAATTAGCACCTACAAAATCTAACGGCATTCTGACCGGCAACGCACCCATCCACCAGTATCTACGTAGCCCGGAAAACACCGCGACCAATAACAGGGCGCACTTTCCGTTAGAGCAATTTCAAAACGACCAATGGCAGGGTACGCTTTCGGCCAGAAGAGTTAAAAGAAACGCGATTGTGCCAGAAGGGCAGTAGTATTACTTCAGCATAGGAAGAGACCGCATCGCGTTTTGATTTGCGTTTCAACTTCCGAATTAGAAGATTTTACAACATTTATCTACAACTGCTGTACATATAACACTTCCTAGCATTGATTAAACCAATTACAAGAAGGCGGTGTACAATAAGGCTTCGGTTTTAAGTGCAACGTTAGGTTATTCCTTGCGAAGCATTTGTTCTTCTAGTACAGCTATGGACGAAGAAAATTCGACTACATCCGCATCAGCCCCTACGACGACCGCTACACAAATAGAAGACACCGAAATGGATTTTCAACCATCAAACACCGTTACGGGCATGATCGCAACCCACGACAAACCGAAAAAGCGTACACGAGCTACAATTAACACGTCGAAAGAACAGTTACTGAAACCCGACAGAAACGCCAACTTACCACAAGAAAACAGCGCCTCCAACTCCAACAAACGTTTTCGCCCAGACCCGACCTCATCGACGACAACAAAAGCCAGCACCCTCCAGATTCCGCCGATGTATGTGGAGAAATTTCCAAATTTTTTAAATCACACCAAGGCAATCAACGGTCTACTTAAGAAGCGAGTAGATATACGTGCTTCTGCACAAGGAGTACGAATACACGCAAGCGACATTGCCAAATTTAGATTCCTGCAAGACTATCCCAAAAAGAACAAGATAGAATTCCACACGTTTACGCTAAGAACAGAACGCGAACTGAAACTTGTGCTACGTGGACTCGCCAGCAACCTAACAACCGACGATATTAAAGACAAGCTTGTGGACAGGGGATATTTAGTAACGCACGTGGGAAAGCTACAAAGTCCGAGAGTACTGCAACACCTTCCTTGTGATTCTCAAGAACGAGCCTATCTCCAGGGAGATATACTAGATCGCCAACTTACTGTATTGCACCAGAGTTCACGTTACCGCCTTCAAAACAAGAGTTGCAATTTCACAATGCTTCGCTTACCAAAGATTTGGTCACTCTAGTTTTAATTGCGGATTCAACCCTCGGTGTGTGAAATGCGCACGACAACACCACGCAGCGCAATGCAGGAAGAAGCGGGAAGAACAACCCACGTACGCTAACTGCAACGGGCCGCACCCGGCCAACTATAGAAACTGCCCGGCGTATCAGAGACAACTTCAACTAAAACACAAAACAGCCCCAGCACCTCCACGACCACAAGCAGCACTGGAAACAGACGCAGAAGGTTGGAACAGAGTCACGCACGGAAGAACCAGACATGCCACTACACAAGAGAAAACAGCGCCTCCACGCATAGAACTAACCGACGCTCAAGTATCGACCTACGCCCAAGCAACGGCCGGGAAATCAATCGATAATGCACCGAAACCAAGACCAGCTGATAATTCAAGCAATACCGACACGAGTGCTCAACCGACGCAAGACGCCACGGAGAAAAATACAACCAAGAAAAGACGAAGACACCGCCGCAAAACAACAAATCCAATAGTTGAATCGGAAACAAAACCACAAATGCCTCATACATCCCGTCTGATTCCTCACAAGACCGTCAATCTACACCACCTACTACCAACGACGACACATCGCCCTTACAAAAAATACTGCACAAGCTGATGCAAACAATTCAGAGAAGCATTAGCGCATACATGGCAGGAGAATCCGTCACTTCCATAATCTGTACTGCTCCCACTGCCTTCTCACATCCCTTGATGTCTGACACCACACAAAAAAGAAAATTGACCATCCTCTAATGGAACGCCAACGGCATACGAAACAAACTGCCCGAACTTTAACACTTCCTGCAGGAGCACGACGTAAACTTATCGCTACTAGAAAAAATCCGACTCACTTCAACAAGACAACTTCGAATTGCCAACTATATGACCTACAGAAAAGACAGAACGCTACAACCTGGACAACAAGCTCACGGCGGGACAGCAATCTTGGTACACAGACGAATACATCACTTACCAATCGGCATCCCAGACACTTACATGGACTCCGTTGCAGTAAAAATTAGAATGAACCACTCAAATTTAAAATTGGTAGCTGCATACGAAGAACTGGCCAAAAACGAGAGCAGTGTTTCACAAAGCAACCAAATCAATATTTCGCGCTGGGATCCGTCGGACTAAATCGCAGTAAGTGTTAGTCTTAGAACGTTATTACCATTTAAGTTACCTTAGAAGTTCACTATTTACGTAATAATATGCTGATTATTCATGCCATTTCATGACTAATGTATTTCTTTTTGGTTAATATAGCTATATAGGTATCGAAGCAGTTGCTATTGATTTCTAACTAGGTAAATTGGGGTTGGAGTTCGATCAACCTACGCTAGACTTGGTGTACTTCTGCAACCTTAAGGAAAGAACTGACGATTCCTAATGCTACTACAATCACGCACACCTGTACCCATCACCGTGAGATCCCCGTAATCAGGCCAAGCTGTTTTGTTTTTGCCTTTGAAAGAAGATCAGTAAGAGTCTCGTAATTTCCCCGGTATCATTTGTGTTGGCGTCCTTCCCCTGAGCTTTACAACAATGAAATGTAGACGAGCAGAAAATCATGGGTGTATAAAGTTGATGATTTTTACATACCATGTTGTATAGGGAAATGTTTAACTTGAATTAGATTTGTAAATATTGAGATTGTGTGAATTTATTATTTATTTGTCAGAATAAAAGGGTTGTATGTCTTTTTTTGTCGAATTATTTTTTTACTTTTTTTATTAATTAGAAAGGTTGTAGAGCAAATTAGTAGCTGTGGTGAGTATCCCTGAAGAAGCAGTGAGCAGAGCTAACCGTGGGGTGTCATTTTGGAAAGCATCTTCAGAGGGTACTCAACTATAACATCTCATGATTCAAAGCTTGAACTCAAAATTTATTTCGGTGGTAATTAATGGAGTTTTTATAGAAAGGTAATTTTATAGCAGTAATTAACATCAACCCAAGATAGGGGCACGAAGTAATCACCAAGGTTCCCGAGAGTTCAGAGCAATTTTATGCCAATCCAACATTGAAGCTCAAAAGGGCAGTGCGCAGCAGTTATATGGCGACCCGAACGTGAACAGCGTTTTGATGATTTCCCGCATGGAAAAATTGGTCTTGATTTTCGTTGTTACGTTTTTAGGTTACTCATCGCACAAGCCGCGATGTTCCGGTATGGAAATTAAACTTATTTTGCTCAAATGCTAATGCGACAGCTGTTATCGGTCGAGTATTTATTAGATAATAGATCGGCATTGACCGTCCTATAAATTTGTTTGTATAAATGTTTTTTAGTCAACCTACTGTTTAGGTGCGATATTAGTACATCATTCTATACCTTTTGCAGCGAAATGTATTTCGGTCTGTAAATGGGTTTTTCTTTGTATTTCTGTTGCCTACTATGTAAGTAGATGCTTTTCTTAAAGAATATTTTACATGTATAAAGATTTAACAATCATGGTAACCACAGGACTGAAAACAATCCACCATATATTGTTGTTTAATTTTTGCTTTATGTACATGTTAGATTTTAACCACCGCGTACGAGTTCTGTAGATGTTTATTTTTCCTACGGTATATTTTACATACAGGGTGGCATTAGTTTTATGTCATTAATTTAAATGGAGCGTAGAAACCGATGAAACAAACAAAAATTGTTAATCAACTAACTTGTGGTCTAAAACTAATAGTTAAGCTATAAACGCAAAGAGTGTCCAAACTATTTAGAACCTCTCAATTTTAGCTAAGTCACGAATAAAATATGCAATAAATCATCCTTTAGAGTCGACCAACAAAGTTGCAACAGAATGCAAACATAAATTAGTGAAATACGGTGTCTGTGAGCTTGAAAACAAAATAACCCGATGCGGCTTTAACTTGATTGTACTTTTTCAATGAACGATGCAGTTCCATTACCTGCTTTGGTAATACACATAAACGTAGTGTTGTGACTTAACTATAATTATAGGCAAAATCACGTTGCCTCCCCCCCCCCAACACCAAATTATTTTATTTTCTGTATAGCATCTGATTGCACCAATATTGCACCGCATAGCACTACAAGACTGGTAGCTAGCACCCAAAAACTATGTCAGTTATTACAGTTCAAAGTTTGGGGTGGAAGCTAAAGTGGTGCTGGCCCCCCACTACACATTTTAAAAAAATTGTTTGCACCTAATGGCACTACCGTAGCACCATCTGGCACCACCAGTCGCATAGCTAGCATCTAAAAATTAACATAGATATAGCAATTTAAAGTTTAGGGTTCTAGGCTATGTTAGCCTCCCCCCTTCATTTTTTTCAAATTTTTTCTCTTGCACCTGTTAGAATAAACATAGCACCACCAGTCTTATAGCGCTCAAAAATTACGTAGATATAACAACTTAAAGTTAATGCCCTTAGGCGATGTCAGCCCCGCCCTAACTCCACTTTTTTTTTAATTTTTTTTCTTGCACCTGCTAGTATTAACATAGCACCGCATAGCACCACCAATCGTATAGTTGGCATCCAAAAAATGGCTTAGAATAGTATAGAGTTTATCTTTTTTTTTGCACCTGCTAGTACGTCCGCTCCCCCAACCGCCTTGAAGTTTTTCCTTTTCCGACTGTTAAAACTAATATAGAACCACATAGCACCAACAGACGCATAGCTAGTACCTAAAAAATAAATAAATAAAAAATATCAGTACAAACTTTGGGTAGGGCTAATAAAATAGCGTGAGTTTCCTGACAAAATTTTTTTCTAACTTTTTCTACGTTCCTGCTAATATTAACAAAGTACCACGTAGCACCACCAGTCACTTACTTAACACTCAAAATATAACGATTCGAAGTTTAGGGCCGTATGGATGTAACACTCCCCTCCCCCCCGCTTTGCGCACTTTACTTTAATATTTTCGTGAACCTACAAACACTAACACAGCACTGCGTAACACCACCGATTGCTTAACTTTAAACCAAGTGGATGAAATATAACAGTTGAAAGTGATGCCAGCCTCACTACTCCCCCCAACACCCTAGAACTTCACTAGTGACATTATGCCTCCACATAGCAGTAAAAATTGTGTAGGTAACTAGGTTGGAAAAGATGTTGAAGATACAGCGATTTAAAGTTGCGTGGGATACACATAGTTCTACCAACTCCCAAAACAACACCTTTCAAATTTTTTTCCTTTAAGTGAATGGCAAAACGTATCATCTTATTTTGTGTTTTCTTCCAATTAGATTGCCAACCCGTAAAATCCTGAAGTTTAGATAGTTCGTAGCTTGCAATAACTAAGATATGCCTACAGCCCACACCTTTTGCATTTGATTGAATCTTTTAAATAGTAACAATTACCGTTTTAAAGTTTCATGCAGGCGCGAAATAAATATAATGTTTTCTAAAGGACAGCTAGCAATGCGATACGTGGTACTATGCGGTGCTGTTAGTACTAGCAGGTGCAAGGAAAAATATTAAAAAAAAGTGAAGTAAGGGGCTGACATCGCCTAAGGGCATAAACTTTAAGCTGCTTTTTGAGTGCTAGGTATGGGATTGGTGGTGCTATGTTAGTACTAGCAGGTGCAAGAGAAAAAATACAAAAATGTGTGAGGGGGGACTGGCATCACCTACCTTAAACCCCAAACTTTAAACTAACTTATCTACTTCATTTTTTGCGCGCTAGCTATGTAACTGGTGGTGCTATGTGGTACCATGTTAGCATTAACAGGAATGAGAAAAATTTTGTCAGGCGGCTCACGCTATTTTAGTTGTCCCCAAAGTTTGTGCTATTATATCTTCGCCATTTTTTGGGTGCTAGCTATACGATCCGTGGTGCTATGTTGGTGCTAGCAGGTGCAAGAGCAAAATTTAAAAAAAAGTGGAGCAGGGGAGGGGCTGACATCGCCTAAGGGCATAAACCTTAAGCTGCTATATCTACGTCATTTTTAGTGCTAGCTATGGGTGGTGCTATTAGTTCTAACAGGTACAAGATAAAAAATTTGAAAAAAATGAAGTGGGGATGTGGAGGGCTGATGTAGCCTAGAACCCTAAACTTTAAATTGCTATATCTATGTCAATTTTTGGGTGCTACCTGTGAGACTGGTGGTGCTATGTTAGTACTATCAGATGAATAGAAAAATTTGAAAAAAGCGTAGTGGGGGCTGTATCACCATCCCCCCCCCCCTAACTTTGAACTGTAATAAGTGACAGTTTTTGGGTGCTAGCTACCAGTCATTTGGTGCAATCAGGTGCTACAAGGAAAATAAGATAATTTGGTTTTGGAGGGGTGATCTTGCCGTAATTAAACTAGGTTTTTGGGTAATTACAGATATTTTGTGTAGTATATATATATTAAATTGCGTAAATGCAGTCATTTGGAACGCTTGTCGCGAAATCAATCATGTGCTTGATACTTAAATCGACATTTAAAAATCGATCCAAGAGTAAAATGCCTTACAGGTTCTTTGTTTAGCCAATTAATCTCTATCGCTTCCCAGATTTAATGTCCTAACACCTATGCCACCCTGTATATAAAAATTTAAACCTCGTGACAACCACAGTCCACTATATGTTCTTGTTTAAGTTTGCTTTATGTACATGTTAGAATTGAAGTAGAAAATTAGTTTAAAGTAATTAAAGGGAGTATTCATTTTTGCGTTGATTGTTCTACTCCGGGATGTTCTAGGCAAAATTTTTTTTGAGTTGGTTTCCTTTTGTAAGATGTTTCTTCCTTAAAGGTTTGTAAACAAAAATTCTTTTCTAGAGGTTTCCTCTTTCTTTCTGCCTCACCCACCCACTCTAAAACTTTTTAGTTAGCACGGCCTTCTTTGGTTCCCTTTTTTTGTTGCGAAATCGGTACGGGCTATTTTCTTTGCTTACTTTACTTTTCCTTCTTATCTGCACAGAATACCTAACACATTTGATTTAATGCACATTTACAAAAGTTATGATTTGGTATTTGCATAAAAATAACGCATTCTTAGTAGTTGCAGTACGATGCTACCGTTTTTCTCTCGCCAACAATTTTTAGTGGTAGAAATAGACCGCTTGCTGGTTGCATTCTCAACTCATTTAATTAGGTAACTAGGTTTTAGGAGCCTTAGTCTAAATTTTAATTTTTGACAAAAGTATTTTAGTTAAATAAAAACTCTGTTGAGCATGAGCTTCGAGATGCTGTTTCAGTTACGTATATTAAATAAACAAAAATAAAGCTTTATACTTATTTATATAAACAAATATAGAACCAATGTAAGCTTTTACATTCAGAGAGTAAAAAATTAGTAAACACCTTATATTTAATATGTATATGGAATACAGTAGAGTTGAACTAGTTACAAACAGCACATTACTAGACAATATCTTATACACAAATTACGAAATTAAATCAACAGCTAACAACATCAATGCGCAAATACATACCTAAGACCTAAAAATATCTGATTCTAATTCTAATTAAAGCTTAAATAACCTATTACAACACATATTTAGAAAATAAGAACATAATAGGAAGGCACAAAAGAACGAACATGCTTTTGTTAACTGCAGCTCCTGATTTGTTACATAAATCTGTTGTACAAACAATACAGTCGACAACATCCACAGTTGGTGTGGCTGCTTGTTTCTGGCATGCCAAGACGTGTTCCTTATCTACTGGTGTATCTTTAACCACTTGTTCGCAGGTACCAGAGATTGTCTCCACTTTGGTGGCTGTATCTGCCGAAAGAAAATAAAATTAGTTTCGAGTCCTTAGATAATAAACAAGCAATTAGGTAAAAGAATGAAAACTTCATTGTGTTCATAGAATTAAATACATAGCAACGGACGTTTTATATTGTACCGATATAATACAAAGACCTCGTAAATGGTTAGCTATAAAATAAATAATACGTTGAGTAAAAGTTCTTAAAAGTAACCTAAAATGTCCTTGGTTAAAAGTATGTTAGCTCTTACATTAATACTTCGTGCAATGCATAATAAGTGCTAACCACATAATTGAAGAAATGCTTTAAACAGCAACAAAACCGCATTGAATAGTGTGTCATGGTTTATTCGACTCTTTCCAAATGGTATGAATTAGGTGCGTAAAGTTGGCACTACGAGTTACAACGCCAATTTTGAAACCAATCTTATTTTGTTACGTCCTAAATGCATCCTAAAAATACATTGTTTAATGTGCAGAACAAAAAATTGGTTGATACCAACACCACGCCCAACGCACGAACAAATAAGTTATTAAAAATTATTTTGTCGTTCTGCTGTGCCCAAATGTGCTCAGAAATTTTAATTCTAAAAATAAAAACGTCAAAACCAAATTAGGTTAGTTGGCGCTAACACTCAGCACCAAGTTAATGAAAAAATTGTTTTTCCCATACTCTGTCGTTTTGCCGTAAAGCACCACCGAATGCCCCGCCATCCTGTTTAAATTAGCGCTAAAAACAAGCTAAGTATAGCGCCAATGGGTCTGCATCTGCGCACAATAATTACATTAGAACGTAAACGAGGTGATTATGCACAAAGGCGTTACACCTTTCTGATAAATTCGATTGGCGGGTAGAAGGGTTTTGCATATTTAGCGTAAAATAGGAAAACTCCAGAATGTTATTTGCATAATTCCCGTATGTGTAAAATAATCTAGAACAATTGCATAAGGTATAAATTGCGGTTAAGAGGTTCTGCATTTCAGTTCTAATTGAAATTTTGATACGAGTTCCGATAGAAGTTTTCATTTCGATCCCAGTCCTAGTATAATGCTATGAAAGATGTGATATTGACTCGATATAAATTAGTGTTGATATGCATTGTTGTAATGATAATATAAATTAATCAGTAGGGCTTAGATAGATAATTATGGTGCTTCATTAGTAAATAATTTAGAAAATAGCATCATAGTGTTAAGAAGATAATATGAGTACTGTTAATGATCAGCTCAAAATAAGCTTTGGGAGACCTGTTAAAAATTTTACTGTAGCTGCGCATTGTCGAAAAGATTTGTATACTCGGTTTGAAAATAGGGAATAGTTGTTTATGCAAATAGAGTTTTCGTTATAGTATAAGTGGGTGTGTGCCACCTCGCGCACTCTAGCTGATAAGATATCAAGTATTTTTTAAAATGTCTGCTCAATTAACCTAAATTATGACCTAGCACAAGCAAGAATTATGAAGAACAGCTTTCCTTTTAGCATATCGTACTCCTTTGATGGTTTGGGCTCTCTCAACATGCTTAAGACCTCCCCTGACCTCAGTCGGATGCATCTTAAAGACGATTCCTGTCTTCTGAAAGACAAGGACCGCGGCTGAGATTGCTAGTAGCTACATATACGCGGGGTGGCTTTTATTTTCTCGAGCTAAGAATAACAGGAAATAGAGGCAAAAATTTATTTTTACTGTAGCTTCCTCGCCTTTCAATAATATCTTTAACCCATGAAAGTATTCTTATGGTTTGTACACAAAAAGGCTAACAGCCGCTACCAATTCGCCCGGTTCCTAAATGTTACTTCCTTAGTTATTTTTGAGATTTCGAAACAAGAAAATAGTCACCGGGAGGTTAAATGTGTCATATAAAGCGGATAGTCAATTTCTACGAAGCCACCTCCAGTAATAGCAGCTTTTGCAGATGCGGTTTATGCACTGATGTATTGTCATGACAGTTGCCATAAGTTTTCCTGCAGAAAGGGTACTTAAAGCGAGAGTTGAAACGTGTCACATGACATTGTGTCGATTTCCAATCAAAATAATGCACCCAGGACGGTAACACGTCGTCGATTGATAATTCAATCTGGTGCGTATGTTACTACCAGATGCTAGATAAACTTAATGCGATTTAAATTACCTAAATTTACAGAATTCGAGGTTACTGCAATAAACTCAAATGTAAGACCTAAAACTTTATTAAAAGCTAAAACCCTAATGCATAGAAAAACCTAACCAGACTCTATTCTACTGAAATTCATAAGATTCCGGATCTAGTAGCCATTTGCAAACAAAAAGTGCTTAAATTGAAACAAGGGTATCAAATCAAGCATTACTTCAAAGCGCAACTGGTCATTGTGGGAATGATATTTCAGCCCCTGTAATAATAGTTTTTTCCAAATTCTGCATTTATTATTCATCCTGTTCTCTAAAAAACTTAGCAAACGTGAAGCCGCGCCATGGTATGTTTTTTAACAGTTCGACCTTAAAGCAGGTATACGCCAACTGACTAAACTGGAGACTAGGTTATTTATAAGTCTTCCAAAAAAAAGAGGGCTTCAAACATTTAAAGATGGAATATAAAATGCTCAAGACCAAGAGGGATAAGAAGTCGATCTATCGCAACAATGATTTAAAACGAGTTGGTTAAGTTTCTTTGACGATGACAATTTTTCTTCAATTTCACGGTCAAGACAACATGAGATAGTGACTGATCATCTTGATACTCAAAATAATTGTATAAGATCTGATCCATGAAAATTATATGATCAACGTGCATAAACTTCCCGAATTGCCACCGCCGAAAACCTTTATTACATCCTCTGCTAGATCAAAAATATTAAAACTAATATATTTATAACTAATGTAGTTTGGACTTATACTCCAATGGGACACGATGAATGCAGGTAATTACAGAGAAGCCCTTTATAAATTGCGAAGTGCCGTTCTGAGCAAACGATGTGAACATCTTAGAAGAAAATCCTGCATTTGGAGAGCAATATTCGGTCACATGTGATTAAAAACTCGAAAGATGCAGAAACGATGGTGAGTTTATACAGCATTCTTTGGTCCTGACAAAGATTTCGCTAGATACTAATAAACTATGCATAGTGTATTTTTGGACGAGAAAGGTGTATTTCGAACTTTGTACATACATCTGAAAAGTGAGTTGCACCTTTGGAGAACAATAGCCGGTCACAGGTGATCGAAAACTCATAAGGTGCGAACGCGCCCCGAACACCATTATAGGACGTTTCCTTCTATACGCATCAACAGCATATAGAACCACATCCGCCGCGGCCCTGCACACTTGCTCCAAATCCTACCGATTGAAATCCATCTCCCCACATAATCCAAATTTGTAACTTTAATCGCAATCTTCAAATATTTCTACATGACAGGGTACCACTCTATGTCGAACACCATATCCTCCCCAAGACGGTAGTTAAATTCCACATCCACAACTCACTTCTTCACTCCTGGCAAGAGCTCTGGTCCACTTCCAATACCGGCAGACATACCTATGACATATTCCCAAACATTAAATACCTCCCGTCCCACATCCCTTTCACCAGTGGTCTGTAATCCAATTTATGACCGGGCATGGAAATTTTCAAGACAAACTGTACGATTTTCAACTAACCCCATCAACATTTTGTCCTTGTAAGGCTCAATCACACCTGGGAACTCCCACTCACCTCATCTACCACTGTCCGCTCATAACCCCTATACAAAACAAGTTCAACGCCGCCATCAATCTTGATCCATTTTCCCCTCTTCCTAATATAAACTTTTTAGTAACTTAATACCCGCTAGAATTCAACTTTTTATTAGCGAAATGTTTCTTACCAAACCTCTTATCCCAAATTCGCAGCACTGGAACTTACACTTACTCCACGTCACTTACTCTTATGTGCACTCGCACACTCATGCTCACACACTCATGATCCCAAACACGTTCACATAGTAATTCACACTAGCATCACACAGACTGTTGCCTTGGCTACCAACATGCTCCATTCCATCCAGCCATAAGGCGACAAAGTAAAGGCATAAAGCTCCAACCTCAGAACCTGCAAATACTCCCTGTATGTTTGTTGTGGTTTGTTTAACATTTTTCTTAATCTTCGTTGGGAATTAAACTACTCGTACTTTTTAAAATTATCTTTATTTATGTTTCGATCCATGACCTAGGATCGTTGTCAAAATAATTATTTGGTTTAATTCCCAACGAAGAGTAAGAAAAAACACGGAACATGCATTTCATTTTATCTTATCTACTGTGAGGAAAAAAAAATTCTTGTAAATATGTATGACTAGAGTAGCCGCAGGCCTAGATACAGCAACAAACAATATACAAATTTAAAAAAGAAGGTGAAGGAACGATTGTACTAGAAGCTTGTAGAGCATCCTTTGGTCTAAACAAAGCACTTGATAGATCAATCAAAACTAGTAAATTTATGACTAGTACATTCTAGGGCAAGAAAGATACGTATCGAACTGTATACAACAATGTCATGCGATAAGTGCAGGCAGGTACTGAAATCTTTCCAAAATTGGGAAATGGCGTTCAAAACAAGCGATGAGAATATCTGGGTAGGGAGTCGTGCTTTTGGGCAGTAATAGTCAGTCCTATGTGATAGAAAACTCGAAAGTTTTAAGAACACTTCATACACGAGCTTATCGAGCAGCCGACATACAGTCCTCGCCACTCGACAGACCAATTACAAAAATTATGACTAGTGTATTTTCGGACAAGAAACAGGTAGTTCCATTCAACTTTGTGCCCCATGTGACATGATAAACGGAGGCCGATATCGTGAGGTCCTCCAGTTGTTACATTCCTCTTCGTAAGTTTCAAAATTGGCAGTTATTCATTTAGATGGCAACGGTGCTCTATATTGAAAAATAATTTTCCTGAATGTTGTTTGAAAACAGCAACCTATACAATATAAAAAAACAATCGTTCAAAAGTCGTTGATTCCCCCCTTCCTATGCCAAATTCAGGCCATTTTAAATATTCAGATAGTAGTTGGGTCCTTATTTATATTTTTTAACTAAAATCCGAACTGAAAATCCGTCACCATAGGTACAATGCGAACCATTTTGCAATTAATATATGTATTTGCAACTTACCTCTCGTTTTCTTGTATAAACAGATTTGCACGTTTCCAGGAGGAGCATTTCCGCAGACAAGTTCAGTTTTTACCCCATTGGTGTACTGGTAGCATTTAAGAGCATATCCTGAAACAAATTATTTTCATTAGGTAAAAATTACTTGATATAGTTTACAATTATATCAATATTCGCATATTACGGTCTAGTCGCACTAGATTCGCGCTCAGAATCCACCTATATTCAGGGGTTTTAAACCAAGTTGCTTTTAAACTGAAATAATTTTTAAAAAGTAAAAACCAAAATTACTTGTGAAATCATTATGTGTGCGAGTATATGTACCAATGCGTACGTACGTGTGTGTGCGTGCGCACACGTATACGTGTTTGTCTATGCGCGTAGGCGTGTGCATGTATACATAAATGAATGTATGAATAAGATTAACATGTGTACACTAAATAAATACCACCTGGTAATACTCAATCAGCAAATAAAAATTATTGTTTTTGGTAAATGTTCGATTCAAGAATTGAAAATAAATAAACGCTAAACAATTATTGCAAGATAAAATTTTAATTTGAAACTGGAATGGATTAAATGGTCAATTGATAAAGTTTAAACGATTTGGACAATTATGGTATATGGATTTGGAATGCAAATTTAATGTTTTATGGAAATTAATAGAAAAATTTCAACGATGTGGAGAAGGACGACCAGCATAATTTACAAGGCAAAAATGAAAATAACATTGTTTTAAAATTTAAAAAAAACACTAGTATATGTTTAGTTAAGTAAGATTTTGTGTGAAAATCTTATGTGGGAGTGGATAATTTGATTGGAGTGTGGCCAACCTTCGGTAAGTTTTGCCATTATATAAAAACTATTAAACATAGCTGATCAGATATGTTTAAATCCAATTTTAAGGGGAGGTTGTTAATATTATCAGATTATTTTTAAAATTTTGTACAGTTTTTCCTACATGCCAGATATTGTTTGTTAGAAAAAAGCTGATGTGGATTTAATAATTATTTGAAAGATTGTTAGTTAAAAAATATTTTGTGCTATTATAAATTTTATGTCTGATTCTAGTGGTTGGATCTAAATTCAGCTAGCAAAAATAATTAGGGCAACACCTTTACTAAAATCATCTACAGATGACAGCAACGTTCTTTGACGCCTACCATCGAGCATCTTCAGCACTTATTTCGACGCCCAACCTGGGGCTGATTTACAATCATTTTCAGTTCACAGCAATGTACATTATATATATATATAATATATAACATATATATATATATATAATGATGTGATAGGAAGGTCATAATAGGTCATTAAGCACCACACTCTGTGAGAAATCCGACCCAAAGCTGAGAACATTAAAAATTTTCAAATATTTAATTTTTTACCCGGTATAATATTTCTAGCAAGGTAAGTGTATTATAGTATTTTCTATTGATAACTAATCCAATTTTCTAATGCATCAATTAAAAACAAGTTTTTATTGCATTTTAATGCATGTTAAAAACACCGTAAAACGAGTCCATGGTGTAATGATTCATCCACTTCAAGAACACTAAATAACTTCAATGTCAAGTTATCCGCTTTAAAAAAACCATTGAAAACAAGTTCTAGCCGGCAAAACTATAAAACATCCCTCGATTAAAAACCAGTATTTTTCTAAAATCTAAATCCAATAACGCATTTATCCTCTTGAGAAATATCAGTTAATAAACGTTATTTAATTCAAAACGTTATAATTGCGAGTATCCAATGCGAGGCATTTTCCTTTGAAAGAAGCTACTTTTTCGAGATTGTCCTTAGAGTCACAAATCATTTGTAAATAAGCAAAGGACGGGTAATTATCTTACGCGAATGAATACGCATCAATTCGTGGAACGGGATAACACCGGCATACTATAAACTAGATAAGATAACACGTTATCAATGATCATAAATTACAACAGAAGCTCATAAAGAGCGATAACCAATTATTAGTTCCAAGCATTAGTAAGAGATGGTGATGCTCTTGTGATTGCAATAAATTTTAAACTGACAGTTCATTAAAGATAGAAACACACGAAGTTACAGTTAATTGTTTCATCATGGGATGACTTGCACCTAAAATGTAATCGGAATATTCGAAACCGATGAAGTATTCAAAACTTTATTATATAAAGCGGGGAATCAATGAGGAGCTGGCATTCAAGTTTGAACATAGCTCATTCAACATTCGTTCAATGATAGTTTTTTATAGAGTGCAACGACGACATATTTATTGCTCCAATATACACGGTAATTGAACTTAGTGCAAGGTCACCTGCTACTTTAATGAATTAAAACAAAAGTACTTTCGAAAACTCACATAGTAGACTTCGACGTATGAAGATTAATTAAAATGAAAATCTAAAAACAAGAACCAGGAATTTTCCAATGCAGTTAATTCTACATGAAAAAAGATCTTTAAATACGAATTATAATCAAAGACAGGTGATAATGAAGATATTAATACCAGCAAAATTTGACGCAAATATAACCTTGTTAAAACTCTTCGAGAGACAATTTGTGAATTATTAAGTAGATTTAGCTAATATAAGATTTTTGAGTTACTTGTGAAAGGATAAAGTTTGTAATTTTGAGGTCCTCTCGCGGTAGTTTACCCCTTACAAAAAAATCTGCTCAAGGTTGCTGATCAGCCATACTGAGGCAGGGTAATAGAAGAATATTTGAATTATCCATATTCGTTTTAAAGAAGATTTTGTGACTTACATATGAAATGCTTTGGGGTTTTCTAATTATTAACAAGGATTAGGTGAATATTGTATTAATGTGTAAGTGGTAATGAAATGTTTCTTTCCAAACTTAAGTTGCAAATTGCATTATAAGCTTTCTTTATATCAGTGTGTGTAAGTCCATTTCTTAGATGTATGTAGAAGAACGAAGTTTTCAATTGTATCGAAAATTGTTCATGAACGATACTGTAATGTTGAGATTTGTTTCATTTCGTTTTCGTAAACTCCGCAGCATATTTATCACCGAACTGGCAAGAGAAAACTGGCATATTCAGGTAAGAATTCACATCATATTACCTTATGCTTTCAATCAATAGTCATAACATATTTTTTTACTTCCAAAGTCAGGGCGGTTGTACCCTAATATTTACAGCTGGTTTTGTTAGTATATACGTAACACTTCTTGCTTTGTTATTAAATATTTAAACGAATAAAACAATTGAAATTGATTTAACGGCCATAAACCATTTCATGGTGAAATAATAACTTTTATATTGCGTATTAAATAAAATTACAAGCATACATTTCAGAATTATTAACAATACAAAATATTATTTATGAACACAAATAAAATTTGAATATTTTTAGCAATCAATTGCTCTGTATCATAAGGAATGGATGTTGTACCCATTAAAAAATAATTAAATAGAAAGTTAGCATACGTTTAGGTAGTATGTATCCGTTTACAGATTTAGTGTTACTGTGGAGCGTGTCAATAATCCTAAAAATATTGAGATAATGCAAGTGAATGCTCAATCTTCATAAAAATTGATAACCTTTGTTGATTAAAAACCTATGGGAAGGTATGCACAATTATAGCTACCTTGTTTATAGATTTTGTAGTAGAGCTCGAAATGGAAAAAGCTAACACGTGTAGTTTATTATTTTCAAATTACAAAGAGATCAGTGGTGTTGTTAAGCGCTGTTAGCTTACGTGAAATCGTAAAATTATGATATTTTCATGTACTTGAATGCCCTGGGCAGGGCTTTTGCTATCCGTGAAAAAAGCCAGGCTAAAGTGATAACTGACTTTAAGAACATTGCAGTCAGCATCAAGGATTTATTTATTTTCAGTTATATTAAATCAATGTAGAAAAAACAACGTGCTGTTAGTTATCTATATGTTTTTTCCACAAAATGTGTTTTAGACCCTTGATGTCCATACAGTAAAGATTTTTTTATGGAACAATGTTGAGGTAGTAACTCCCCATAGATATTCCCAAACTCTTAGAACATTTCGTCCATTCGTCATCAATAACTTCAAAATCTGTTTTTAATATGCTGTTCTTTCTGTTAATCGCTTTGCAGAAAGGTTCAATAAGTTGTGAAACCATTCGGTTGTATCTTCACCCGCTAGCGAAGACTTGGTAGTTAAGCAAATTAGTCCCACATATATTTTCAGATGATAAATAAAGCTACATTACAATTTCTTCGGCAAACTTCTCACGCTATCAAAATTAACCTTTTCTTACGATGACAAGTGGCTACTGTACTCCAATTCTAAGCGATCTTATCACCGAATGTCGCCAACTGATTCAATACCGCACACTCCAAAGTATTCCTTACGCCCAAAAAAGATTTCATTATGCGTTTGGTGGACAACAGGCGGAACTGTCAAAACGAGTACTTGGAAATGGGCCAAACAACCATCACTGCTATGGTACATTGTAATCAACTTCAGGGAGTACAAGTGGCACTCATTCAGAAACAGCCTACTTTGATCAATGAGAGAAAGTACGATTCTTATAGGAAAACGCCAAACTGCATATTGCAGTGGTGACCCCGCTGAGTTGGAAAACGTTACCACACTCTCCTTATTCTCCTGACATTTCGCCAAGTGATTATCGCATGTTCCTACCGTTTGACAATTGTATGAGGAATAGGCACTTAAAAACTGGAGTTGTTATAGATGCAAATTCGTAGATTTGTACAATACCAGCATACAAAACTTAGTGTCCCATTGGCATGTCATCGAGTGCGGTGGTGATGGTTCGCTGAATAATAGTGTATTACTTTTATACTTTTCCTTCAAAAACCGCAGAAACTTTTTTGTTACCAAATACTTACCATTTTGACAACAAGGTCTTTGCTACTAGGACACTGATCAGCAACATGATTGAGATGTTTATAATTGAGAAAGCGCGCGAAAAACAACATTGCAAAAATTTGTGTGTCCTATCTGTTACATAGGTTAAATAATTAATTATTTAAAGATGTTGGTAGCAATGATGTTGCTTAGCTTGTACGTGCAAAGCCTAATAATAGCTCTACGATCGGATCGGAGTTTGAAAAAATAGAGATTAGCAGCTGTATGTTAAGTGTTTAAGGACAGAGATATTAATAACGTTTGTTTAGAAGAAAACCTAATTGTATCTATGAAATATAGGTGTTCTGTCTTTTAGTAATAACAACGATATAACATGGTGACAGCGGTAAAAGCGCAGGTAGATTGCAGTAAGTTACTTTAAAAAACGAAGTTCCGTGAAATGTTAAGCTGGAACAGCCAATAGAAACACACGCTCTGTGTTGTGAATTTCAAGATTAGGACGTCTAATTTTAGTCTCTTCGGATAATATATTTGTTTTGATTACGGCTACTGGTTAAATGGAACATAGCAGAATTCCGGATCAATTAAATTTTAGCGGGGATCTTGCTATTACTTTGACCTGTACCTAATGGCCAGTCGAAAAACTGATAAAAAAGATCCTGTTATAATTGCAATTCTTCTTAACCTACTGGACGACGAGGCTATTCAAGTTTAAAATACTTTTGAATATAACGAGGATGAAGATAAACAAAAACTGTCTGTTATATTAGACAAGTTTGAAAAACATTGTAACTTCACAAAAAATTTAGTTTATGAACATTTCCAGTTTTTTAAACGAGAGCAATTGTCTGAAAAATCAATTGATCAATTGATAACGGCTTTGCGTCAATTAGCTTCGTCTTGGGAATTTAAAGAGAAAGATGCTTTGTTACGCGATCGAATTATACTTGGTGTTTGGGATGAACGTGAGTTATATATCCCCAAATTAATATATATGTATATTCAAATGCAACTATTAAATCTTAAGAAATAGAATGTTACATTGTATAATTGAAGGACACATTATAAAAGATTAATGAAAGTTCATGATCATACGTGAGAAAGGAAGCAACTACTTTGTCTTTCAGACGGAACATGATACTGCAGGTGCACATCACAATAGCTTATAAGAAAGCTGTTGTTAGAATTAAGATTACTAAGAAGTAATACAATGTATTTTATCAAGAAGTAACAGACATGAGATCCGCACTTTCCTCAAGACGATGCGAAGGCAGGGATAGCATAAATACCCTGAAGAGCCCATGATGGCCAGTCTCGAACTTCATAACATAAACATTGTTGGTTGTTCAGCTACTCATTAGTAATTAATAATTTTAAATATTTGTTAATTAAAACGTTAATGAACATAACGTCCAAGTTGTCAAATCATTATTCTAATTACTGTATAAATAGAATACACTTGATAGGAGTGTTTTTTGGAAATAAAGACTTTTCTAAAAGAAGCTCCCAAAGGCTCAAAACCTATCTCGTGTACAAGAAAAACTATTACAATTTGCTAATATAGTAATAAATGAAGCAATTAATATTTGCGGGTCGATGGAATCGAGTGTGCAAACTTAAAAAGAAATTGCAAAAGACGCCTTTTCAGTGAATGCTGTAAAACGGGATATGAAATATAATGCTAGGGGTGCCAATAATTACAGTAGTCCGTCGCCCAAAAACAAGCCAACTACAGCACAAGATATATCCTCAATATTCGAGTAGAACTTCACACAGCAGTGGCAACCTTGATCACCACAACAAAAGTAACAATGTTTGTACGAACTGTGGCCTGAAACATAAAGGTAAGTGTCCTGCTTTTAGTCGAACGTGCAGTCTATGCAAGAAAAAAAGGACATTACAGAAGATTTTGTAGGAGCAAACACTACAATAACGTACATAGAATCTTATTAGATTCAAGCGAATGTGCGAAACGGAAACAAAATCCCGAAAACAGGTCAAACTTAATTGTGTGGACTATCACAAAGTCTGATGTTAGCACAGTTGAGTGGTTAGATTTTTTCGTTAAAGGCGTTAAGATAACATTCATCGACACAGGTAGCCAGGTGCTAAATTTATCTCATTTTAACGCACTGAAAATTCCAAGCGAACAACTTTCAGATGCTTCTGCAATGCTTATGTCATATTCAGGACATGAAATTAAAGCTATTGGTCAAATAATTTTAAAGTGTTGTTTTGGTAATAACGTCAAAAAGTTTGACTTTTATGTAATAGACTGACAAACCGACGCCAATTTTAGGTTTACCGGCCTTGCGATAAGGTGCGTGCGATAGATAACTGAGAACGTAGACGTGATGTCCAGGAATTTTAAATAACTTTCAGTCAGTTTTTCAGGTATCCGGAAAATAAACACAGTGTTCAATAACATGTGATAATGCGAACCATCCGGTTGTGCTCCGAGGAAACTCCCTCTTGCGGTCAAGAGCAAGGTGAAAAAAGCTAAGCAAAAGGTGGCAAAAAACAGAAGGTGGCAAAAAAATTAATTTCACCGGTTACAGAGGCAACAGATTCGGTATATCCAATCGTAGTTGTGCCAAAACAAAACGATGACATACGGATATGTATGAATCCAAGAAGTTTAAATAAGTACATAAAAGAGTAATTTTTGAAATTCTTACTCAGGAGGTCCTTTTCTCTCACCAAGCAGGTGCTTGCTGTTTCGTCGGCTTTCTTACAATTACCTTTAACGTATGAAAGTTCGATATTATGCACAGTAACTACGAGCTTAGGAAGATTTAGGGGTTTAAGTTTGCCATACGGAGTTTCATATGCGCCAGAATTTTTTCAAAGGTGCATCTTTGAAATATTAGAAAGAATTGATGGTGTTGTTTCATATTTTGATGATATTCTCGTATTTGGTTGCAGAACACGATCAATATTTGACTATTGTACTTGCAAAAATTAAAAATAGTGGTTTAACATTAAATCGAGAAAAATCAAAGTTTTCCGTAAATAAAATTAGATTTTTGAGTCATTTGATTAGCACAGAAGGTATCTTTTCTGATGAAACAAAAACACGCGCAATCAGAAATATGCAGTCGCCCAAAAATAAGATGGATCTACAAAGATTCCTTGGTGTGATTGTGTACCTCTCAAAGTTTATTCCGAATTAGTCGAAGGAATCGAGCAAACTGAGAAAGTTGATAAATAATCGAGTCTATTGGTTGACTCATAATTTAATCGGCTAAAAGAACTAGTTTCGTCGGCTACAATTCTGTCGTATTTTGACACAAAAAAGAAATGTACGTTATCAGTAGATGTTGGTCCAAATGGACTAGGTGCTGTCATCTGGCAGGAAAATAAACCTATTGAGTTTGTGAGTGTCTTTGACTCCAACTCAACAACGATATAACCACATAGAAAAAGAACTTTTAGGTCGCGTTTGGTTGTGAAAGATTTAATTACTATCTATTGGAATTAGAAAATTTTACAATAGAGAGTGATCTTAGATCTCTATTAGGACTTCTTAAAAAGCCGTTGGACGAAATGTCTCCTCGAATTCAGCGGATAGCTATCAAACTGTTGATACCGTTTTACATTGACATTTAGCCCTGGTAAACACCAAGACGTACCTGATACACTTAGTCGGGAGCCACTTGTTGAGAAAATAAATACTACTTATCTAGACTCGAACTAAAAGTATTTTCAGTGTACAAGCTGTAGAGGAGAACACAGTTTTCAATAAATTAAGTGGTACGTCCTAAATGGTTGGCCGCAGCACAAAAATAGTATTCCGTCTGACGTTACGAACTACTGGTCGATAAGAAATTATATATTTCTACACCAGGGTATACTGTTTTATAATTAACGGTTAGTTCTTCCGGAAAGTTTACGCCCTAAATTTCTAACTTGATTCATAAATATCATCAAGCAGTGGTTTCTTACAGGAAACGCAGAGGAATCTATTTATTATCCAGGATGATCGGCAGATATAGAAAAAATTATTCTTAATTGTATAACATGTCAAATGCACTCGAAAACAAACCAAAGAAAACCTTTAACAGCACATGAAATAACAGAACTACCACGGTAAAAAATTGGTTGACTTTAAATCGCTAGGAAATCAAAATTTTCTTGTAATAGTGGATTATTTGAGTGAATAAATTAAGCAACAAAACGGGAGAGTCTGTTATGGCTACATTTAAAAACGAGTTCCTAGTTAATGGTATTCTTATGGAAATCTGTTCAGTCAACGGACCACCATTCAATTGACGCGAATTGTTGACTTTGGAGAAAGGTATGATATTAAGTTGAGCACGTCTAGTCCAATACGTCTTCGTTCTACCGGTATGATTGAACGGAAAATTCAAACTGTTAAAGCACTTCTCACTAAAAGTGTTGAGAGCGGACAAGATCCATTTTAGGCTGTGTTAAATTATAATATTACACCAAAACAAAATTTACCAGAACCGTGTAAACTATTAATGGGCCGTAGGCTACGCACAGTTCTTCCGGTAAATCAATGTTTGCTAAAACCTAATTTTCCTTTGGGTGGGATAACTGATAGGATTAAACTATCTCATGATAAGCAAAAGATTTATTACGACATGTTTACTAAAAGCTATTACCGTTAGTACCTGGTCAAACGTGTTTTGGTTCAAGAAGATGTTCGTAAATGGAAACCTGGAACAGTTTTAAGTGAAGTATGCCCAAATGCATTCAAAGTTAAAAGTTGGAGAAAGAGGATATCGAAGAAATCGGCAAGCTCTGAGACCATTTCGTCAAGATTCGCCCCAGTAGAACAAAGTGTTGGTGCATGAGATAGAATAGGTGCAGAAAATCCGTATAGCGCTGTGTATTTAAAAACTAAAAGCTCTGTAGCGCCTAAGATTTTGAGTATAACTACCCCGAATAGGTTAATTGTTTTAATTTTCATTGAAAAGGACGTGTTGCATAGGTTAAATATGTCGGAAGCATTGATGTTGCTTAGCTTGTACGTGCGAAGCATAATAATAGCTCTACGATCGGATCGGAGTTACCTGAAAAAATAAAGATTAGCAGCTGTATGGCAAGTGTCAAGAACAGATTTTTATAACGTTTGTTTAATAGAAACCCCACTTGTATCTACGAAATATATGTGTTCTGCTTTTTAGTTATAACAACGATATAACACTGTCGAAGTCATATTGTTATCAAAGTTGAACCGATAAAAAAATATAATCATTTTACACTTAAAATATTGAAAGCGGGAAAATTTGGAGTGATGATAGCTTTGTTGGATGATTAGAATTAAGGTGATTTCAGGATTTCCTTCTTTTAGCAATACCTGATCAGAGGAGATTAGGAAACTAAGTTTTTTAAGTATATTTTTTAAGTATATATTATTTAATGTTAATAGAGTTTAAGTTTAGGTTGAATTTCATTTGAATTTATTTAAAAACTAAGTAAACAGACATTTGTAAAATATATTCAGCTACTCCAGTGATGAAATCTCATCTGGAAGAGGCATTTTATTTTGAAAAACTACTTTAATTATGACAATATATGAGTGTTTTAAGGTATTTTCAAGAAAGGTACATATAAGGTGATAAAATTTAGGAAACCGAAGTAAGGGATGCCTATACGGAATAAGTCTTCCGTACAAGAATATCAAAAGGGATTGCTAAGACAGGCGGTTTGGTGCCCCTCAGGTAGAAGTAAAAAAGCCCTTCAAGGTAAGTGATAATGTAACGTATTGTTTTTTGCATTTCAGCCATTTTATCTATTATTTTTATTTCTTATCTATTTTCTATTATAATTTTTCCATAGCAACCCACTTCCGCACCTGTGCAGTTAGCTAACGCAACTCTTGTATCAATACCGGTTCCCGAACCTACAGGGCAAATCAAAATTTATTCACTTGAAGCTCATTTTGCCCTGTTCGCGAATAATTAACTTTTAATATTTGTGGGATGTAATTGTTGTCATTCAATTTCCCAACTCAATGTAACGTATTGTTTTTTGCATTTCAGCCATTTTATCTATTATTTTTATTTCTTATCTATTTTCTATTATAATTTTTCCATAGCAACCCACTTCCGCACCTGTGCAGTTAGCTAACGCAACTCTTGTATCAATACCGGTTCCCGAACCTACAGGGCAAATCAAAATTTATTCACTTGAAGCTCATTTTGCCCTGTTCGCGAATAATTAACTTTTAATATTTGTGGGATGTAATTGTTGTCAGTCAATTTCCCAACTCCTTATGCTGTGGGGAGTTTTTGTCATCGTACAAGTCTTACTATTGGGTTTATGGAATAAATCCCTGGGAAAGTATTTTTCTTATCATGTGATTTACTTAGGTTAACATTCGTGCTTCCTCGTCTTCAGCAACAATGTAAAATGAATACGTTGTAATGTATTAGAATGATCAAATTATATCTGCTTTCTGATATCCGTAAATTTCACTACTCAGCGTCGGGGTTTTTGATTATATTGTAAACTATAGTTGTAATTATTTTAATTATTAAATGCAATTTTATGTGAGAAATACATAACATTTTTATGGTTTTGAAATAATTTATGAATCGGAGTTCCGTCTTAATATGTTTTTTACCCATAAATAACTTTCTAAGTTCGTGGTTTGAGTTTATTGTATGACGTCCTGCATTCTATGCCAATTTATTATATTGTATGGTTTAAGGCATGTTATTTCAGCGGATTTAGTGTCGCGACATTTATCCTGTTAAATGACTCGTATTAAATTGCATTAATTTATTTCAAGCTTCGTTTTGTATTACTTTAATTATATGAACAGTCCTAATTTGAAATTATATTTTTAAAAACAATAGAATTAAAATATCATGAACTGATCTTGGCTATTCATAAAATCTACTTTACAAGGTGCGTCATATTTAATTTATCTATTCGATCGTACTAAATTGTCTTTGCACTTTTAATTTTTAGCTACCATAAAGCGTCCGCATTACAAAGCGGCAATTTATTTAAGGTGTCATAATATGAATCAGTGTTAGTGTGTTAACCCGAAGCAAAACATCCACAATCAAACCATTCTGCCTATACCAAAACACGGTGTACATAATTGATTTCACGGCACAAAGTTTTTGGCTTAAACTTCACGTTCTTAGATAATGTTAAATGCCTGTATGCCATGTAGTTGTTTTTGTTCTGGTGTAACGTGAGCAATCCAAGTTTGGTCAACAGTAGCAATTTGGTCTAAAACTTATCCCCTTTGGCATAGTTCTCTCGAGGAAAACGAGCGCAATGCCTAAGCAAATAGTTTCATGCAATATTTTTTCAGCGTGACCACAACTAGCCATACGGTAAACATTCTATCACAATTTCGAAAGGAGCACCTTTTTATGCTTGATGAATTGGTGAAATCGAACTTTTTGATAAATTTTCTGCACAAGGTCATTATAAATGGCGGACGGGCGCTCAAACCATTTTCCATCGCGCATGTTTGGACTGTTGTCTTTAAATGCTCTTGATCCTTTTTTAACTTTCCAGCGGTCATAGTGTTTTTTTCTCTATACACTTGAATAATCTGTGGATGCATTGCGGAGGCAAACGACAACGCGTATATCACAATCAGAGGAATTTTCAACAGCCAGGAACTAGCGTTTTTTCTACACACTTGAGTAATCTGCGGATGCATTGCGGAGGCAACGACGCCGCGTACATCACAGCGGAATTTTCAACAACCGGGAACATTCAACAAACCTAAAAGTGGACAAATGCTTAGATACTGACGTCTGCAATTAGCCAAAGGATAAACGTAGTTAACGCCCATGTTTGAAATGCTGACCTCGTAGCTGTAGTGGTAATATTTCAAAACAATGCCTTGTACAAATTCATTGAAAAGTATGCCTATTTTGATGCAATCGAAAAATCAACGTCAGAGCTCTCTTCTCTAACTGCCATCACTAAAATCAGCTGTTGGGCACAAAACAAGCCAACTTCTGTTGAAAAAACTTGTTTCTCTGCACACTGACATGGGAATTGACCCCTCAAATTGAATACCACTGGATTTCTCTAAACATAGCACATTAACAACAACGCTTCGCTACAAAGTCACAAACAAGTTTTTCCCAAATAGTACTTCTATTCCAAACTTGAAAAAGTGTTCACCCAGAGTTACTTCTAGCTTCATACAACCGTCGCTATTTAAACACGATGATCCACGTAGTAAAATCAAACTAACTTTACAGAAAACAGTTAAACAAATTCAAAAAATACTACGCATAAATTGCTAAAATGCAATAATCATTAGTTAGACTAATCGTCAGAAGGCCAACTTGTTCTGGTAAGTTTTAAAGGCAACATAGAAACTTGATTTTTCCATGTTCCCGAATTTTTCAGTTTTTAAAAGTTGAAAGGGAGTAGTGATTATTTTCAGATAAAACAAATATCATAGATCCGTACAATGCAGGAATTGCATAAAATATAAAAAAAAATCCAAATTATATATTTTCTTGATTATTTTTGGTTTTTTTCCCAGAAATTTGATTTTTTTACAGATCTGGCGCCTATTCCCTTAGTTCGAACTCTCTATAAGTTCCTCACTTCCATTGTGAGGTGAAAAAATGGCACTACATTTGCTTTTCCAACGCTGCGTCCAAAAAGTGGCCATGCAACGAGTTTTTTTATCAGGAAATTTTGAATTTTGCCGAAGCCTTGTTGTTCCAAGCAAGGTAGAGATTTTTAACGTGCGTGACAACACACGCACCTCTCATTCGGACGAATATTTTTGTGAAAAATGCTCGTGTAACATTTTTTAGGCGGTCTGTGCCCAGGACTTTCTGCTTAGTAGTCACACGCAAACCAACACGGAGCCGCTTGAAGAAATGGCAACAGGAAATTTTGAATTTTCCCGAACATATTTTGCGGGAGAATTCAACAAACTTGTCATTTTTTATTTCCCCCTAGTTGAAAACTTCTAAAAAGTGCCATAACTTCAACAACAATGAATAAATGGCAACCGGACATCTTTGTCAGATTCGTATAAGTCTAAACCCATAAGTATATCAAATATGATGTAAATTGGTGTAGCATTACTCATTATTGGACAACTACACAACAGCCAAAAACACTTCGAATTTCCCGATTCCTCCAAAATGAAGGGCTTTGTTCAAGAATACTTCACACTGAACTGTTTCTCTATCCTCCTTAGCGAATTCCTGCCAATTTGACAAATTAATCCACTCAGTTCCAGGCTTATAACTTTAAAAATCAAATACTCTACAATTACAGAAGCCAAGATTTTGCAAAATCTAGGAAACGAAGATGAGGAGAAAGTTTGAAAAGTGAATTTCAACCAGTTACACATTTATGAAATAAAAATACTCGCTGACCTACAGAATTGAGTGGGTTTGTAGATAAATTTCGGATAAGAACCCCATTTTTAGTTGCTGTTCTAATTACGTGAGGGTATCTTAATAATTTACTCTCCGGAAATCATGCACTAAACACGTGCGTCTCATATCACATTCCATCAAAATATTCATTCGGCGTCCGTACAGAGATCCGTATCGAACAAAACTTTTGAATAGAAAACGATTATCATAAAAAAGTGATAGAGGCCAACGCCACACACGACCGTTATATTTTTAATTATTATCACTCAAAAATATGCATACATCGAAGTTAAAACACGGCAGAAAAACAAGAAAACATATTTATATAAAATTATTCAATAGAGTTAAATATAGCGAGTTGCCATTAGATAATAGAAGATACATTTACCGTATATCCGTATAATTGTTATAGTCAATGCAGTTTCCGCTATACTCCTATGGGTTAAAATACAAATATTAATTATATGCGAAACATTTACAACCGGATGACTATTGGAGAACAATCGGAGGAAGTTATGTGACTGAACTAGTAAATAAATAAATGGTATATTATTGCCTGAAAGATACCACCTACCTGAAGAAGTTAAAACAATCTACGAAATTTACACATCGTTAATATATTAGAACATTTCCAAAAATGAGTGCTCTATTTCGAATGCACTAAAAAAAATAGATTTTCTCAAACAAAAACTCAAAGTCAATGGCCAAAAAAAAAGCAAATGCAAAACTGCCCAGCAGATTTGGATTTAGTTCTTGCCAAAATATTAATTTCAAAAATATATATAATAGAGGAATTACAAAATAAAGCGCAGCGTGACAAAAGATTATACGTTCGTAAATTGAAGGACAGCTCTACTGAAGCAGCCGTGTACTTCTGTCACTTGACTTGCAAAATGGAAAAACTTTCAACCAGTCGTCTTACACTACTTTCAAAAAATTGATTAAATTCTTTTTTCGTGCAAATTATAATTCAGGAAGACTTGCTAAATAACCTAAAATCAATTGTTACTACAATGTCAGAATGTCTGGGTATGATTGTGTAGGTATGTTGCTGGTATTGAAAATAGATCAGAGCTCTTGTCAGGAGTGAAGAAGGGGCCTTGGGGAGGGTATGGTACTCGTCATACAGTAGTGTCCTGTCATTTAAGGGCATTGGAAAGTTGCGCCTAAGGTTATGGATTTGGATTAGGGAATGGAAATGAATTTTGATTAGTGGAATTTGAAGCAAGACGTGCAGGGCCGCGGTGGAGGTGGAGAAGGAAACGTCTTCTAGTCGTGTTCAGGGAACGTTTGGAGGATGGAGAATTTAGAGCAAACCAGAAATCTACAGCGTATTATATAACAGTAATGGTGATCTAGTTTCTGCGCGAATGTTTGTCCAGTTGCACTGAGTGGAGAAGAGTATGATGAAAGTTGTTAGGAATTATTTTGATTTTGGAGCGAGGGGTGTGTGAGTTTTTAATCTGGTGACTATATGCATTCCATTATAAAAGGTAATGGGAAAATTCGGGATGTGGATTTTTCGGGCTGCATCGCAGGTTTAAAAAGTCTTTGAGGAGAATCATTTTGGGCGAGGGAAAGAGCGGTTGCTTTTTTTTTCTTAATCTTCTTTGGGTATTAAACCACTCATAGTTTTTAAAATTATCTTTATTAACGTTTCGATCCATAACCTAGGATCGTTTTCAAAATAATAAAAACTTCAAGTTTGACATGTATGACACAAATTGAAGGTGACTTTGATTTATTGATGTTTGAAATATTTGGTTTGAGTACACTAAGCAAAATTTTTAAAGTTTAAATGAATAATTGCCTTCAATTTGTGTTACGTTTTTATTGTAAAAATTCAATAACTTGGGAATTGGAAAACATTTTTTAACATGTTTCTATTTATACAATTTAGAGGATGGTTATTAAAGAAGTGTGCAATTGCATTATTAAAAGGCTTAAGTAGTCGTTTTTATATTTATTTTGAAGGAAATCATTATGATTTAGGCTACCTCTTTGGTAGATTTTAACATTGTTCTGAGGTATCCTTATGGTGGGTTTACACTTGTCAGATACCAATGTTGTTCTATGAAGGTTGTATATGGATCTGAGGCGACCCTATGGCGGGTTTACACTTGTCAGATACCAATACTGTTTAACGGAGATTGTATATGGTTGTGAGGTAACCTTATTGCGGGTTTACACTTGTCAGATACCAATGCTGTTTTACAGGGGTTGTTAATATGCTTCATCATCATCTTCATTGGATCTTCATCTCAAAACTGGTTGGACACGTACCTGCACTTATTTATATTCTGAGCTAGCTTCCCTTCTATTGTTTTCTAATTTTATGTTTTATTTCACCGAGATTCAGTGAAGGGGGTTAAGCAACCTGTGGCTACCAAGATCCCCAATACTTAGATATTTGCCGAAATAATGGTTTTCTAGTTAATATGCTTATTGTTATATAATTAGTTATTGTATGTATAAATAGAAATCATGATATATATATATATATATATATATATATATATATATATATATATATATCTAGGTAGCATTGCAAGTTTTTCCTGGGTTTTCCTTGCGATATTAACATGAAATACAGCCTACATACATGATTTCTATTTATACATACAACTAATTATATAACAATAAGCATATTAACTAGAAAACCATTATTTCGGCAAATATCTAAGTATTGGGGATCTTGGTAGCCACAGGTTGCTTAACCCCTTCACTGAATCTCGGTGAAATAAAACATAAAATTAGAAAACAATAGAAGGAAGCTAGCTCAGAATATAAATAAGTGCAGGTACGTGTCCAACCAGTTTTGAGATGAAGATCCAATGAAGATGATGATGAAGCATATTAACAACCCCTGTAAACAGCATTGGTATCTGACAAGTGTAAACCCGCAATAAGGTTACCTCACAACCATATACAATCTCCGTTAAACAGTATTGGTATCTGACAAGTGTAAACCCGCCATAGGGTCGCCTCAGATCCATATGCAACCTTCATAGAACAACATTGGTATCTGACAAGTGTAAACCCACCATAAGGATACCTCAGAACAATGTTAAAATCTACCAAAGAGGTAGCCTAAATCATAATGATTTCCCCTTCAAAATAAATATAAAAACGACTACTTAAGCCTTTTAATAATGCAATGCACACTTCTTTAATAACCATCCTCTAAATTGTATAAATAGAAACATGTTAAAAAATGTTTTCCAATTCCCAAGTTATTGAATTTTTACAATAAAAACGTAACACAAATTGAAGGCAATTATTCATTTAAACTTTAAAAATTTTGCTTAGTGTACTCAAACCAAATATTTCAAACATCAATAAATCAAAGTCACCTTCAATTTGTGTCATACATGTCAAACTTGAAGTTTTTATTATTTTGAAAACGATCCTAGGTTATGGATCGAAACGTTAATAAAGATAATTTTAAAAACTATGAGTGGTTTAATACCCAAAGAAGATTAAGAAGAATACTAAACAAACCACAACAAACATACAGGGAGCGGTTGCTTATTTAAAGAGGATCAGGATTCGACGGAGTTCATGAGAAGGATGTGGTGCTTTTTAAAGAGGTTCGGGAGTTGCCATTAAGAAAGTCAATGTCGTCAGCGTATGCAAAGGTGAATGTGTCTGTAATACGAGACTTGTTCAATTGAAACCCAACTTTGGTCAGGTTAGCCTTGGAAACAATTGTAATCACTCAACCGACGCTTTGCAACGTTAGTGGTGTTTGTAAACTTCCCACTGGTCAGCTTCTCTCGTATATATTTGACAGCAATTTTAAGTATTGTGACTGAAACGACGTTTGCTGTTAACAATCCGATCAAATGTGATCAGCGTGCGGTCATTCAATTTCTGTGTGCTGAAGGTTTGCAACCATTGGAAATTCAAACACGAATGCAAGCAGTGTATGAAAACACATGTTTTGCGTATCCAACTGTCAAGAAATGGTGTCGAAAATTTAAGAATGGACGCGAAGGGACGAATGATAAGCCGCGACCCGGTGCAATGTGTACTGCGTCAACAGACAGGAATATGGCATGTGTGGAAGGCCTGATTAGAGAAAATCGTCGAGTTTCGATCAGAATTTTCCGATTTACCGCCTTGCGATTTTTACATCTTTGGGCCACTGAAAAAGCGTTAAAAGGTAACCGTTTTCTGTCGGACGAAGAAGTACAAAACGCCGTGAAAGAATTCTTCGAGCAGTAGCCGCAAGATATTTTTGGGCAGGGTATACATTGGTTGACAAAACAATGGGATATGTGCCTTAATCGTAGTGGTAATTATTTGTAAATTTAGTTGTCAATAAATTTTTCCTGAACCAAAGATGGGTTTCCATTGAACAAGCCTCGTATTAAGGTCTAGGATTAGATTGAGTGCAGAATTCCAGAAGGTGGGAGGTAGGTAGGAGCCTTGTGGACAACCTTAGGTGAAAGGTTCGGATACGGAGTGATAATTCAAGGATAGGCATGCTGTTCGAAAGCAAAGGACCGATTTAATAATACGAAATAGGTTGGAAAAAAAGTTGGCTGCTTCGATTTGCGGAGATTTAGCCACCAAAGGAGGTCAAAGGCAGAACGAGAATCTAGGGCGATTGCATAGGTATGTGGATATGATTAGCCTGTCAAAATGCGCAAGTGAGTAGTTCGATATGCCCTACGGCCTGGACGAAAACCGTAATGGTTAGGAGATAGCATGGAGTGCAGTTCTACGTATGCTTTGAGTTTAAGAAGAATAACTTGTTCTAGGAGTTATCCAAGGCTAAGAACTAGGGCTATAGGTCTGTATGATTTGGAATATTCCTGTGGCTTATCTAGTTTCAAGATAAGAGCAATGAAAGCCGATTTGAAACATTCAGGGAAATTCCTTACAACAGGCACTTGAAACAAGAGGTTGGTGAATTCCCTGATTAGGGGTCAGGACTTTTGGAGAATAGTGTTCGTGAATTGATCTGTACCTGGAGCTTTGTGTGAGGATAATTTGACTACGAGAAAATCAAGAAGGTTGGTATCTGGGTCTGTGCCTGGGACGCTGCCTGGTGGAGTTAAAAAGTTGGTGATCAGAAGTTGTTGTGCTTGGGTAGGAACGTCATAAGCAGCGAAGAGGATTGTCAAATCTAACAAGATAGACATGGTGTTTTTTCGAAACTGCTCAGAATTTTTTGTAATGGTTAGAATGTACGTTTAACGGTAGATGGTCCAATGGTCTGCGTTATGTTCATGGGTGAGCTTGTGGTAGTGCTGTTTATGAAAGGTTGCAATACGGTCCTCGCAGTCTTCTGTTAATGCGAGGTTATTGATTATGGTCGTAATGTGTCAGTTCTTCTTGCTCATTGAAGATGCGTTGATGTGCGTGTGTCGTGCAGTGGCGCGTTCAGGTGTCCACCACGACGACGCTCGTGGGGTGTAGTATTTCCGTGAATTAAAGTCAGTGGGCTGCGGTAAGGATATCTGGGATGACGCATTTTTCTTGGAGTCTGCGTGAACGATAGAGGGGAAAGAGAAAATAGTTTTGCTGTGAAGTCTACGTGCGTGTGTAATAAACTGGGGTTCTAGGTAGGAGGTTAGAGGGGATTTCAAAAATAATAGGATTATGGTCACCAGCCTGGTGGATGTGGGAGACATATTAAGAAGAAGTTGGCGGCAGAGGTGGTGGTAAGTATGAAGTCTATATTGGATTGGTGATGCAAAGATTCCCACGTGGAGATAAGAATGGGGGTTCTGGATATGGAGGCGATGGTAGTGAATGAAATCTTTTAGTAGTGTTCCGCCCTTGTCTGAGTTGTAGTAAAACCATAAAGTTGATTTAGCGTTAGCATCAAAAGCAAAGGTGGTTGGTTGATTGCCAATTTCAGTTCAAATCGTTTTATGGAGCGAAAGTATTTTTTGTGGAGCACTTCGTCAAGACCATTGAAAGAGACCACATGTAAACTTTGGTAGGTTCAGTAAATCCTTGATAATTTAGGTATTAAACTGATTAATGCGATTAGGCAATAGAGTTCGAAATTATATCCTAGCAGGTTGGTGAATTTTACTTTTAGGAAGAATGTTTCCTTCAGTAGACAACTTCATGTTAAAAAGGCATGTTAATTAGAAACATCTAATTGTTTCTCGAAGTCCGCAAAGTTCCAGTAGTATCTGGTTAAAACGAATTGAGTCCGGGAGATATTTGATATTAGTTGTTTCCAAAATGCATTTACAGCCAAATGACTTCCCAGATATTTATAATAAATCTTCTCAAACTATCACCTACAGTAACCGTAAATTAATGAACATTTTGTCAATTGTATAAACTTATAAACGCACGTTCCCGTTATTAGTTTTTCAGAAATTATATAGTAGTTTTGTTCGCCGAAAACATTTTCCATTAGATAAGTAATTTTTTATATATATTTGGCTTTTGTTTAAGAATATTTGTGCTTAAAACGTAATTGTGCAATAGAGTAGAGTTTCATACACTGGTGTTTTCACAACTAATGTAAAGTAGTTTCCAAGCTTGATATAATAAAAAATATTGCAATTATTTAGAGGGCTGATTAAAATTCAGGCAATTTAACTTTTAATTTTAGAAACCTTTTTCAGCTAGCAGTTTCTAAATAGGTATATTCGCGTCCTTATCATAACGCTTATTTTAGGTTGGTTTTAGTGTTGGTGTACTATATTATTCCCGGTAAAAATTTTAGGTTAAAATCATTTTCCTGATCTTGGGTTTTGGTATCCTATTGTTGTTCCTTCTGGAGTTGTTCTCTAAGAACTCCGTATTTCGAAATTAGGTAGTGTCCCAGGTAATTCTCAATAAAGATGTATTTCCCACGCGATAGTATTTCGGGACCTTTTTCGAACATTTACACCACACTTCCCACGGAGTTAGTCGGAAAGCAACCTCGTTATTCAAAGGCCAACTGTATCTACCCACGTTTGCATGTTGTCTTGACAAAGTGCTCCACAAAACAAAAAATACCTTACCTCCATGAAACGACGAAATTGTCTTCGGCAGAATTCGAAAAATGAATTAAGACTGGATGAAATTAATTTTGATGTTTCTCTCTATCTAACCTATGTCAACTGTAACATTAACTTGAACCAGAGAAAACTCTTTGCCATTTTTTTAATCTACATAATAAACGTGTGAATCTTGTTCGTTCCAAGACGATGATGTCATAGACGCCAACGTTGTACATTATTAACCTAAACAAATGAGTCATAAAACTGCAATAATTTAGAGCACAGAGTATCGATGATATCATTTCTAACCTTAAAACCGTCATAGTGAATTTGAAAACCTTTGAATATGAATAATGCAAGATTACAAAAATAACCCATCCTTAAATTAAGAATGCATGTGAAACAAATTAAATTTCTTAAGGGCAATATCCCTAACCCTATTGGTGGAATTTACCAATACAGAAACTATTACAATGAACTATAATTACAAACATTTCAAAGGAATGTTACAAACTATAACATTTAACGTGTTTTGTGTTTTATTATTAAATTGAACCTGTAGGTCAAATTTGGATAACCCCTGGGCATACAAATCGCTAGTCACTTCAACGTCAGAACCGAGAAGTGCTCCAGAACTTGAATACAATACTCTAGGAACGAACTTCGACAATATTTATTAACGTACCAATGACTAATGGCTAATGATTACGTTTTCAGAAATCCTACACTGACGAAAACACAATAGAAATTTTTCATCGCTTCCTTGGTTTCTTTTCAAGTAGGATCCTCTCTGCAAATCAATTCCGGAATGGCACGGCATTTAAGATACACATCTTTCGCAGCCTGTCTTAATTTTTGAAATAATACCCAGACTATGATTATCAAAACTAACGAGGCAATCTTTAATCAAAAGCTTTTAACAAAATCTGTAAGTCCTGGGAAAAGATGCTTCTGTTTTATATAGCGTTTTTTTCTAAAAAATACTTCCTACTGGAATTAACTTAAAAACTAATTTACTTAAATAGTTACTTAGTAACATAGGCTAAAATTAATCGTGACAATCGATCTAAACTGGCGTTGGCTGGAGTCCAAGTTAATCATTTGTGTTGGTATATTTACATATTTAATCGTCCAAACTATTTTTAAAAATGGGATTTTTCTAATTTTATTACTGTAGTCTTAGAGGTTCCTCGAGGTTCGATATTTTGCCATATTTCCCTCAATAAATAAAACAATGTCTAAAAAGTTGATGTTTAAACAATACACTTGTAATTTTATGAAATATTTTCTGTGTGACAACATAAAACTGAGAAAGAAAAGTAAAAGCCATCTGATCTCCCAGTGGAGTCTAAATGCTAAGCAGAAAGTTGGTGACATTTGCGAAGCTAATATGTTGAGTTTCCACTTTGAATAGCATAATCCCTAAAGTGGCCAAAATGCACGGAGTAGAAAGGTATTTAATGAAGATAAACACAGGACTTTCAAGAATAGAAAATAAGCTAAGATCTAATCTAGTGCAGGCTAGAATCCAAGCTAACCACTGGCATTGAGTACATTTTTGCATACGTAATAACATCGTAACTTTTTATAAATAGAATTTTTCTATTTGTATTTGCGTACTCTCCTATTTCCCTGAAACTTAACTAGATGGTCAATTAGGTGAACGTCAACAAAATTATGATACACGAGGACAGCAGAAATGGAAATAGAAGCGTCTGGCTAGTATTAATTACCCATCCAATTGTAACAGAATTAGCATAATTATAAATAAACGAGGACCTCCGTAACAGGCGAAAAACTAACGAATTGGAAGTCTGAGCTGTGAGTTTCAGGTTCGAATCTTGCGTGCGGCGACGACTTTTCATCGAAAGGTGTTTGATGTTTTTTTGAATTTTTGTGGTGAATTGCATGTTGGACAGAGTGGTCATTTGACCTCAGCAGTTTGTGTCTATTACAAATAGAAATTTGAATTTTGGATCGCCAACCACTTTGGTCATGTAAAACACATCACAAATGCGGCCTTGTCGGGAAGTTTTGTTAGGGTTTATCCTAAAATTTATTGCTATTGGTCGTAAGTGCAAAATGGTAATTTACTGTCTCCTTGACTAAAAAATCATTTCAGTGTATACTTATTTGAATATATGGATCCATTACACTTTAATTATTACAAGTTCGAAAGTTAGGCAACCAATTGTGCTAATCCTTTGTTTAATTCGCAAGTCCGCATATTTACGTTATACTTTCTGGTTCCTTATCTAGGCAAGAGTTTATGATAATCAACAATTCCCTGAATGTTGCTATTTGAAAATACAATTGAAAATCGCTTTTGGTTCCGTTGTTCTGTTGTTACTAAAAGTTAGTGTTTTGCAATGAAGCTTTTTTACGAATACGTTGTTAAAAGTTTTTTAGAAAGCGTACTTCGTGTTCGTCATTCATAAAACGAGTAATTTAAATGAAAATTGTGACTTTCTTCTTTATAGCGATGTGATTTGTTGACTAGGAACCCAACTAGGCAGTTGGAAAGAAATACCTTTATGCTGTTGTCAAGTGAACTTACAAGTTGGGCTAGGATACCATGAGGGTTTCCTTGCGGTTTGTTATTAAGGTTTTGATATGATGCTTAAAAATTCTATAAATTTTCTTATTACAAAATCAGATACAGTTGCTAATCGATTTCATACATATGTTTTATGATTTAATATTAATACTTTGTGTTTGCTTTGGATGCTGTACGTTACTAGTTGAAAAGTTACCAGCACCCTTCACAGCCTGCGCAAGGAAATAGCATATGATGGTAACGTGACCTATAGCTGATTACTACATTCGATAAATATTAAGAGTTTTGACGAGTAGACATGAAATTATTTATCCTCTAAAATTTGCCCAATAATTTGGGGATTTATTTGAATGTACTACTGAAATTTTCTTTTTGTGCTTTTGCTTCAGTAGCTTCTATTAAAAACGAGTCCGTTTTGCGCCAATATAGAGTAAGTAGTTAAGATTCTGCCGATATTATACGTCCCTTACGCGCCAGAATTTATTACCTGTAAACGAGCGGCCAGAACGAAAAGAACGCAATCAGGAATAAGGAGTGAGCTCGCCCGAATTACGGTGTAACAAAAGACAGAGAAGAAAAAGAAAGAAACCGAATGCCAATAGTCTGATATCCTAGAGTATGCGGCAATATTTAAGGGCTGTAAAATAGAGTTCTTTCATTGACAAAACGCCCTTCAGCTTGATTGTTCCTAGATATAATTAATATTTAATGTTAGCACGTGAAAAGTGAAGAATTCAGATGTTTGTCCTTAAACCAGCAATTTAATGTTGTTTGCCATTTAAATTCGTACAAGTTACTTAGGAGAGATATATTTTACACGTGTTTTGTGTTTATTTATCATTTCAGGTACAGATGTTCCGAGGTAAATTAGTTCGTGGATCACGTCGTTTATTCTGTACACCCTCCAATCTTCGACTGTTGACTGTGTTAGCGTGGTATTAATTTTTTTCTTTTCTTTCTCTCTCCATAATTCGGGCAAGTTCACTCCTTATTACCAATTGCTTTTTTTTCGTCCTGGCCCGCTCGTCTTACGGGTAACAAGTTGAACTAACAATTCACTTGACCAGTACCATGTCCTGCGGATTTGAATCCTGCTACTTTAGAACACAATAATAAAGTCAACGTTTTGTCCCCTTTTAACAACAGGACGTGATCATAATTTCTGAAATGTACAGATATGCGTTCAATTAAAACGATAACGAATTGTCTTTTAGAAAACATCGTGAATAGTAAATACCTGAAAATATTACTCCTGGACCAACGGAGTGCAACGCCCAAACAAGTCAAAAAGTGTCACAACAGCGTAACTGAAGAAGAAATGGAAAGAGCTATGTGAGTATTTTTACTTTGTACATAAATAAACAAGTGAGTTCTTATTGTTCGGCTTAAGTGGAAGGAACTATTTATTTTTCGGTGCAGTGTGAACTACTTTCCATATTGAAGGGAAGTAAGAACCCTCTTTGTATTGAGATCTCCAAGATGTGCACAGATTTACTGAATTTTCCAACGTGGAAAAAAGTATTTTAGCGATTAATTTTATTTAACCGATTTTGATTGCAGGGTCTCTTCTGAGTCGATGTTTGGTCGTTGCCGAACGACCATACTAACCAGGCTATTTCCTTTGCTTATTCGGGTGTGTAATGATGGCCCTACGTCTCCAATGCAAAGATAAACTATATACTTCTAAGTCATGGAGGTTGTTTCTGGCGTTTAGAACGTGACCATATTTCTAAGATTTCAGTGCCTGATTTGTAAGCGGTTTTGATCTTGTATTTACATAAAATGCCGATGCGATCGTTTACTTTAGGCATTAGAATGGCTCCAGTCTGTTATTCCGCGTTAGGTAAAGATGCTTGTTATAGTTCATATTTAAGGTGCGACTAAATTTTCACACCTTCGTGAACAACGGCTATGGAAGTCGACTTCCAATAAACTGACAAACTTTAACCGTCCAGTATGTAAAATTTCGTTACAACTGTAATAGTCTCAAGCAACTCTTCCATAGTGCACAGAGTGATAAGACGATTTGGCAAAATTCTTAATACATCAAAACCATTCATAAGCTCCTTACTGGAATTTGACAAATATTAGCATCCCAAAACCCTAGAAACAGCCACTAGAACCCAGGCGAATCTAACGTGCCCAACGATGGTATTTATTGGGCATCCCGACACGGTCCGCTTGAAAAATGTTAAGCGAGCATTTTTCACAAAAACACACCCTCGTTCGGATGAGAGGTAAAATGGAGGTCCCGTGTGTGTGTTGTCACGCATCTTAAAGATCCCTACCTTGATTGGAAAAAGCAAGGGTTCGGCAAAAGTCCAAATTTTCCAGGTAAAAAAACCTCTCTTCCTGGCCAATGTAGTACCTTCGGAACGAGCATTAGAAAATCACATGTAAGGTATTTATTGGGCATTCCGACACGATCCACTTGAAACATGTTAGGCGAGCATTTTTCACAAAAATACGCCTTCGTTCAGATGAGAGGTAAGATGGAGGTCCCGTGTGTGAGTGTTGTCACGCACGTTAAAGATCCCTACCTTGCTTGGAACCGCAAGGGTTCGGCAAAATTCAAAATTTTCCAGGTAAAAAAAATCGCTTCCTGGCCAATATAGTACCTTCGGGTGGAGCATTGAAAAATCACATGTAAGGTATTTATTGGGCATCCCGACACGGTCCGCTTGAAAAATGTTCGACGAGCATTTTTCACAAACATACGCCCTCGTTCAGATGGGAGGTAAAATGGAGGTCCCGTGTGTGAATGTTGTCGCGCACGTTAAAGATCCCTACCTTGCTTGGAACCGCAAGGGTTCGGCAAAATTCAAAATTTTCTAAGTAAAAAAACTCGCTTCCTGGCCAATATAGTACCTTCGGTTGGAGCATTGTAAAATCACATGTAGGGTATTTATTGGGCAACAACGATCACTACCTGCGAGATTAAAGGATTATCAACGATACGTTACAACAAATTTTAGACTCGTTCAGAAGTAGGCAAGCCCCAACGCAAAGCAGATCAACCATCTGTTTTGACTAAAAAAGTTCAACTATTAAACACGCTTTTTCCATGCTAGAGAAATCGGCAAATTCTAAAAAATTCGCGAGAATATCAGTGATTTCGACAAGTATTAGAGTTGCCCATTTCCTCAAATGCGGAAAGCGGTTCTGACTGCACCATGAGTAGAAGCCTGAACTTTTGACATAAGCATTATATGTTGAACTAATCAAAATAAATCGTCTACGCATAGTATAATTAAATGCTTATTTAACTTGCACTTCCCTTCCTTTCGTTCTTAAGATACCTTGCCGTAGCGCACATTTTTGTTTATTTGTGCATCTGGGTCTGCTTATCTAGAACTGATCTTTCCTGAATTCACTGCATTGGTGCAAGATTTGTTGTAATCGATTACGTTCAGAAAGCCAAAAACCAAAAGTAGGCAAGATGTCGACTTCATTATGGTGTCGTATCGTTTAGCATGGCCCTGAGCCCTAAAACCTCAGACTATATCATTACTTTCTTTAGAAAGTATTTCAAATGTCTAGCATGATGAGAGAAGCGACTGCACCATTTTTATTTCGTACGGAAGTAATTCAAGTTTTAAAAGTCCTGTAAAACTTATTCAAAAATTAATTTTATGCTGTTTAATATGAAATATGACACACATTCTGTTCAGATGTTAACTTTGGACAGGGGTCAAAATAGTTTTGATGTCTACGCTGTCAAATCCCTGCTAGTAAGCAGATAATCGATCTGATGCCCCTGTCAACGCATATGTCGAAACTTCAGGTTTGTGCTTACGGTGTACTCAGAACCGCTTGCCATATTTGAGGAAATGATCAACTCTAATACTTCTCGAAAATTCTGATCTCGCACGTTTTTACAAATTTTCCGATTTTTCTACTGTGGAAAAAGCGTATTTAACGACTGAACTTATTTAACCGAAACAGTTGGTTATGATCTGCTACGCGTTGGCACTCGCCTACTTTTGAACAAGTCTAAATTTATTATAGATTTCCATAAACAAGATGGTTACAGACAAACTAGCAATACGTTGTCCAATTGTAGCAAACCCATTAGCATTTGTAAAATCCCTAAGAGGTGTAGAGGATGAAATTTCCAACCCCACTGATTGAACTTGCTACTGCATTTAAAGTGAATTTATCCTTAGGTCCACACACGTTAACGTCTGTTATGAAACCTTGACGATAATTTTACAGTAAACAAGTGCAACTCTAGCTGTTAACACAACACTTAAACTTGGTCCATTTGACAACCATGTTCTATCAAGAATGATTGAGCTCTCCTTACTATTCGCCTTGCCAAACATTTTTTTCCATATTATCCCTTGTATCTTCGTTTGAGTGATTGATGCGGTGAATCAGCTCTTCTTGTTTATTTTTTATTTCTTCCATAAAGAACTGTTTGAAAGTGGCCCAAAGTAAGGTACTCTAATAGCTTCAGGTTTAGCTATTTAAGGGGCCAAAGCATTGGTCTTATCTTCCAACGCATCGATTAGTAAATGGTTTATTCAAATATTGAGACTAACAAAGCTACTGTATGGAAAGGCTCAATCACGTAAAAACGTCATACTTCGTCTTATGCTTAGGGGAGAATTCCCCGAAGATTTCGGCAAGCTATTTTTGGGAAACTTTTCTAACATGTCTAAGTCGATCAAATTGTTTGCAATCACACGAGTCCACACGTTAACAGTAACCTGTTCTGGAAGTAAATCTCGGCCACTGTAAACGCTTTTACTATGAGGAACTGCTATCCCATCGCCTCTTCCCAACCAAGAATTCCTGGAGCTTCTACATTTTTCATTAACCAATCACTGAATTCTATTCGAGGTTGTAAGTCAGCTTCAAACATGTTGAACTTTTTGTGATAAGCGTGGTCACGATTTTCATTTAGCGTTCTAGAAAGACTCATTCTTTCGATTCCCGTTTAAGCTGCAATTTTTGTGATACTTATACAATTGTCTTGATCCATGCACTCTAAGACGAGGTTGACCTGATTTCCGAATGGAACTTTCTGCTCACATACTTACTTTGGAAAGCTTCCGTTCTCTCATTTACCGAAATACGTTGTGAATTGTGTGGCGATTTAGGGAACGCCTTAGAAATCTCCGTCAATTTCTTCTATGGGTTGGATTAATCTTTCATTAGCGAATCTCGTACACAAAAACCAACTGAGTATTCCGCATTAGAGTACTCACACGGTATTATTGTTATAATTTAGCTGTAACTATTAAATTAAAGAACAGAAACATACGATCGATTAAAGAACAGAAAAATACGATCGATGTAAACTTTACAAAAATCATAACCCATCAATTTTTATGTCTTCGTCAAATTACGACAATACTAGTTAACATAATTATAAGTCCACGGTAACGCCACTTAATGAAGTCAAAACTCATGAAAAACATGTTTTAGACTAGTCAACTTTGGGTATGAAACCTTTGAAGAAGTATTACGGAAAACGGAAAACTATAGCCAAGAGAGGACGTTGTCCTACCAAGCAATTTTAGTGTTAAATGTCGTGTTAATAGTTAACGTTCTTGTTTGCTCTAAGCTTTCATGAAAGAGGTTTGTTTTTGCGCTTAACAGGTTTATTAAGCGCAAAAACAAACCTCTTTCATGAAAGCTTGAAGTTTAGTCAAGTATAAATTACTTCGTTCAGTAATTTAGACTTGGATAACGTTATGGCCTAATTTACGTTAGATTACTGTTACTTTTATGTAGTTCAGGTCAGCAGGATCGACAACTTTCGCCCTCGCTACCGCTGAACTCGATTGAGTCATTTTTGCTTATATTGGGCCAAGAAATCGTTCTGTAAAGTATTGGAATTTGGCAGGCGACAACTCTGTATATTGTCTTTGTTTATGAAATGGAAATAAGGCGTATCCTACTGTAGAAAAATCTCATTTGCTGAAGTGGAAAGTCGATCGTCTTTTTCAGATTCCTATTCCTCATCCGTCCGTATTGTTCATGTTCTCCAACAGTCACACAGTCTCTCAGAAACTCCTTCCTTCTCATTTTCAGTACGTTTCCCAGCTCTTCTTCCCAGCTTATATCGCATTAAACAGATTCTACGTGGTGAGGCATGAACAATCGCCGAATCTTATTTTTCTCATTTCAAATGCACTGCAATTATTTTCGCATCAACGTATTCTACCTAATTACTTTGTCGTTTAACTGCGTAATAGCCTTATAATAATACACATACAAGTAACCTTGAATTGACATGCCGAAGAAAAAAAAAGTGTAGGAGAAGATAGTGATTAGATCAATGTTCGCTTAGTAAAAAAATTGATAATCTAACGATGCTGTAATGAGAGGCAGTTACACAAGCAGAATACAAAAAGAGGAACTCATAGCAGAAAAGCAAAAACAAATCGTGCGATTTCAACAAAATAAAGGAAGAAAATACTATTCGCAAAGACTAGCTTTTATGCAGGAACCATTTATGTTGCATATAGAAGGGATTTACGCTTCAAAATGGTTCTTTTTTGAAATAAATTACTTCCTAGCTGTATAAATTTAATTAATTATATAATGATACAGTTGCTCCGTTAAATTTACATGCATTTAGCATATCAATAATATACATAAATCAAGCACAAATGCCACAAACGAAATTAACTAAAAGGCCTCAAGCTCGATCTTAAAGTGAACCAAGTGTTTTGTAGCCTGGGTCGTGTCTACTAACAAGTAGACCCCGAATTACGACAGCTTCTGGATTATATAATACCATTCCGGTTTAGGAAATTCGAAACAAGTTTGGCCAGAAAAGAAGATCTACTTATAAAAATGACGGTACCTGAGAGGATGATGCTCCTTTTTAAGGTCAACCAGTTACATAACTAACACTTCTAAGATATACCTACTAAAGAACAATGAGATTGAGATTCATCTTAAGTGGGATCAAATGAGATTTGTTCTAATTGTCAAATTCTTCAAGCACTTCTAATTACAATTGTGGAGAAACCTGAGTTTTCATATTTGTACTTTTGTACAGAGATTTCTGAAAGATATCGAATTTAACATCGCAACGTTTGAGTATAAAAAAGTTCAGTTCGTAAGTCAACCCATTTCCTACCTCTTTCATCTCATTCGATAACCCTTAAGAAAATCCAACTCTAACGGTGCCATTTCTCCAACGCTTTAAATATAGATCAATCTGACTTTGGCAAGTTAAAAAATTAAGTTGTTATTGAATGGCAGGAACTTATGAAGTACATCGAGGAGATTTTGTATGAAACTAGCGTGAACAAAGAAAGTGCGTGACGTTTCACGCCATTAGACACGATTTTAAAAACGCGGAGTTAATACGCCTTAAAACTGAAGCACGTTATAAACAAATTAGGTGTATGATGCACATTATGCCCGAATACTAAGCTAATTTAAATTTTCTTTTCAAAAGCGCCTTCTGCTTTTACGCAAATACTTCTTTAACGTGTCCAATAATTCCAACCTCAATCGGTGGGTGCAAAGTTCTCACTTTGTCAGCACTTGGCATAGTGCAATATTAGATCAGTTCAAAGTCATCTGGTTTGTTCCGCCGATAATATGTCTAAGATTGAAATAAGTAGCTGGATACAATATTCTTTCCGAAAGCTTTTGTTCTGTTTTGGATGTGCAATGATGAAAGCTTCATAATGTGCCCAAAAACTGAAATTCTAAAGTTTTGTCATACACATTATTACCCGTATAATGAGCTATCGCTGTGAAAACTTTAACCTCGTACGTTTGGCAAAAAAGCTTAACGAAACATTCGCATTTTACTGTGCACGGAACATTGTGCATGATCGTATTAAAAAGTTCATATCGCCGTAAAAAATTGGTGCTCTCTTGTTTAGACTTATACACATTAGTTCCCACATAATGAGCTATTCCTGTGAAAAATTTTAGCCTCATGGTTCACCAAAAACTTAACAACGGAACATTGACATTTGTATGCCCATAACAAGCTACACGCTGTCGCCTTAAAAAATTCATAGATCAAAAAAAAATCGTCACTCCCGAGTTTTGACTTGTACACATTACTACCCACTTAATTAGCAATCTCCGTAAAAATTTTCAACCTCGTACATTTTGCCAAAAACTCAAAACGGTATATGAATGTTTTAGTATGCTCATAATTAGTTTTCACCGCCCCATTGAAAGATTCATATCTCCAGAAAAATTAGTACTCCCGCTTTTTAACTTTTACACATTATTACCCACATAATAAGCTACCCCTGTAAAAACTTTCAGTCTCGTTCGTTTTTCCAAAAACACAACAGCATATTAACGTTTTAGTATGTCCATAATTAGCTGTTCATCGTCGCATTAAAAGATTCATGTTACGTTTATTTTCAGCATAAAGTAATTACAATAATTTTCTTCTTTATTTCAAGCCTCTCTTAATTTTTGTTGTAGGTATAATACCCCGCCCGACTGCCGATTGAGCCCGGTCCATTTCTCTTTTTTGGTTCTTTTTCTAGGCTACGTCTATGCACGTAGCATAAATTTCTGACGCCCTGATGTGGGGCTGCAATTTTGTTTAGTTAATTTCTTCTGCGATTTGGTTTTCGTTAATTTTCGTGTGCTGCGATTTTGTTTCATGTAACTTTGGCTCCGATTTTATTTTAGTTAGATTTGGCTCCGACTTCGTTTTAGTTAATTTTTGCTCAGATTTTTGGTTTATTATTGTTAGTGCCAAAGTTCCTACATGACCCGCATTTTCACAGCCTGATATTACTTATGTTTCGTCCCTTACGCTTAATATTATTGGTGGGTTAATTTCAGATTATTGGATTTGTGTTTTCACGAATAATCCTAGTCCATTGCAAACGCTAGCGCCCAAGAGTTTTCTTTTTTCTTCCTTCATTCTCTGTATATTTTGTTCTCCCCATCAAGTTAGGTTTTCCTCCAATTTTTCTTTTATTCTACAGCCCTATTCCAATTTCTATTTTGTTGTTTCGCTTCCATTGGTGTCTCTGAAGTTTATTCGTCGGATATGTTTTAAACTGTCCTGTATTCGCAACAATTTTATTTTCTTTTCGCCTCTCTCGAGTTACAGTGAGCCTTTATTTAGTTACTTTCTACCAATTTCTTTCTTGTTAGTATTCAAAATGACTTCTTTTTCGACTTCCTACCAAGGTCTTCCTGTGTCGGAGTGGAACTTGAAATTTTCTGGTGTCCCGAACACTCTTACCGTACATGATTTTTTGAGACGAATCGAAAAACTCCAACGAACTCACCATGTGTCGGAATTGCAGTTATTTGAGTCTGCAGTGGATTTGTTTGAATCGAAAGCGTTACTTTGGTATCGTGGTTTTGGGCATAGGTTTTCTGAGTGGAAGTCGTTGTCTAATTTACTGATTCAACATTTTGAACCCCCGAATTTTACTTATAGGTTTGCTACTAATGAGGAAAATACTTTTGCTTCACATGACCGAGTTGTTAAGATTTCTCCGACGCCTACGAGTAGATCCGATACTTCTTCCGTACGTTCTACTGTTTTTCCTCCTACTTCTGCTCGTCAGGTCGTATGCTTTAATTGCGACAAACCTGGTCATGTTTCGACAGTCGTCCTCAAGTACTCCATTGTTATGGAGTCATCCTACTGTCATCCTACTACTAACATGTTTTCGAATAATCCTTCAAATTCTGTTTTCACCTCTAGGTACCGAACTTCTTCTACTTCTCACTTTACGTTCTCCTTTGTCCCTCATCCAGGTCATCCTGCTACTGCTATCAAAACCTAACCCTCTTCGGCAAACACAGCTTCGAACAAAATTTCTTCCGTCTCTAGTTCTACATCTTCTTCTACCCCTCCTTCTGTTCGCCCTACTTGTTCACTCTCACCCCAAGTTATGCTTCCACCACCCATGCTTCGAATTGGTGACTTGCAGCTAGCTTCTCAAGAGCTTGTTCCCGCTTTCCTAAATGATTCTACCAAAGAATTCTCTGTCGTGTCTGCAAGCACAAAGGTCGCTGAAATGACCATAACTTCTAAGTCCGTCAGCGAAGGTCCTGTTGAAGTCCATGAACCTGTATCTTTAACGCCTCCTCCCGTTTTTGTTAAAATTTTACTTGTTTATGCTTTCTTAAATGCTTCGACTCAAGACATTTCTGTTGTGTCGGCAATCACAGCCGTAGCTGAAGTGAAGATAATTTCTAATACGGATAGAGAAGGTTCCGTTAAATTTAGTAAACCTGTAGCTGCGATGCCGGTTGCTGTTATCGTTAAAGTTTTACCTGATCCTGTTTCGTTACCTACTCTTACTCATTTTTCTCATGCTGACAAAATGCTACTTACTTCTGTTCTTTTAACTAAGGTTGGTGACATCCTAGCTTATGTTCTGTTATCTAACGCTGACGAACTTCTACCTGATTCTGCTCATTTTCTTAAGGTGGATACTTCCACAGCCAATACTGTTTTCTTTCCTAACTGTGATACTTCTAGTCCTGAACATAACGTCAATAAAATTTTATCTGCTTCTGTCCCTTTCTCTAACGTAACCGAAGTGTGTTCCGCTTGTGTTTCTTTTTGTCAGGTTGGTTCTCGTACGGCCAATACTTTTTCTTTTTCCACCGTTGATATTCTGACCACCCATAATGTTTCCTTTTCTGCCGTTGACCTTCTTACCACCCATCCTAACAATAAACAACTTCCTTCTATGACGCGTTTTGAGTTTTCTAAACAACCCTTGCTACCTCCTAAACCTAGTGCTATAACTACCACACCCCCTGCTATTCCTATTTGGCGGAAAACTGCCCAAAAGAGACAGACTTTATTCTATGCTCCTTCCGAACCTAAAGATATAGGTCGGCGAAACCCTAATGTCCTCGATCTTGTTTCATTTTCCTTCTAGCGACGTAAACGCCTTAAGCCTAATATCTAGTCCAGGTGCCCCCGATTCTGTTGCCGGCTTTGCTCTTCCTCGGATTTCATTTTTGGACTTACGATTTCGTTTTCTCCCCTGTTTTGCCGGGTTTCCTTTCGTTTTCTTTCTTTTCCTTTCACCCCGTGTGGGTCCGGGAATAGAATAGTCCCACAGTACGACCTGCCTGTCGTAAAAGGCCACTACAGCGGTCCAACACACACATACACACTTCATACCCGCATACACACACTCCATAAACGCACACACTTCATACACACATACACACACTCCATAAACGCACACACTTCATACCTCCACACATTTCTGTTAGGTTCTCCTTTCTTTTGTTCTCTTTTTGCTTTTTTTTCACGCGTGTGGGTCCGGGAATAGAATAGCCCCATGGTACGGCCTGCCTGTCATAAGAGGCGACTACAGCGGTCCAACACATACACACACGCACAATTTATACACGCATAACACATACACACACCTTTCTTACACCCCCACACGCATACACACATACACACGCACACGCCCACACCTACTCATACAAAGCTACACTGGGATTCTGTTTATTTTCTTTTTACGCATTTTTAATACCAAAAAATAGCAAATGAAAAATTGTCGTGCTATCTACGCGAATCTAGCACGACACTTCCTCCTCTAATCTATAAGAAACCAATAAATATCATAACTTTTAGCAAGAGTTCTCGTTAGTTCTAATCGAGTTCCATCTCTCTATGTAATTAGAATAAAAAATTGCTATAATTAGGTTATCTGCATAAACAACGTATATTGTACCCAGCACGGCACTCGACAAAAAAGTGTCGTGCTGATCATTTCTAGCGCATTTTTTGATATATATCGACAGTTCTAGATGAGGTAGCGGCTCCTTGATATTTATATATCACGTAAACGTTAATAACTGTTTTATTTGGGCTTGAAATCTAAAACTCTCTCGCACGCATATTGGGCTCCGATGTGGAGATTTCTTGACAAAATCTTTGCATTTACAGAAAGGCGGAAAAAATTAAAGTAAAGGTAGCGACCACTTGATATGCATTACTAAAAACGTAATAACTTTTGCCGTAATAGTTGAATATATGCATAAATTTAGATCTTTAGTAAGATTACATGTGCTTCTGGAGATTTCATATGAAAACACAATTTTCAATTTTTACCAAAGCACTGATTGAGATTTGTTTGCTCAACATGGTTATTGTGGATGTTTGTTCTTATTTACAATAGGTTGTACTGTAAGAAAGAGGGGGTGGAACTATTTGATGTTGGGCTAAAGGAGGTGTGGCTTTAACGAAAATTGGTAAAAGAGGCGTGGCTAATGGAAAGGCGTGGTTTTGGCTGCCAACTCTAGCTGCTAGCTTCACTGCCGTCTAATGGCTGTAGTTTTGTCTCTGCAAGCGAATACGGAATTTTTCTATTTTTGTCAAAGGTAACGATAGATATAATGGACTTAGAATATTTTATGCTGTTTGACTTGATAGAGGTGTGTGAAATAGTATAAGAAAAACTTGGTATTTTGAATTAGCTCACAAGTTGAAAGTGTATCCCGAAGAACCAAGCTTTCGATATTATTAAATGGTTTTATTTTGTTTGTTTGTATTAGAATGAGTAGCGCCTTGAACGTCGCATTTCATTTAAAACGAGTTCGAGCAAATGAGGAGTATTAGTCTAAAACTTCCCCATGCTCGAATAACATTACGATTTTCCATTCGGACTCAAAAACTCGAGCGACTTTTTATTTTGGGGAAAGTTAATGCATGCGAAACCTTTAGACAGCATCTCATTTTTACTCCGAATTGATTTCTAGAACTTTTTGCTAAATTCCATTTTCCGAAATAAACAAATGCCTTGAGTTTAATCTTTCATCGTATTTTATTCATGGTATTTTATTCCATATATGCATATAAAAATTTTAACTGGTTTTTCTAAAATATAAAGCTAAAGAGCAATTAATTGGGCATTAGTATAAATTTTTAGAATATCGTGTTTTAATAGGATAACTCTACACACGGCAAACATACTGCAGGTTCCTAATCTCTTAGAATTTTCGAAGTAGGTTCAACTTTAAATGGAAAAGTTCTACAAAAACCTAAACAAATTCGTGCATTTTCTCGTGATAAAACTTTCCGATTCCTTCGTTAGAGGGAACGTGTCACACTTCCATTTGGTAAAATTATTCGTAGTATTACCATTCTACAATATTTCATCAAATGAATTACGCAAAAGCTTTAGGTCCGTGAAGTTGGCACCCCCAAATGGGAAATTTTTGAAAATGTACTTTTGCCCACGTTTGCCCAACACAAATTTTCGTTTGCCCACCTCCCAATAAAAAGTTATGAACAAAACAAAAAAATGGAACAAAATTTTAATCCAGCACCCCCATGTAAAAAATTCTTCAATTTGTTAATAGAATTTGATTGCCCACGATTTGCCCACGTTTGCACAACACAAGTTTTTATTTGCCCTCCTTTAAAAAACAATTACAGTCAAATAAAAAAATTGGGAAACCGTGAAGTTAGCACCCCAATTGCGAAATTTTTCAAAATGCACATACAATTCGTTTGCCCAACATAAATGTTCGTTTGCCCGCCTCCTAATAAAAAGTTATGAGCAAAAAATAAAACGATGCAAATTTTTAACTCAGTACCCTCATCCAAAAAATTCTTCAATTCGTGAGAAGACTGATTGTCCACGATTTGTCCACGTTTGCCCATGCAAAATTTTTATTTGCCCGCCCTTTACAAAAGTTATAGTTAAATAAAAAATTGCGAATTTTTCAAAATGCACATAGAATTCGTCTGTCCACGTTTGTCCAGCACAAATTTTTGTTTGCCCACCTCGCAAAGGATAGTTATAAATAAAATAATACGGACAATCATCTAGTATGAGCAATTCTGAAGCATTTTTTACGCATTGAGAGCGGGAATCGTTTGCCCACTCGTGCTTTGCGTTTGCCCATGCGTTAATGTTGTTTGCCCGCCCCGCAAAGGATAGTTATAAATAAAATAATACGGACAATCATCTAGTATGAGCAATGGGTAAAAAATGCTTCAGAATTGCTCATACTAGATGATTGTCGTATTATTTTATTTATAACTATCCTTTGCGAGGTGGACAAACAAAAAATTTGTACTGGGTAAACGTGCATTTTGAAAAATTTCGCAATTTTTTAATTTAACTATATCTTTTTAAAAGGTGGGCTAATAAAATTTTGGTTTGGCAAACATGGACAAATCGTGGGCAATCAAATTCTTCTCACGAATTAAATAATTTTTTGGATGGGGTTACTGGGTTAAAAATTTGCTTCGTTTTTTATTTTTTATTTTATTGGGAGGTGGGCAAACAAAAACTTATGTTGAGTAAACGTGGGCAAATCATGAACAAACCAATTGTATGTGCATTTTGAAAAATTTCGCAATTGAGGTGCTAACTTCACGGTTTCCCAATTTTTTTATTTGGCTATAACTTTTTTTTAAAAGATGGGCAAATAAAAATTTTTGTTGGGCAAACGTGGGCAAACGGGGCATCAAATTCTACTAACGAATTGAAGAATTTTTGCACGGAGGTGCTGAATTAAAATTTTGCTGCATTTCTTGTTTTGCTCGTAACTTTTTATTGAGAGGTGAGCAAACAAAAATTTGTATTGGGCAGACGTGTGCAAATCGTGAACAAACGAATTCAATGTACATTTTCAAAAATTTCCCATTTGGGGATGCCAACTTCACGGACCGAAAAGCTTTTTCTCCTTCGTCCTGGTAACTGAAATAATATTTCGTAGTATCGAGCAATAATTAAATACAACTGATCCGGTTACAGATATGATATTTTGGGATACTTGACCTACTAGATGTTTGTGAAATATATTTTCCAATAAAAAATGTCTGATTGCCGACTTAAGAGGTGATAGGTCAAACTTCCTTTTGATAAAATTGTTCTTAATGCTACAGTATTTCATCGAATGAATTACCCGAAAATTCTGTTTTTATCTTCGCCCTGGTAATTGAAAAATAACGTTTCGTAATGGCTAACAATAATTAAATCCAACTGATTCAATTATAGACATGATAGTGGACATGTTTTTACGATATTTGAACTACTAGATGTTTGTGAAATATATTATCCAGTAAAATAAATTTGGGATTGCCGAATTGCTGACTAGGAAGTGCTAGATCAAATTTCCCTTTGATAAAATTGTTCTTAGTGTTACAGTAATTTCATCGCATAAATTGCCCGAAAATTTATTTTTTGTCTTAGCCTTGGTAATTGAAATAATGATTCGTAATAACGAACAATAAGTGTAACTGATCCGGTTATAGATATGATAATGGAGATGTTTTTAAAATATTTAGTTCAGTAGACGTTTGTAAAATATTAAATTTTCGAGTAAAAACAATTTCAGATTGCTGACTATGAGAAAGGAATCAAACTTCCTATTGATAAAATTGTTCTTATGTTACGGGATTTCATCGAATGAATAACAAGTAAATTTCGTTTTTCTCATTGCCTTGGTAATTGAAATTGTGTTTAGTAATGGCGAACAATAATTAAATACAATTAACTGGTTATAAATATGGTAATGGACTTATATTTTAGAATATTTGACGTGCTAGGTGTTTGTGAAATATATTTTCCAGTAAAAAAATTTCGGATTACTGACAGAGGTGATAGATCAAATTTCCCTTTGATAAAATTGTTCTTAATATAACTGTACTTCATAGGAAAGTTTCTTTTTTCTCTTTGTCCTGGTTCTTGAAATAATGTTTCAGAATGACGAACAATAATTAAATACAATTGATCATGTTATAAATATGGTAATAGTCTTGTATTTTAAGATCTTCGACCTATTACATGTTTGTGAAATATATTTTGCAGTACAAAAATTCCGGATTACTGACTAAGAGGCGATAGGTCAAACTTTCCTTTGATAAAATTGTTCTTAATGTGACTGCATTTCGTCGTATGAATTACCCCAAAATTTCTTCTTCTCTTCACCCTAGTACTTAAAACAATGTCTTGGAATGGCCGAATAATAATTAAGTGCAACTGATCTGGTTAGAAATATGATAATAGACATATTTTAAGATGTTTGGCTTATTAGACGTTTGTGAAATATTAAACTTTCCAGTAAAAACAATTTCGGATTGCTAACCAGGTGGTAGGGGTCAACTTTTCCTTTAATAAAATTATTCTTAATGTTACAGTACTTCATCAAACGAGGTACTCAAACATTACTTTACTCTTTCTACCACGAAGTATGACAATAATTACGCAGAAAAACGGAGGCTGGAGCAAAAATTATCTAGCTATAAATAGATGATGATTACCTGGATACTTGGTGAGATGTTTGTATTCTGGAGAAATTTTTAAAGCAACTCTCAAATTAAAATTCTATACAGAGTGTCCGCTAATTAATGCCACACAGTAAAACTGCAGAGTCTTTGAGAAAGAATATTGAGATTTGGTCAAACTTATCTAGGTCCTAAAGTTGATAATAACCGAGATACAGTGTCAAAGTTTTAATTTGCAATTCGTTTTTTCTTAATAATTCATGAACATGGCGACACAACGGCACCAAATTAGGTATTTGGGGGGGTTTTCGGAGACAATTAATTCAAGTTTGTTCTTAGTTTGAATGTAGGTTGTAGAGGTGGCCACTTACGTACATTAAATCTTTTTAAAAAATAACATAACTTTTTTGTGTCGCGGTATACTAGCCCAAATATTAAAGATTTTGTATTTTTGGTCTTTTTTACGCAAAAAAAGGTATGTCTTGTAAATGTCTCTCCCAGTAATCGTATCAATTATTCAGTACACCTTTTTAAATTCCTGAAGTAAATTTTGTTTTAAGTGGCTTGTGTCTAAATCAGACGCAATAACAACCACTGCACATTTAGTTGACGTCAAACATTGCTAGTGTTTGTTGCCATTTTGCGTGTTTTACATAGTTCTTGAAAAAAATTTTCATAAGTACAAAGAGATGCGGAATATGGTATGTGTATACGCACAGAAAAAATTTAATGGACGATAGACCATCAAAGATATTTATAAATGCATCCAGACTGCAAGATTTTAAGACTTTTCAATAACCTCTATGACCGACTGGTATAAACAAGCATTTTTCGTCCCAAACGAGGTTCTGAAAGAAGTCCTAAGACTATAACTACTAACGAGCGAATGCCAGTCTAGCTGGCAAATCAGCTATCAGTAGGTTCCATTACTGGCGTGAAGAATTTTGCAAACAGTGGACTTCCCTACGCTAGTTCTTGCAGCAAAGTATCTTATGCTTAGTTCAGCGTTTACAGCTACGCAGATCAGAATTTCTTCTTTCTCATCAGTAGTTATCGTCTTAGGACGTCCTGCAGAATCTCGTTTGGGACGAAAAGAGCCCGTTTCTCCCAGTCGGTCATAGAAATTCTTAAACATCTTAAAATGTGGCTGTTTCAGTTGTGAATGTATTTCAAAATATCTTCTATGGGCCGTTCGTCTACTAAATTTCTTCTACACATACCTATCCCGCACCTCTTTGTACTTATGAAAACTATGTCTAACATTCACAATATTAACAAACACTAGCAAAGTTTGACCTTAACTAAATGTGTAGCGTTTGTTGTTGCATCTGATTTAGTCACAACCTACTTAAAAAAATTTATTTTCGAGAATTTAGAAAGGTGTACTGAATAATTGATATGAAGGTATGTGGAAAACGGTCACTCGGATAAACATTTACAAGGTATGCATTTTTTGCGTAAAAAATATGGAAATACATAATCTTTAACATTTAGACTAACACACCACCACACAAAAAATAAGGTCACTTTAAAGAGATTTAATGTACCGTAGGTGGCGCCCTCCACAACCGGCATCCAAGATAAGAACGAACTTGAATTTCTCGCTTCAGAAAATTCCCAAATAAACAATTTTGTGCAGTTATATCACCCTGTTGATGAACTGTTAAGAAAACACGAATTTCAAATTAAAACTTTGACATCATGTATCTTGATTATTATCAACTTTGGACCGAGATAAGTTTGGCCAAATCTCAATATTTACGCAAGGAATCTACAGTTTTGCTGTGAACTATTAAATAAGGCGGCTCCGTAACGTAGTCAGTATGTGTAACCACTATGCCCAAGGTTCCGACACGGTCCGCTTGATAAATGCTGGACGAACATTTTTCAAAAGAATGCGCCCTCGTTCAAATGAGAGGTAAAATGTAGGTCCCGTGTGTGAGTGTTGTCACGCACGTTAAAGATCCCTACCTTGCTTAAAACAGCAAGGGTTCGGCAAAATTCAAAATTTCCAGGTAAAAAAGCTCGCTTCCTGGCCAAGATCTTCGGGTGGTGGATTGAAAAAAAATAAAATGTAACGTGTACTATTAACTAGCTGATACCCAGTATCGAAAAATCAAGTTTTTGATAAATTTATTTCGATAGGTTGGATTAGAATGGAGCACTTGGAATATGCACTTCATTTAAAATGGTGTTTTTTGTGGTTAAGTAGTATGAATCTAAAATTAAGTCCTTGCAAGCAATTAATATTGCGATTTTCCATTCGAAAACTTATCAAAAACGAAACTAACTTTTTATTTTAAAATATGTTGCATATGTGAATCCATTAAGCAGTTTGTTGAATTTATTCCGAATCGACTTCCAAAAAAAAATACATTTTCTGAAATAATCAAATGCTATGAGATTAATTTTTCTGTCTCGCATTATTCCACACGTACGTATAAAATTAACATGCACTTTCACGCTTTCCGAAAAATACAAAAATTAAAGTGTAATTAGGTGGGCATTAGTTCAAAATTGGGACCATCGCGCTTTTTAACACGATAACTATATACAAGTCAAAAATACTGCTGGTTCCTAATTTCGTCAAATTTCCACCGCTAAACTAAGCTTATAATAAATAGTCAAAGTAAAAAATTCCGTAAGAGCCAAAAAATCTTGAATCTTCTGGTTTAGAATGTCAAATTCGTGGCCAAAAGTGTATGGGTAAAACTTTCCGTTAATATAATTGATTTTAGTGACCATTCTACAATATTTCATGGATTGAATTACCCAAAAACTCTTTCTTTTCTCCCTACCAGGGAGATTACGTTTCGTGAACGTGATCAAAATTAATGCAAAAACTTGAATGCTGAAATGAAAATTTTCCAATTCGAAATACGATTTTTCGCTTACTAGATGTCCGTGAAATATTATGCGACTTAAGGGGTGATAGGTCAATTGATAAAACTGTTCTTAATGCTACAGTATTTCATCGAATGAATTACCCGAAAATTCTGTTTTCTCTTCGCCCGGGTAATTGAAATAACGTTTCGTAATGGCGAACAATAATTCAATACAACTAATTTGGTTATAGACATGAAATGGACATATTTTACGATATTTGGCCTACTAGATGTTTGTGAAATATAATTTCCAGTAAAATAAACTTGCGATTGCCAAATTGCTGACTAAGAGGTGGTAGATCAAACTTCCCTTTGATAAAATTCTTCTTTATGTTACAGTAATTTCATCGCATAAATTGCCCGAAAATTTCTTTTTTCTCGTAACCTTGGTAATTGAAATAATGATTCGTAAGCGCGAACAATAAGTGCCACTGATCCGGTTATAGATATGATAATGGAGATTTTTTAGGATATTTGGTTTGGTAGACTTTTGTAAAATATTAAGTTTTCGAGTAAAAACAAATTCAGATTGCTGACTAAGAGAAAGGAATCAAACTTCCTATTGATAAAATTGTTCTTAATGTTGCAGTATTTCATCCAATGACAATAATTACGCAGAAAACAGAGGATGAAGCAAAAATTATCTAGCTATAGATAGACGAAAATGGCCTGGATATTTGGTGAGATGTTTGTATTTTGGGGAAATTGTTAAAGGAACTCTGAAATTAAAATTCTATACAGGGTGTCCGTTAATTAATGACACACAGCAAAACTGCATAGTCTGAGTAAAAATATTGAGATTTGGTCAAACTCACCTAGGTCCAAAAGTTCATAATAACCGAGGCACAGTGTCAAAGTTTTAATTTGCATTTCGTTTTTTCTTAATAATTCATCAACATGGCGATATAACGGCACGAAATTAGGTATTTGGGGGTTTTCGGAGGCAATTAATTCAAGTTCGTTCTTAGTTTGGATGCCGGTTATAGAAGTGGCCATTTACGTACATTAAATCTTTTTAAAAGGTCCTAACTTTTTGTGTCACGGCGTACTAGCCTAAATGCTAAGGATTATGTATTTTACGCAAAAAAAGGTATGCCTTGTAAAAGTCTCTCCGAGTGACTGTTTTCCCGATATCTCCGTATCAATTATTCAACACACATTTTTAAATTCCTGAAGTAAATTTTGTTTTAAGTAGGTTGTGTCTAAATCATACGCAATAACAACCGCTGCACATTTAGTTGATGTCAAACGTTGCTAGTGTTTGTTGCCATTTTGCGTATTTTACATAGTTCTTGAAAAAAGTACGAAGAGATGCGGAATATGGTATGTTAACGCACAGCAAAAATTTAATGGACGATGGGCCATCAAAGATATTTGTAAATGCATCCACAACGCAGACTGTATTCAATAATCGCTATAACCGGCTGCTATAAACAAGCTATTTTCGTCTTAATCTTCTTTGGGGATTAAACCACTCATAGTTTTTAAAATTATCTTTATTAACGTTTCGATCCATAACCTAGGATCGTTTTCAAAAGCTATTTTCGTTCCAAACGAGGTTCTGAAAGAGGCCCTAAGACTATAACTACTAACGACGAATGCCAGTCTAGCTGGCAAATCAGCTGGCAGTAAGTTCCACTATTGGCGTGAAGAATTTTGCAAACAGTGGACTTACCTACGCTAGATCTTGCAGCAAAGTGTCTCAGAATTTCTTCTTTCTCATCAGACGTCCTGCAGAATCTCGTTTGGCACGAAGAGCCCGTTTCTCCCAGTCGGTCATAGAAATTCTTGAAAATCTTAAAATGTGGCTGTTTCCGTTGTGAATGTCTTTCCAAATATCTTCTATGGGCCCTTCGTCTACTAAATTTCTTCTGTGCGTATACACATTCCTATCCCGCACCTCTTCGTACTTATGAAAAAAAATTTCAAAAAGTAGGTCTAATATGCAAAATGTTAACAAATACTAGCAAAGTTTGACATTAACTAAATGTGTATCGTTTGTTATTGCATGTGATTTAGTCATAACCTACTTAAAAAAATTTATTTTCAGGAAATTAGAAAAGTGTACTGAATAATTGATATGAAGGTATGTGGGAAACGGTCACTGGAATAAACATTTACAAACTATGCATTTTTTGCGTAAAAAAGATGGAAATACATTCTCTTTAAAATTTAGACTAATACACCACGACACAAAAAGTTAGGTCACTTTAAATAGATTTAATATACCGTAAGTGACGCCCTCCACAAACGGCATCCAAACTAAGAACGAACTTGAATTTCTCGCTTCAGAAAACTCCCATTTAATAATTTCGTGCCGTTATGTCAGCTTGTTGATGAACTGTTAAAAAAAACGAATTGAAAATTAAAACTTTGACACTATGTATCTCGATTATTATCAACTTTAGAACCTAGGTAAGTTTGGCTAAATCGCAAGGAATCTGTAGTTTTGCTGTGTACTTTAACTAAGGCGGCTCCGTAGCGTAGTCAGTATGCGTGACTACTATTCCCGAGGTCCCGGGTTTGAGTCCCGAAATGGTCCGCTTGATAAATGCTAGAGGAGCTTTTTCCCAAGAATCCGCCCTCGTTCAGATGAGAGATAAAATGTAGGTCCCGTGTGTGAGTGTTGTCACGCACGTTAAAGATCCCTACATTGCTTGGAAAAGCAAGGGTTCGGCAAAATTCAAAATTTCCAGGTAAAAAAGTTCGCTTCCTGGACAAGATCTTCGAGTGGTGGATTGGAAGAAAATCAAATGTAGTGTGTACTAACTAGCTAACGCCTTGTATAGAAAAATCATGTTTTTGATAACTTTATTTCGATTGGTTGGATTAGAATGGGTAGCGCTTGGAATATCGTACTTCCATGGTGGTTTTTTTTAGCGATTAAGTAGTACGAGTCTAAAATTTCTTTAAAATAAATTTAGTCCTTTCAAGCAATTAACATTGCGATTTTCCTTTCGAAAACTTATCAAAAACGAAACGAACTTTTTATTTTAGAATATGTTGCGTGTAAATCCATAAAGCAGTTTGTTAAATTTATTCCGAATCGACTTCCAAAAAAAATACATTTTCTGAAATAATCAAATGCTATGAGATTAATTTTTCTATTGTCTCGCATTATTGCACACGTACATATAAAATTAACATGCACTTTGACGCTTTCCGAAAAATACAAAAATTGAAGTGTAATTAAATGGGCACTAGCTCAAAACGGGAGCATCGCGCTTTTTAACGCGAGAACAAGTCAAAAATACTGCTGGTTCCTAATTTCGTCAAATTTCCACCGCTAATCTAAGTTTATAATAAATAGTCAAAGTAAAAAATTCCGTAAGAGCCAAAAAAATTTTGGACTTTCTAGTTAAAAATGTTAAATTCGTGGGTAAAACTTCCAGTTGGTATAATTGCTTTTAGTGACCATTCTACAATATTCCATGGATTGAATTACCCAAAAACTCTTTCTTCTCCCTACCAGGGAGATAACGTTTCGCGAACGTGACCAAAACTAACGCAAAAACTTGGATGCTGAAACAAAAAATTTCCAATTCGAAATACGATTTTTCGCTTACTAGAAGTCTGTGAAATATTATGCAAAACTGTTATTTTGGAAAAATTTTTGAAACGAGTCTGAAATTGAAAATTTGTTTTGAAGAACAAAGTCTTTGACGGTATTATTAAATGATTGTATTTCTTTCAGTAGGATTAGAGTGGGTAGCAGTTTGAACGTTTAAAATGTGGTTTTGCCAGTTTAATGGGCTGTTGGACATTTCCAGATAGATTAGGTTCTTTCAGGGTCGTTTAATACTACGATTTTCATTAGGAGACTTACAAAACAAAACTAGTTTTTTATTACGTAGTTAAGCTACTTAATAAATTTATTCAAAATCGATTTCTGGCAGTTCATAGCACAATTCCATTTTTTAAAATACCTAATTTAATTTTAGGATTTTATTCAATTTATTTTACATATACATATGAAAAAGATTTTTAGATTTTTCAAAAATATAAACGTAATCAATTGGGTATTTCAATTTTGTTTGGGATATCGCCTCTTGGTGCAACTTTTCACAGGGCAAAAATTCTAGATTCCTATTCTCTTCAAATTCCCGCTACAGGACCAAGGAATATAAAGTCAAAATAAAATCACATACAAACCAAAACCGAATTCTGACTTTTTGATAATGAAACTGGAATTTCTGTTACCTGTTACCATTTTACAGTTTTTAATTCATCGAATTAGTTACCAAAAGTTTTCTTTGTTCTAATTACCACGGTAATTTTGTTTCGTAACCGTTGGTAATTAAATACAAAAGCGAAGGTTAAAATAAAAATTATGTTATAGATATGATAATTGTCTTCGAAGCGCATTACGAATTCTAATCATGATAAAAAGAATTAACCAAGTAACTAACAACACCCATTAAGCGGTACAAAACCTAATTATTACTATCCTTGAAATAGAAGTGTCATTCAATCTCAAAACAGGTGACGTAAGCCATAAAAATAGTTTTTCCATTCTATGGAACCTTTACAAGGTGTTCCTATTTTTAGTAAACTCTGTTGCCAACGTGAAATTCTCAATAAATTATTATTGAAGATATAATGCAGATAAATAACATACTGCGCCATTGGAAATTTCTAGCAAATGCGATAAACAAGAATTAATTGCAGGTGTTTCGCAATTTGGTTTCACATTTTCTAACAGGCGTTGGCAATATGGCGCCGAAAATTTAAATGCAGCGCCAGTAGAAAAATTTCTATTAATAAAATAAAGGTCATCTAGACACACCCTAGCATCATTTTACCTAATGGTCGCTTTCCTCAAACTGTTATTGCGAAATATGTATATAGGTCACGACGCAAAACATTTTTAAAAAAGTCGCGACGCCTAATTTGGAGACAAATTGTTTTTCAGTTATGGCAACGCAAGGTTGCCCAACATTAAAACAAAACATCTGCCGGAAGTAATGAAAATTTCCACTACGTAAGAGCAATTAATAAAATTTATCCAATTTGTAAAATGGTGTAAAATAATTCTTACCTGCATTAATAGCAACAGCTAAACATGCTAACAAGCACACGAATTTTGCCATTTTTCTTTAATTAATAGTGTTAAAGCCGGTTTCAAACAAAGTTAGAGCGCGCGTCGAACTACTGCTGAAGTCGAAAGCGAATGGAATAGCGTAGGTTCACTTCAATTAAATTTCTGGTCCGGGGAGTCACGTGAACAATCGGAACGACTACGCACCAAACAGGTTCGGTTTAAGGTCTTTTTATAAATTATAAACTGAGATGTCTTGTAAACTGTTAACCAAGAATCGTTTAAGAGCACTTCAATTCCATACAGATTCAAAGAATCTAAATTTCAGATCATCCTGTCGCAAAATACGCAGCATACACTTCCGGATTTAACCGGATAATTCTTCATTTAATAGGGTTAAGGCAGGGCAACACGCTATACGAAAACATTTATCTTTGACCTTCTGCTTATTGAATTTTCATGCTTTGATGCGATTTGCGAAAGCTAATATTCGCGATTTTCTAAACGCAAATAGAATTCAGAGTTCTCCGATAATTGCTAAGATTTTAATGGAAACTAGATTTTCGGAGTTAAAGTAGGTAGAAGGCGTTTCAGTCAGTAATTAGATCATTTCTTTGCTGTGAAGTTCACTCATATAGTGTTCCAAAAGAAACCCTAGATTTAATTTAGGAAGCAGTGGCGGCTTTAGGCATTTTAAACCCTTGTATACTTCACACCTCGGATGCCCTCTTTCAATAAACTTCAAGTGTAGTATTAATTTCACTGTATTTTCAGTTTATTTGCATTTGTCTTTTCGAAACCGTTTTTAAGAGTTAGAAGATGAAATCGCAAGGGTCTAAAAATAGGCCACGAGAGCATCCTGTCGACACGTTTCGCCTTATTTGGAGATCATCAGGACAAGAGTAGCTAAGTTGTAGTATTTAACACAGACACATTAATGAACTTCTAATTAATACATAGTAAGAAAATTGAATCGAGCGCTCATTAAATTTACTTATTTATTAAATTATTGGTTTTTAATGATATGTCGCAATATAGCGAAATATTTCCGTTAATCACAGTAGGTAAGCAGGGTATGTTCTAGCGAAAAGGTGTAATTTTCTAACGAAAAAGACAGGTTTTCCCATGTATTTTGAGCATTAAAGTCTCAAAAAATCTAGGGTCAGTTCTGGTCATTTTTGTCCCATACATTGAATTTTCCAAAACAGTCTTAAAAATTCTCGTCGCATACATCTTTGATCGTAACTAGTAAGGTTTTGGCCGACCCTAAAACAGATCCACATTCCCCTTGATCCACATCCTCCCGATCCTCATACTCCCGATTCAAATACTCGCGATTCATATCTAACCTAGGTTATAGTTTTCTTCGACTAGCAATATTCATATAGGTAAAAATCACCACTTCGCTATTCTCTCGGTTAGCTAGTTTCGACTACTTTTCCAAGGTCGTGGTGACGTCACAGCCTTTTATAAATAAAGAGTAAGGTAATCCTATTCTAAAATTTTTATTCTGACATTATACATAACAAAATTGAAAAATATTTAATGCTAAGCATGGAGACATTTAAACTTAATTTTAATACAAAGTTATACACGGAAAATAGCCCTTTCTTTATGTTTGTTTGGAGTGGTTTTAATTTTATCTAATTTTATTCGCGGATCTAAGTCTTCTATCTCTTTTTATAGCCAATAGTTTGATACATAGAGACCGTCAAGGTTTTCGAATTGTAAAACGTACCGAAGTTTGACTTTATATATAAAGTCTTTTATTCCACCGACAACCAAATCCACTCCTTTGTGTAATTTTTGCAGCTTGTGACAATCTCTTAATCGCAGCTCTCCCACTATATCTTGCATACGTATCTTGTTAGCTTGATCGACTTCTTCTTGTTGGTATTGGACGGAATCCTTATTCTCCCACTCACTGTTGCGTAGTTGCATGCCCGCCACTTTTGGGAATATATGGTCGTTATAGGTTGTAGGACGCCGGTTTTAAATGATTCGAAAACTTCTTTACTAGGCAAATATAAAATGTTTAGCGGAACCCCTTTGCGAGTGGCGTACACCAAAGTTACGAAACCCGCATTCCTTAGTTCGTCTATGTTATCTGCTATTTTGATAAATACGTTTTAAGAATAACCTTTTAAAAGGTATACGGATTTAGTACCATCCTTTTCTGCAAGGACGCCTACATAACTAAAAGTCTTTCTTACTAACCACAAATGCATACAGCTTGTAGAACCCGAATGTATTTAAGTCAGTCCATCGGCACATAAAAAAGTCTTTTAATTCTTCCTCATTTTCTCTAATAGGATGTTCTTTGTCTAACACATCTTTTTATTGCTGGTGTATTGTCGCAGTGTTTTCCATGTTGTTCAACTTTCGCCTTTTTGCATCCATTTCCTATAATTTCAGCTGTATTTTTCTTCCACTTACAGCGTATGGCGTGCATAATGGGACAATTTTCTTTAGCGTAAACGGATAGAGTTACTGCCAGTATCTACCTCTGGGTGATTCTTAGGCGTACCTATCAACCCCAATTCCGAAATTTCTTTTGGGATTGTAGAATATAGTGTTGCAGATTGTGTAAAATATGTACTATATGCTTTAATGTAGCAATTGTGTAAGGTTTTTATTATATCTTGGCTGTTTTCCTCTTCTACTATCTCTAAATAATTTACAGGTAAATAGTTAAAACTAAAAGCCGAAAGCACATACTTTATCAATTTTTCCTTTTCCTCTTGTTTTTTTGGACAACTTAATTTGCAAGCCAGTCAATTTCTTTATATTGCTATTTCCTCAATACACGTATTGTAGTTGGTTATTATACACTGAACAGTAGCTATTTTGGAGCTTGTCCGATAGCTTACTCCATATCTTGGCAAGTGGTACCGTGTACATTGGCGCCTTTAGGAAGTATAACTTACTATCTTTCAATAAGGTTAAACAGTCTTTTATGGGATTATACACCTGTTCCGCACTGACATAGTTTCCAATTGTGAGTTGTATATTGTCGCTTCCAATCGCGTAATACCATATTCTTTAGCCAAAGTAGACGCGAATGTTTCTCTTAGACGTGCATCTGGACAACGTAAAAATCTAGTATATGATTTCCAAATTGTTTATTAACACCAGGACTTGTTATCTGACACACAAATTTGTTGTATATCTTAATTCTTGCATTGGTGGTTAGCCATGTTAAACAATCGATTCTCACAGTTTTATCGTTGTCAACTAAAATATTGCAGTTTTCTTCGTATTGAGTAGCAAGGGTCGTGTAGTAACCATAAATTGCAATAGGAATCAGAAAACTGCATTTATTTAGCAGAAAATTAAGTAATTTGTATATTATGTGAATAGTAAGCATTTAACACCCTGTATATAGACCATCATTATTTTAAGCGATGCAAGGAAGCATATCTTACAACAACAGAACGCGTATTTAGCAGAAAAATAGGTAATTCATACATTATGGAAATAGCAAGTATTCAACACTCTGTAAATAGACCTTTATTAATTTTAAGTAATGCAAATGAGCATACTTTTCAAGAAAAGTACGCGTATTCAAGAGAAGTGATAGTACATGTAATTAAGCACGCGTTGAGAAGTATTCTAATTAGTTATAAAACAAATACGAAGATAAGAGATAAAACCTAACAAAACTTTATGCAAGTACGCGGAAACAATAAACATTTTGATAAGAAAACGCAGTTTCAAACACGCATAAAACTACATAAACGAAAATAGCATTGAAGTTACATCATTTATTTTGTTCAATTATCCAAAAGGCGATATCTAAACAAAACAACGTATGGTCAAGATAGCAAATAATAAGGTATCAAATAAACACTATTACATGGAAAACCGATGAAATTACATCAGAAACAACTTTGAAATGCAGGAAATACAAAGACCTGGTTGGTTGAGATAGCTACAAGACTTGTTAAAAACCCAACCCACATGTAAGTGGGAACAGCCTATATTAACTCAGAGCAATGATAAGACGAGTCAGTTTAAAACTCAGGCAGGACGAAGCTGCGTCACTGCTAATCAGAAAACCACGCGTAATTTAATATCAAATGTATGTTACAAGTGACAATAAGTGCAACGATTATGAAGACTTCCTTTGCCGTTTAACGTGAGTAGAATTTGGAGTAATATATTTAAACTAATAATATAATAATAGGGCTTCGAATTGGTGGTACATTTTTGAATACTTCGAATTTGGTTGATATAATATTTCGAATTTGTGATATAATAATTTGAATGTGTCGACAAAAAGAATAATTCAAATTTTGGTTGATATAATATTTCAAGTTGGGCGGTATAACATTTTGAATGTGTCGACAAGAAAAATATTCGAATGTGTTAATGATAATAATTCAAATTGGTGGTGCATTTCTGAATAATTCAAGTATGCGTCGATAAGAATAATTCAAATCTGGGTCAGTATAATATTACAATTCAAATCAGCGTCGACAATTATATTTTGGTACAATTCTGGTACAATTTCGAGTTACGAGATTCAAGTCATATAAAATAAAGAAGCACGAAGTAATTTATGAAAAACGAGGGGTTCAACTAAGCAGAGCAGTGATAGACGAATGTAGCAGGTCAGATCTTTTCAATTTTAAGATATTTTTTTATTTAAATTTCAATACTGAATTAATTCATTTTATATAAACTTGTAATAAAGTAGGCAACAAACATTGCATACGTTAAACTTACGTAATATATTATAAAGGGGTCTAGAACGTTTCGGGGGTTCTTTGGTAATAAGGGTAGTTTTTGGTGACTTTAGATTGAATTCAAAGCATATAAATTTTGGGGTAAATGATACATATGATATTGATTGATTGAAGGGTGTATTTTAATATTTTTCAAAAATTGTAAATAATATTTCTTTTCATTATATGAAATTAATTGACTTCGTTTTATAAATTTAAACGAATAGGTAATCATAAAGGGGTGGAGAAAAGAAAAATTGATCATCGTAACGTTGTGCACTCTGTGTAGATTGAAGAGGGCTAGCCGTGGCATAATAATAAAATTAGTAAGATTAAATTTGGTTTGAGAACACAGAGCGGTGGAGTTAAGTAAAAACGTCATTACACCGAGTACGGCGTTATCATATCAATATTTATATATATATATATATATATATATATATATATATATTATATATATATATATATATATATATATATATATAATTAAAAATTACACAATAAACAAAACTGACACACTATTGGGGTTTATCACTTGTCAAAACTTTTGTCCCAGGACCATTTTATCTCATATTATTATAATTTGTATGTAGATTCATTTGCACATATTTTTGTGTTTACCAACCTTTCACTGTAGAAATGACTAAATTTGATAGAAAAGCAAAATAGTAAAGTGTTAAAAACTTAGAGCTTTGAAGAGCTATAGCATATAAACTTTTAGACCCACAGAAGCGGTTTTAGTCTTAAATGACAGAACTTTAGTTTGTTTAAAAATGAAGATAACCACTTTGGAAACCACTCCTTTACGGTTAAAAGCGACCAAAATCGAAATAATGTTGAAAATTTCGCGTTTTTTTTTGCTTATTTAAGGTGCTTTCGGCACTCGATGAAGATTGATAACTTAGATTTATAGTTAATCCTCAAGCATATAAATCGAATAATAAAATCATAACTACCCTGATGCAATGTGCAATGTACAGATTGACTGGACTACCTTTACAACACAAGGGTTTGATTGGGTTTGAATGGATGATGCTTGAAGTGATATGCCCTGATCAATTAATTGACTAACCGATAGAAAATCGATTGTTTGGTTTTGAATGTTACAAAATTTCATTAATTGAACACAAATTTTATTCATTTTTGCCAGCCTTGGTCTGTACCTATTTTTAATTATCAAAATTTCATAATTTTAATATCCTACTGTTAAAATATAAATAATTTAATAATTTTCGAACGTTTGGGAGGTTATGTAAGTTCCAAAGAAACAGATAAAATCATTCATTGTAAGTTGTTATTTTCCATGAATGTTATTTAATAAAAAAAATCTACTAATTATATTATTATACTGATGTTAATTCCAAGGCTATTTTTAATTTATTCTAAATTTGTAAACTTTATATTTTTAAGCAAAATAATATATTCCAAAATGTTTCCTGAAATTATAATATAATGTAGTTAAATATAATAATGCATGTACTTATAGTCCACGTAAGGTAGGAAATGTTATAGCGTGACTCAAAAATTATAAATGCAAATTTTATTTATTTCCCAGAACGTTATTATAAATATATATGTTCTATTGTTTGCGGCATGGAATTTAAATAGGAGAAGAAATATGTCGATATAGACAAACAGTATCCATTGATGAAGAATACGAAAGCGAAAAGGATCTAGAGTAATAGTCAAAATTAACCAAAGCTAGTTTGGCTCCTGCAAATTTTGTAATTTTAATGAAAAACCGAATACAAAAACAAAATTTTTGTTTTTACCCGTGGCCGTGCTCTTCAAATTTTATTTAGGGTATTATAGTATTTTCAAACGAAACAAATATTAGTAATTAAAAACTGCGATCAGTAATAAAGCGCTGCTTTTAAATAAAACGAATCTTCTTGCACTTTCATTTGCTGAAGAAAAAAATAGAGATGTGTAAAATTCATTTAACGCGTTTCAGTTTTGGGAATCGTCTTCAAACTTTTTTTTCTATAATAAATACTACAATTTGGAAAACTTATGCTCGTCGCTACACGCATAAATGGCAGTTTAAACGTTACATGCACTACGGGGATTCCCTCACTGGCTGGTTTGCTCTGATATTAATTTTTTTCTTACAATAAACTTCTTTGAAGTGTTATTTGCTTTAATAAGATTGGAAGTAGTTACTTTATTCATAATTTATTATAAATGTATTTTTTAGTAATAATATATAGGTAGTTAAAACCATAACATTGTATGTAAACCCTACAACTTAGAAAGGGAAGGCTCAATATACATAGGCGTATTAAAATGACATTCACTAATCAATCCAAACAAATAGAAAACACGAAAAACTAAGCTTGTGTTATAAATTTAGATTTGCCCAGAAGGGATGGAAACCCCGTAACAGTTTTAAACGCGCAGCGGTTAACTACAGTGGCGTGGGTGTGGGCTACAAGGAAAGAAAAATAATAAAAGTAATAAAAAAATACATTTGAAATTGCTGAAATAAAAAAAAAAATGTTACATTAATCACTTACCCTGAAAGACTTTTTCAATTGTCATAATTAAAGGGGTCGTTCTGAATAGACCTGCACCTTGAAGAAGTGCTAGATTACTAAAACGGGTAGAATGGCTTGAGAGTTCCAGTGATGTAATGAGCCGAACTATAGGCGTTTAACCAAATTAGTGGTATTTAGTGAGGAACCCGACTAAGCCAGGTCCCCGAAAGAGTGCAACAGCTCTTTCGGTACTTAAAGTGGCAGAAACAATAGGAGTCGGTATGGCATTCTACTGCGATGTGGAAGGCAATGGGAAACTTCGGCATTACCTCCTAAGTACACAGCGTACGTAAATTGTTATTTCGAAGTTAAAATAGTTCCCTATTCAGATCTCCGAGAGGAGACGGCTTCGGAGGATGTGGTCGGAAAGTTTAGAAAAGAAGTCGGGGAACATTTTGCGAGCTCGAGCGTGGAATATCAGAAATACGAAGCAAGCTGGTAAGCTAGAGAACTTGAAAATTGAAATTGATAGATTAGCATTAGATATAGTATGGATCAGCGAAGATCGGTGGCCAGAGACGGGGGATTTTTTGAGCAGAGACTTTATGGTAATTCATACAGGATCAGCGGTAGGAAATTTGGGTGGGGGAATAGTTATGAGAAAATGATAGGACACCATATAGAAAACTACATAGAAAAGAACGAAAGAGTACTCATGGTTAGATTAGAATCTAAACCGGTTAATACAGTAATAATGCAGGTATACATGACCAGCTCTAGCTACAGTGAGGAAGCGGTAGAAGCGATCTACAAAGATATCGACGACATATTAAATACGTAAAAAGACATGCCAACTTAATAATTACGGAAAATTTTAATGCAATGATAGGTGAGAGTAGGGAAGGAGCGGTAGTAGGTTTATTTGGTTTAGACACGAAGAAGGACAGGGGAAATAGGCTGATAGAATATTGCGACAAAAGCAATTTAACAACCACAAACACATTAATTCAACATCCTGCTAGAAGACGATACGCTTGGAAGATGCCAGAAGATATAGGAAAAAATATCAAATAGATTACATTCTTATTAGAAAACGGTTTAGGAAACAAATGAAAAACTGTAGAGGCTACCAAGAAGCAGAGAAAGACACTGACCACAACATCGTAATTATGAAGGTCGCTCTTAAATTAAAAAATTTCAAAAAAAAGAACGAAAAAAATACGTTGACTTTAAGAAAACAAATCATAAAGATATCCACGAAAAATTTGAAAAAAAGTCAAATGAATTGCTGAAGGATATCGGGAAAATTTCTGATACTAAGAAAGTAGAAATAGAATGTAATAACATTAAATCCAGCTTAAACATGGCGACAAGAGATATTCTGGGATATACACAGAAATAAAATAAAAAACCATGGATAACAAAGGATATCTTGAATTTAATAGAAGAAAGACAAAAATATAAAAACCTACCGAACGAAGCGGAAAAACAGATACAAAGCCATAAAATGTTAAATTATTCGCAACTGCAGGAAAGCTAAATAGCAATGAGGTACAAATTAAGACGGAAACAGGAAAAACAGACAAAACAAACAAACTATTTAAACTGAATTTTAGGGATATAAAACGGTACAGCAAAAATTTAATGGGCGCGGAAGGAGACATCATTATAGAAAATGTAGAGAAAGTAACCAGATGGCAAAAATGTATGAGAATTTATATGCAGGAGAGGAACTAACAGAACTAGAACCGGAAGTAGACATTGAAAACGAGAACTTGGTATATCGTATACCTAGAGATGAGTTCGAATTAGGATTAAAAGGCTTGAAAAATGGTAAGGTATCGGGTATAGATGAGGTGCATGCAGAAACTCTAAAAGCCGCTGGACAAGCAGTAACAGAACGTCTTTTCCAACTTGTAAGCTATATGTATGAGACTGGCGAGATACTCAAAAATTTCAAACGTAACATGATAGTCACTATACCAAAAAAGAGAGGGGCGGATAGATGTGACAATTTTTGAACAATAAGTTTGACAGCACACGTGTCAAATATTAACTAGAATTGTACAGAGACAGATGGAAAAACGGGTTGAAGAAGTACAACTACAAGATCAAATTGGGGTTTAAGCAAAACAGGGGAACACGGGAAGCTATTTTAGTCCTTAGGGTGATAATGAAGAAACAATAGAAAAAGGAGAAAGCGTGTATATCTGGTTTCTAAATCTGGACAAAGCATTCGACAGTGTAAAATGAAAAAAATGTTCGAAATACTCAAAAAAATTGGAATGAGCTTTAAGGATAGACGGATAGTACATAGCTTATACAAAGAGCAAAAAGCGGTAATAGAATTAGAGCAGGAACGTAGAGAAATAAATATTAGGCAAGGGGTGAAACAGGGATGAGCCCTATCCCCATTAATGTTTAACTTATATATCGAAGAGGTAATGAATACAGTCAAATGTAGAAAGACATTTGGATTACTATGCAGCAATAAACGATTGATATGCTTAGATTTGCAGATGATATAGCTGTATTAGCATATAGCAAGGAAGAGTTAAAAGCAGCTGTTAATGAAATGGAAACAGTTCTAACAGAAAGATACGGTATGAAATAAAACAAAACTAGAACTAAAGTACTAGTATGCAAGAAAGGGGAACATAAATCATCAAAAACTAGAATACAAATAGGAATCGAAAACTTACAAGAGGATAAGAATTTCTGCTACCGAGGAAGTGAAATAACGCAAGTAGGGAAAAGCACAAAAGATATAAAACTAAGATTAGCACAAGGTCGTGTGCTACCTTTAACAAGAAAAAGCAATTACTGTGTTCAAAGACAACAAACATAAAAGCAAGGAAAAGATTGTTGAAAGCATACGTGTGGAGCACACAAGTTGGATAGTAGGAGAAGCGAACAGGAAAAAGATAGAAACCTTTGAAATGTGATGCTACAGACAGACGTATAGTGAATATATCATGGACAGACAAAGTTAAGAACAAAGAGGTTCCAGAAATGGTAGAGGAAGGGGAGGAAAAATAGGAGAGATAGGATGATAGAATGATAGGTCACATACTAAGGCATGAGGGAATAGTGCGGAATATATTACAAGCAGAGATAAGAAAAAAGAGAGATAGAAGACCTAGGTTAGACTGTTGCACGCAGATAGTGAAAGATGTAGGCTGTAGGAATTTCAGAGAAATGCGTAGGTTAGCTCAGAAAAGAAATCAATGGCAGTACACATTCAACCAGTTTTGATACAGAAAACTTCATGACGAAAACAAATAATTGTACTTAAACCTGATGATTATTAGAAGCAACTACAAGAGTTAGTCTTGAAATATTCTCAACTAATGTTTATTTTGTTATTTACTGGAAAACTATTATTTCGGCAAATGTCTGTGTTGGGCGATCTTGATAACCACAGACTGCTTAACCCCCTTCACATACCACTGAATATCAGTGAGATAGGGCATATATTTAGAAAACAATAGAAGGGGTACTGAGCTGTATCTAGGCTGTATGAATGTCAGGAAACTGTGTAGGCTAGCTCGGAATAGAAATCATTGGTGGTACGCGTCCAACCAGTTGCAAGACGGAACACGTAATGACGAAAAAATAATTGCACTTAAAGCTCATGATTATAATAAACAAATACAGGTGTTGGTTTTGCAATATTTTAAACAATCTTGATTCTGCGAAAGGATTTATTGGAAAATTATTAATTCGGCAAATGTTCAAGTGTTAGGGGATCTTGGTAGCCAAAGACTTCTTAATCCCCTTTTACCACTGAATATTTCAACTAATTTTGATTGTGCGAAAGGATTTATTGGAAAACTATTAATTTAGTTAATGTCTGTGTTGGGGAATCTTGGTAGCCAAGAGCTGCTAAACCTCCTTCACATACCACTGAAAATCGATAGAATAGGGTATATATTTATAAAGCAATAGAAAGGGAATGGAACTGTATCTAGCAAGAAAGAGCAGCAGCATAGAAATAATGAAAAAAATGTTGAAAGTATGTATGTTGAGCACAGCACTGTACACTTGTGAAATAGGGACTGTAGGAGATGCAAACAGGACAAGGAAGAAACCTTTTTGAAATGGTATGCTTCAGATGTATGATGATAATAGCATGAACAGACAAACTTAATAACAAAGAGGTTATAGAAATAGTAGGGGAATAAAGATATCTGTGGAAAACAAAAAAGAAATAGGGGAAATAGAGGGGCACGATACGTTCTAAGGATTTTTTTAGGAATAGTGCAGGCTATATTATAAGCAGATATAGGAAAAAGAGAGATAGATGTAGACTTAGATCAGACTATTGCACACAGATAGTCAAAGATGTAGGATGTGGGAAATTCAGGAGAATGTGTAGGTTAGCTCAGAATAGGAAACAATAGAGGTGTGCGTCTAACCAGTTCCAAGACTGAAGACTCGATGGTGATGATGATAATTAAGGGGCGAGTTACGTATCCCCCAAATTAATATATATGTATATTCAAATGAAACTAATGTCTTAAGAAATAGATTGTTACATTGTATAATTGAAGGACATTATAAAAGGTTAATAGAAGTTCATAAACCAGACATGAGAACTGAAACAGTTACTTTATTTCAGACGTAATATGACACTGCAGGTGCAGATCACAATAGACTATAAGGAACCAATTGTTAGAATTAAGATTACTAAAATGTAATACATTGTATTGTATCAAGAAATAGTAGACATGAGATCTGCATTTCCCACAATTGATGTAAGAGCAGGGATATCATAAATACCCTCAAGAGTCCAAGATGGCCAGTCAGTCTGAGAACTTTGTAACTTTAGCATTGTTAGTGGTTCAAAGCTATTCATTTGTAATTATTAGTTATTGATGTTAATTATGAATTAGTAATGTTCAACTTTGATAATTTTTGATTTTAATACGTTAATGAACATAACGTACCTCTTATTAACCATTGCAATTACTGTTAAAAATACACTTAATAGGAGTGTTTTGAAAATAAAGTCTTTTTTTAAAAAGAAGCTTCCAGCGGCCCAAAACCTATCTGACGCCAAACCATATTGTTTCAGCAATCCTTTCTATATATTTCCTACACGGAAGACGGTTTTTCCGCATAGGTTTCCTCTGCTTTTGGTTTCCTAAATTTATCACATTATACTTTACCTTTCTTTACAATACCTTAAAAACACTTATTAAATTTTTTTCAAATCAAAGAAGTTTGTAAACTGGAGTGCCTCTTTCAAATACAACTTTATCACTGGTGTGGATGGATATTCTTTTGCAAATTTGTCTGTGTTTGCCTAGTTCATAAATAAGTTCAAATAAAATTCTACCTAAATTTAAGTTCTATTAAAATTACATAATGTCATACGAATACAAATATTTTCCTAAAAAATCAGACTGGCCAGGTATTACTAAGTAAAATTTTAAAGATAAAACATTTAATCAATCCATAGTACTACTACACCATTTTGCCAGTTTTCGATATTAACATACATTACACTCAAGCTCACATTTCTGGAAATGCCATTTATAACAATACATAGAAAACAGTTAAATACCACTTTATCTATGTATCATTCCATTGTCCATTAAAAATATTAAATTTTCACTCTTCAACTAATATTAAATCCCACCAATAAAGCATATAGCTAAAATCAATACGCACATATTGCTTAATATTTTGAAATGTTCCAGACTTACTTTTCTGATCATATCGTGTTTAAATTTAACCAAAACTGGGTCCGTTGCTAATTTATAGTCCAACAAAATAATTACTTTCACGCTCTGTTAATTTCCTACTACATAAATACCAATCCATTTATATTTAAAATCCACACGCACGCACGCGCCCGCGCGCACACACGTACGCTCGCCCGCACATAGACATGCAAACACACACACCAAACACGCGCGCGCAAACACACACACATATATATATAATAAATTATCAACATAAAAGTTTAATTTTCAATATATCTTTAACTTCAAGGATATCCAGAAACACTAGCCTTTTAACACAACCAAAACCCACTTATTTGAGCTACACCTGCAGGCAGCCCATTTATCACAACACACACGAGTTTTAAAATTCCACGCACAGCTAACATCCTTTCCAAACTTTCAAGTGAAGTTATACAAAAGCTCGCGTACCGTTTAATTCCCCTTTCAGGAAAGTTGTAACATCTCCTTTAATTCAAATTAAAAGTAAATACTATAATGACATGTGGTTCGACCAAAGGCCCGGCACGGCAATGTGGACGCTTATGGTTTATAGTCACCGTCAATAAATATGCTGAGGCATCGCCAGATTGGAATAGCCCGCCATCTTTTTTATCAACACATAGGGGTTTTACCGCTTAATTAAATAACTAATCAAAATTCTATTCTAAAGTTTTGCAAAACACGATTTTTAAACTAATTTGATAACAATTCCGTGTGAGGAGGAGTTAAATTACGTTAGTTAACAGTAATAAATATTTTTATAAATTTATTGCCAGCATGTTTAAGTAGGTCAAATTTATACGCAGTTTGTAAATAAGGAAATAATATTAGGATATTGTGTAGAAAACTGGACCTTAACACATCAAAAGGAAATTGATGGGTTAAGAGTATACCAAGGTTCTTTATGAACATTTTAAAACTCCAGAAAGCATAACAAAGAACCACAAATTTATAAATACCCGCGAGTATTCGGTTTAGGGATGATTATTATTTGAGTCTCAGATAGAGTAGTGAGAAACTTTTCGCTAATCGTTGATTATTAGAATATTAGAGTTAAAGAAGCTTTTATCTCGAGGCGATCTTCGAGAGAATACAAAGGGTGATTTATAAATCATTGACCGCACCGAGAGCGGTTCAGTTCCATTTTTAAGTGATTTATCATTTTAAACCGTATAGTAACTCAGCAACCCAAGGTGTTACTAATTAAATAAATTGTGGGTGCGATTAACGGTCCAGATAAACTGATTTCACTAAATCAGATTGGGAAAGCGAACACGTATTGTAAAACATCAGGTACCCCGTCATGTTCAAAGTCAATGTACTGAAAGTGAAAATATTTGCAAACTTAAATAAATACTGTTAGCCCGACAAAGCAACCCTGCAGTGTGACCTTTAGCAGGTAGTTGGTATAGCCACTATACACATTATTAGAATAGAAAGTGAAAGTGTTTCGTGCGAGGACCATAAGCTACACAAATACCGCGAGTATATTACAAACAACGGGGCCATCACGTCAACCAAGACACTGACTCAGGCTTTGGAATTTGCAACTGTTCTTAGACGCAGTGCTGGTGGTGAAAAGCGTCGCCCGTAATGCAAGTAGTTTTAGTGTTAAATTGACCCTTAATGAGATTTATGACATACCTGTCTGTAGTATACAAGATAACTAGGTTAAGAGTATTTAGTTAGGGGATTAGGTATTCATAGAAATAGATGCGTTGTATATTTTGTTTTTACATTAGAGTAAAGAAGTTGCTTGTAAAATGTTATTTTTTCTAAATTATTATGAATACAGTTTAGGTAAAAGCTTGTAAGTGGCTCACGAATAAGTACTGGAAATCATGGTAAAGCTTTTTAAAAATTAAAATTCTGAAAAATTTAAGACGTTAGAAGCATTCCCTACCGTGTTTAATAGGGGATAATGATTATCTTTTAGAAATACTCTGTTGCAGGGTTGTTATAAAAGAAAGAGTAGAAGGCTCAAGCACTTATTTTTATATTGAAACTGTAGGTACCCGTTTTAGGTGGTTATTTGTCCCCAATACAAATAAAGCAAACCGATATTAAATTAAGGGAAACATTACAAAGTCTATGTTACATCTTGAAGTTGTGTTTCCTTTCACTAACTTTTAGCTTATCGTTATTCCGACCTACACCCTAGCCAAAATCAACAAATTGTGAGAAAATCCTTCTTACTCTGCCCCAACAAAGGTTTTATCAAAAAGGAAAGCGGCCTTTCCGCTTACTACATGCTCGTATCACTACAATTCAACCTTTCTAAATAAATCTCTGAACTTCAATTCCAACTTGTGGTGTTTAAATCTTGTATGTCATTTTCTTTTCTACAATTTTTGTCGATGCAATATAGCATACTTTGTATATGCCGAATAAAAGGCTACTGTCACGTTAATTACATAAAGGTCGCGCATTTTGTATTGCTATTGTAATTGTTCTTAAACGCACTAACTATGTTTCAGATATGGTTCCGCATTTTAGTGGCTTCTACGTTTCTTACGCATCAATTTATGTCCTCAATGTATAATCTGTTACTTTGCTTGTTGTGGTGGCTCTGCGGATTAGGCAGGTTAGCGTGGGACTGGTGGTCCCAAAGTCCTGAGTTTGATTCCCAACACGAACCGCTTGAAAAATGTTAGGCGAGCGTTTTTCACAAAAATACACCCTCGTTCGGATGAGAGGTAATATGTAGGTTCCGTGTGTGAGTGTCGTCACGCACGTTAAAGATCCTTACCTTGTTTAGAATAGCAAGGGGTCTGCAAATTTCAAAATTTTCAGGTCAAAAAATTGCTTCCGGGCCAGTGTAGTACTTTGGATGCAGCATGGAAAAAACAAGTGTGGGGTTTCGTCTATTGCATGACACGCCGCGTTTCATTTATAGCACGAAGTGTTATAACGGGTAATTTTTGAACTTTGTCATTTATGAAAGATGCAACCTTCACCTATACCGCAAAAAAAATTACGTTAAAAGGGCGAGTATTCTATTTTTGAAAATGATTAATGGATAGTTAGGCACGATTTTAACGAAAATATAAAAACAAAGACATCGAAATAACTTTGAAACCGTAAACAATTGGATTACAACATATATGGTTATTTTGCTAGGGAATGGCCTTCCCTGTCACACTGAAATTTTATCTATAAGTTTCTGGACACCCTGTATAAAAAGCAACAAGTTTAGGAGCGGTAAGGTCAAGATGAAATCGCTAAATACATTTCCTAGCTACATTTAAATGAGTATCTCATATTACGTTACGTCGAGTTTATGAATCAGAAGTTCTTATGTTATGGCATCTGGTTTTGTAAAACATAATTCAAGTAGTTTTTAAATATACTCTGACTTTCAAGTTGTAAATTGTATGCGATAAAAATAGCGTGAGCTGTTGCCAAATAATGTGCTCTCTGTTATACAGAATATTAAATACAACAATATAATATTAATAATTAAATGAGTAATGATCAAACACTGAACTGAACTACAACTTGAACTTTAATCCCATTTAAATTCTTTTCAGTTTAGTCTAAACCGTTAAGTACTGACCTGGAAGGTCTTCTAGATGATATCATAACAAAATGAAGACCTTCAAATTTTATACTTATGATGTAACAATCGACCTTCTTATTCCAATTTAGTGCTGAAGTGAAGCAACGTTCTATAGAGATACCTGAATTGCAAAATCTCTGCCTCTCCATATCTAAAATAGGCAAATGCTGCGAGACCGTACTTTAGACGAGGGTCATTCGCCTACTACAATTTACTAACAAGGACAATTAAGTACAATAATTTGTTGTAAAGTACAAGTATGCGTATCATACATTTTTTGTGTTAAAACTGAGTCAGACTATGGATATCAATATTATATTATTTGGGGAAAAAAACTATATTTAGAAATGAAGTCAAATTAATTTAAAATTATAATTAATAAATTTGTTCTAAATGTATGGCCTGTAGTAAAGTGACTACGAAGGGATTGGGGTGGGAGAGAAGGTCACAGGCGAAGAATTAAATGCAAGTTCTATTAAACACCTGTACAAGAAATTGGAGTCTTAGACTATTCAAAAACAAATAACTCGTTTTGTCCTTAGCTAACGTTAGTCAATCAGAAACAAACTATACACTTAGCACAACTATAACAATTGAAGGTAAACTACTCAGGGAAACGTGTTTATATAACATTCAGAGCTGTAGTACAAAAACCGACGCAAAAAAATAAGACGAAAAAATCAAGAACGCGGAAATAGGGCACCTACGAATGTGTTCTTGAAGAAATAATTTTCCGTAACCAACGCTAGGAACGACGCGCAAAAGATGCGACGATGCCCAAACTAAAGAAGAAGCTGTCGCCAATGTCCTACTCCCATAAGTAAAACACACGGAAGCAAAATAAGCAAAATTCTAAAGAAACACAAATTAAAAGTAGAATTTCAAGACATCGAAAAATAATCACATCCTGCCCATCGCAAAGATCAAACTTGAACGATAAAACAGGTAAAACTGATGCAATTAACGACAAGGATGGGTGTACGTTCAAAATATTTATAGGTTGAAGAATATATATATATATATATATATATATATATATATATATATATATATTGAATGATATTAGCAGGTTGTAGGTCAACTGGTTATTTAAGCGTACTCTTTATTATATTCTTAGCTTTCGGTTTATTTCAAACCTTTATCAAAGAAACTACAAAAACGTCATTATGGGCATCAAGCAATATACAATAAGTACTTACTAAATTGAGGTTGAATGCACATCAATATCATTGAACTATATAAAACTTAAAAGTATACATCAAATTTTAAAATTGAACAATAAAACATTTAAAACTGTAAACTATAAACTATTTGCCTTGTGAACATGTATACTGTAAATAACCTTCAACGATAATTCTTTTATAATTTTGACAATTGTATTCTAAACCTGTCTTGATAGAGTGTGAGTGTGTTGAATGCGCATGGATGTGTGTGGGTATGTGTGAACGTATGTGTGTGTGTATGTTTGTGTGTGTGTGTGTGTTTGTGTGTGTGTGCGTGCGTGCGTGCGGGCGTGCGCGCGCACGTACGTGTTCCTGTGTTATGCTATTTGTCTAATTAAGTTTGTTCTAGGTTTGAAATAAAGTAGATACGTGTATATACAGCTTAGTTGATCTATATCTGTCCTTTTATTCATGGTGTCCGTGTTTTTAAATATGTGGCACATTTCCAAAAATTCCCTTTTTGATCGCTTACCTTCCATTTGTAGTATTTTAGGGTTATCCCAGTCTATTTTATGTTTGCTGTTATTTGCGTGTGTGGTCAATGCACAGGCATTGGGTTTAATCCGCATGTCGCTTTTGTGTTGTGTGATGCGTTGCTTTAAATATTGAGAGCTTTGACCAATGTATTTTAAATTGCAGTCTAAACAAGTAATTTTATAAATGACATTTCTTTGTTGTAATGGTGGTGTTTAAAGTCCAAACGTTCTTCTTTGCAATTTTTATGTTGTATTTTTTTATTACATTTTCTAATTTTGGCGTTAAATTTTCAATATATGGTATTGTTCCGTATTTCTGGATATCTACAACGTGATCAACATAGTTGTTTGGGGATACATTAGAAAGATAATTGTTTAAAGGAGCTTCGTGGTTATATAAAAGATTCTTTATTAATTTTGGCGGGTAGTTGTTGTTTTTTAGGATAATGAATAATTTGTCTAAATTCTTTTGAAATAATGTTGGATGACATATTCTTTTTATTCTGCTTTTTAGGCCCAAAATAAAATTTACTTTTATCTTGTAAGGATGATATGAAAGGTAATTCAGGTATCTACCCGAGCTAGTAGGCTTCTGATACCAGTCTAAGGTTACAGTGTTGTCATTGTTTCGAATCAATAAAGTGTCTAGAAATGGTACCGATCGATCCTTTTCCACTTCTACCGTAAATTTAATATTATCGTCATAGCTATTAAAAATTCGAACAGTTTCGTCAATTTTGTTTATGGGTACTGAAGTTATAATGTCATCTGCAAATTTTTTTATAAATGGCATTTTAAAGTTTAGTTTAGGAATGACTTCGTCTAATAAACCATCCATGACAATATCCGCCAGTATGGGACTTAAATTCGAGCCCATTGGACAGCCGAATGTCTGTAGAAAGAATTCATTATTGTAGCTGAAATAACAGACACACACACACAAACATACACACACACATACGTTCACACATACCCACACACATCCATGCGCATTCAACACACTCACACTCTATCAAGACAGGTTTAGAATACAATTGTCAAAATTATAAAAGAATTATCGTTGAAGGTTATTTACAGTATACATGTTCACAAGGCAAATAGTTTATAGTTTACAGTTTTAAATGTTTTATTGTTCAATTTTAAAATTTGATGTATACTTTTAAGTTTTATATAGTTCAATGATATTGATGTGCATTCAACCTCAATTTAGTAAGTACTTATTGTATATTGCTTGATGCCCATAATGACGTTTTTGTAGTTTCTTTGATAAAGGTTTGAAATAAACCGAAAGCTAAGAATATAATAAAGAGTACGCTTAAATAACCAGCTGACCTACAACCTGCTAATATCATTCAATATATTCAAATCAGCAAGGTCGTTATACTACATAACATATATATATATATATATATATATATATATATATATATATATATATATATATATATATATATATATATGTTGCTATGAGGTTAAGCCTAAACAATCAAGCCCCCGCGTTGGGTTGCGTAAAAATGCACTGTGTATCCTCTAGATCGGCTCGCTAATTCATGCCCCAATGTTTGGTTAACATAAAAATGCAGTCGTTTTGCCTGGAAAGAAGCACTAAAATCGAGCCCTAACTTTGGACGTCTTAAATATGCTATGCTCTTGCTGGAATTATGTCCTAAAAATCGTGCCCCACAGTTTGAGCGTCATAAAAATGCTATGCTCTCCTCTATTTGAAATCGTGCCCTACCGTTTGGGCGTCATAAAAATGCAGTGGTTTTCTATTTGAAGCCGCTACTTCCACCTTTTGTGATAGAAATATAACTCCACCAATTTGCACCCAAATAAAACTTCGTTACCAATTTCGTGTTTGATTATGATATGTTCTAGTTTGAGATTTACAAAAATTGCTTCTCCAAGTCGGTTTACCACGGCTAGCTCTGGGCACTACCTCCTAGAATATACTTACCCCAACTACACATTCTTTCAACACCTTTATACACAACAACATACAAAAATAAAATAAAATCCTTGGACAAACATACACTCTTTTATTCATATGACATAAATGATTATTCAGACAATTTCAATATCTACATTGTTATATTTACAATAAGACATTTCACCCTTTTTTTTAATCTAAATTGTTTGTCAGTTATTACACTTCAACCTTTTTATTTTTCAAAGTAGATGAGCCTATCTTGAAACCCTAAATTTACCTTTACTTGGTGAGCTCAGTATAAACCTTTTTCCTTAATATGCATAAAATATTGCATGGTTAAATTACTCTAAAGACCCGTTTACTTTTTACATCAAAAATTATTACTCCTATTTTTACCTACTCAAATAATAATAGAAAATTGTCTTTTATATACGGTAATCAAATTAATTTTCAGTTCATAAAATTTTCATCACATAATTCTAAACACACCTACTTTTATAACACAATGCCAGCACCACAGTTCAACAATAAAACCAAAATTCGCTACCTGGTGTGTTCTTCGGACGCACCACCTTCTTAGCTGCCATCCACCAAACTCACTTTCTTGGATTTTCCTTGCGTTCTCACTCCTACATGGACAGCAACTCCATCTCAACTCGTTCATCCAGTTACCATCCATCCAAATCCAAATTATCTCAATTTAACGTGCCACCAGCACTCTCGTTCAAGAAATACTTGGTTCGCATACCTCAGTAGCATCCTGTTGTACTCGTACAATTATTTATACTAATTTATTTTCAGCCCGTTTAATCTGTTGGCACCTACTCGTGCATTTACAGCACTTGTAAAAAAGTACGACGGACTGCACTATGTCTCGGCTTTTAATTTTAAATTAGGAGGTCTTCTCGATGCTACTTAATGTACTCGAAGCGAATCAGAAGATTAAGAGAACTCTACCACCTCTGGCAAGAGCTTTTATAATGCTCAAACCTTTTCTCTAGTCACGTATTTCACCAGTTTTCGCTGAACTATCACATTCGTTACAAACAATTCTCCAAATTCCTCCACTCAAATACCCAACGAACTTTTAAAACTCCTTCCACCACGGCTTTAGCACGAAAAACTAGCTATCAGTTGCAACCGTCGACGCGTACCTAAAAATTGATTCCTCTCCATATATCTAACCACTTGCAAAACACGCCGATGGTGCCTGTATCTCTATTTTCCTTGCAGTCATGCATTCATAACCACTATTTTCTGTCTTACTCGTGTTTTCCTTACTTTCATCGAGACCCACTATCTACTGTTATAATTCCCTCACTAAATGTGCGCCTTGAAAATCAACATTGTCGACAAACATCTTACATCTTTGTTTCACCCATTTATCTGTTAAAATATACTCGTCTGCCACGCGCTTGAAAACCCCTTGTCCTTCTACCAGCTGAAGTACTCTGTCTCCCTTGGTTGCCTTCTAACGACTCTCTGTCCTTTAAAATTATTGATTTTTGCTTCAAAAATAACATATTTGTTCGTTAAACTGGCTTTTCCGTTGTACAATACCGTGAACTGATATTGTTACGTTTTATAGCTTTCAAAGAAATATTTATTTACTTGAAGTAATGTTATTCTTCTACGAATTAAGTTAACGTACCTTTTAGTTTACGATGCTAAATAAATATTCGTTGCATCAATATTAATTTTTATATTTTAATATTTTTGTATTTTAATATTTGCCTGCAATCGTCAACCTTGTATTAAATTAACGTATACAAATTATTGATTTTTCCCTACCACAAAACTACATAAAAATATGTCATTTGACACTAAAAGTTTCTGTATATATATATATATATATATATATATATATATATATATATATATATATCTTGTTACACTGACTTTTTGTTATACTATTGCGCAATTGTTATACTCTTGAATAACTACACGTCATTGTCATAATTTAACACATAATTACGCAGCAAATTTATCCGCCATATTGTAATTTATACCGACCACTCTTTAAGAGTAATGCTTTTTAAGTCAATTTGCAAGCACAATTTAAATCAAATCAAATTCGTCTCAAGATCCCAAGGACGCAGGTGGGGTTCAGTTACGCCATATTGAATCAAATTACTATCCCTTTTTCCTGTAACTTCTGCACTCGTAGGGGAATGACCGGAATTACGGTACCAGGTACAATAAAAGGTAAAGGTAGAAGGAACCTGCATACCTAAAAAGAAAAGACACACCACAAAAATAGATGTTACTTCGTCGAAGGCTCGTAACTTAATGGCGTCCTTTTACACCACGCGCGCACTTCGCCTCGTTTTTGCGCAGACGCGACTGTCAGGGACGACGGAAGTTGGCGTATTTATTTAAAAATACGCGGCAATTTATTTACAAATTAAATCTAACGTGATACATGCCAGTTGGCATGTAACAAGTTACAATATCATCGCTCGCCTGATGTATGTAGCGCTGTTGCCTTGCTGATCGCCACCTCTCTGTGCCTCTAAATAATCTACAATAACTTTAAAATCTATACAATTACATTTATGCCTCGGCTAACTCTTTTATATCCCGCACAGAGTGGACGACAATATGATAACAAAGAATATTTACACCCTTCCCTCTAACACTTCATACCTGAATAAGATAAACGAAATTCGCTAAAATTTGTATAATAAACTAAGAGATATGTATAATTTACACCTCTATAACCTTCGTAATGTCATTTGCTATTTAAAATCTTTGAATTAAAGTAAAATAAATATTCAATTTACTCTTTACAAAATTATAATCCCTTTTTAAGCAATTAAAGCAAGCAAAAATAATCATGTATTATATCGAATGCTTTGCTGAACTTCCAATAAACCTTTCACTTTTAACGTATTTTCTAGGAATTAACAAAAATCTTTTTCATGACCTTTTACACAAAATATCTAAGTACATGTAAGTTTCAAATATTCAGATTTATGCTATTAGTTGTAACATAAATGTTAACCTGGTATTTTTTGATTGATTTCGTGGTTCGAATCAGCTGCTAGATTAGTGGACTCCAAGTTGCGAATCCGTAGCTTTGCGTGCACCCAAATACTTTGAACTACCGTTACACAGCGTGTTGCTTTAAGCTTTAATTGTACTCTTAACGTCTTGATTTAGAGTTTTCCCATTTATCGTATTTAATACTTAGAGTATTGTAGTTTTACGTCCATAGTTAGATTTCTTATTGAATTGTTTAGTGCGCTAATTTGTTTATTACTAAATTATACGTAGACTTACGTTTTATGTCAACGGCGGATTTTTCATACACTCGTATGTTTGAGTGCTCACTTGTACTGTATTTTTTACTTGAAATTTTAATTACTGTGACTTTCACTTATAAATTTTTATTTAACTTCACAAGTGAACTTTAAGTAAGACTTTATTTCAATTAGTACGGTTCGTGCTTCGGTAAGAAATTAATGAATGTTATCTCTTTAGGTAAATTATATACACTAGCCCTTCCACGTGCTGTTATTCGTTGACTGCTTGCTATCTTATTATTCGACCTGGCGGAGGCGTTGCCCTGCACTTGTGGTAACCTCATTATTTGTTTATCTTTTAACAAAAATAACAAAAGACCAGTACCTCTTTTAAAGGCAACTAACTTATCCTTGTAGCTAGCAATAATTATTATTGAGTCGGGAGCAAGGGTGAAGGTTCCTGAATTAATTTCCAGTAGCTGCAATAAAGCATGCACTAAGCTAGCATGAGTTAATGATAGGTATACGGCAACCAAATACTAGAAATACTCAAATAGTAAGTGTAAATAAAACGGAATCCAGTGACAAATGTATATAATTTAGGTAACTTGAAAAGAACTGAATTTACAAAGTAGCGCTTAATCCGCGCTTGGATTCTATATTCTCGTAAATTTATACATACTCCAATTTAAATTAAAACCTACAATTCTGCTACGAGCTCGCAGTAAAATTACAACACTTTAAATGTACAATCAAAACAATAATGAACTAAAATTTAGAATAATTTTATAACTAGAATTAAATTTCATTGTTGTAGAAAAAATATATTACAATAGCTTGCATTTTTAAATTCAAGCCTCATAGATTTTTAAAAATTTATTTACCAATGGTATAAAGTGGAAAATAAATAAATTTCTGACCTTGATATGGTTGATATGCAATTTTGTAGAAATTACACTGTGTGGTGAAGAAAGTATGTAGATAACAGGATACTGGTTCCATGTTTGTTTCATAAAAGAAAAACTTAGGTTCCTGGTATGGAAAATTTCTAATCTTATCAAGAACAATTAATATTGAAACAAAATCGTAAATCCAATTTAATAAAACGATTATACCTAATTTCATACTAATGGCAGTTAGTTGAAGTTTTTATTGAGAAATAACCTCAATAGTAGATGTGTGAGTACGATGTTCGTAGGTGCTAAAAAAATTAAAATTCTCAATTAACAATTGCAAATAAGCTAATTATTCTCAAATAATTATCCTTTAATATAGAACACTTACTCTCTTACTAGGCAAAAGCGTCAAATACAAATATTTGTAACAATAGGAATTTTACATCAAACCCCTAACTGTTGTTACACAAGAGCCCAATATCAAAAATGGCCATTCAACAGTGGAAAGTTTGCAAACCATATTGGATGTGGTGGGAAGATCTAATCCAACCAATCAGAAAATTGAACGGTTTTGAAGTTAAATATGCGGCAATTAGTTAAACATATGAATATCTGCAATGCACTAAATGCCTAGGAATACGGCCACCAAAACAACACTATGCAAATAGGAATGCCTATTTTGCAATAAAATTAAATGAATTAAGAATATAGATTATGATTTGTTAGTAACTGACATAAAATCTGTTACACACTATCATGCAGCCGGTTGCGTTTTACTTGGAATTGCTCAATATATGCATTGTTCAAACGCTTCAAAAATTACGTAGACAAAAGCTTTATATTATGGATTTCGTTAGTCAACGCGACTTTGTACCTTTTAACATGACGTAATTGTAGTTTTGCACAGAAATTTATCAAATTTGCCTTTTAATTCCGCACCTATACAAAACTTATTGTTCTATATTTTGTTTACCCAATATACTGGGGTTTATTCAAATGTGGCGATTTATACATTTAAAACATCACGTAAGCTAAATTTTATAATGGATTCTTTAACAAATAACGTAAATTAGATGCGTTTTTTGACTTCTTGCGTTATGAAATATGCTTGTTTTGAAAGCCCTGTTTATTATAAGCATGTATTGATTATTTTCATGCGCTAATGCGTCTAGTTTTAAAAGATTTATTTCACGTTTGTTTTACTTTGGATACGCTTAATTTGTATTTGTTTAAAATTTATGAATACATTAATGTTTCTAAAATGAATTGGTTTACGCCCAGAGTTATTTATTTTACTAAATGTGGTTAAATTATTAAAAAATGAGCTTCCTTTTATTGACTGTAGTTAGTTGTTGATTTTACACAGAGTGTTTGGTATTTGTATTTTGCATAATTAACGAATTGTGTACTTTTAATGATTTAAATGTTTGGTTTTCTTGACTTTTGGGTTGTTTACATGAAGTATACCTCCCTTGTGACCTTATATGCCGCCAAATAACCCTATTATCATAGCAATATATATAGTACGGTTTTTCATTTGTAGCTTTTGAAAAAGCCAAAAATGGTTGCCGAAACGTTAAGTAATTAATTAAATACATTTATTTATCGGTTTTATTATTGTATATTTTACTATAAGACTGACTATATATTGACGTGATAAGGAGGACACGAGAGGTCATTGAAACTCAAATTCCATAAATAAAACCCACCCAAATAGAAAAAATCTGGAAAAATTTTTAATTTTCTAATATTTATTGTTCCACCCTGTATATATGCGTATTGCACATATAAAGCGATTAAATTTATCCGCGTTAATAAAAGGCATAATTCCCGCGTATTAAATTTATTACAGAGTGTGTAAAGCATTTATAAACGAAGCTCTCATCAAAACTACTAAAAATAACTTAGATTTAAGCCATTTGTTTCATTTATCTTAAGTACACTCTTCCAGTGTATGTTACTTAAATACAAAAAGTCATTTAATTCACATAAGAGCAATATCAAATGATTGCCTTTATTAATTAAAACACTAAATATATTTTCTGTGTGTAAATATGACATTTAAATTTATGTAGCGGTTTTTAATGAAACAAATCTGGAATATTCTTCATTAATCTAGACAAATACGTAAAATCCTAAGAAATGATTTTAAATGCCTAAATATTAAATAAATGTTTATTTAAAGAACTCGCGTTATTATTAAAAACAATAAAGTCGATTTTATAGCCTTCGTGTTACTATGCAACGCAAAATTAACTCCTTGAATCAGACAAGGATCTGCAACGCCTTCGTATGCTCGTAAATCATTAATCACGGCGGTTTGACACCAATTAGGTCATTAAAACCGTGGAATTCCCGGAATATCAGGTCGCCATATCAAAGCTGGATTTAATGTTGTTGCATTTTATTTCTACTTCCTTAGTAACAGAAATTTTTTCGATGTCATTCAGCAATTCGTTTGACTTTTTCTCAAATCTTTGATGGATATCTTTATCTTTTAGTTTTTCAACGTCAAAGTGCCTTCTTTCGTTCCTTTTTTCAAATTTTTAAATTTAAGCTCGACTTTCATAATTACTATATTGTGGTCAGTGTTTACATCTGATTCTGGGTAGCTTCTACAGTCTTTTACTTGATTTCTAAACCGTTATTGTTTGATATCTCGTTATGTCTTATAGCATCTGCCACGTGTATCGTCTTCTAGGAGGATGTTGAAATAATGTATTTGTGATTGTTAAATTGTTTTTGTCGCAAAATATTACCAGCCGATTTTTTCTGTCATTTTTTGGGCCTATACCAAATAAACCTACTACCGCTTCTTCCTTACCCTCGCCTACCACTGCACTAAAATCTCCTGCAATTCTTAAACTTTCTTGTCCTTTTACGAATCGTAGTACATTTTTTATATTTTTGTAGATCGCTTCTACCTCTTCGTCACTGTAGCTAGAGGTGGGCATGTATACTTGCATTATTACTGTATTTACCGGTTTAGATTTTAATTTAACCATGAGCACTCTTTCGTTCTTTTGTAAGTAGTACCTTGTTACGTGCCAAAAATTTGGCACTAGACATTTTTAAATAAGTGCGGAAATTTGGCGCCCTAAATTTGAAAGACTTGTTGCGCGTATTTCCGTCACTACAGAGTGCGTTTGCGCCAGATCGCGCCGACGCGTGTGGGAGAAGAAAAGTAGGGAGTTTCCGCAAGGCGCTGGGACTTGGACTTTGCTTTTGAACATCAAGAAGAGTGGTTGGGTCTGGTATTGTATCTTTATCTTAATTATGTAGATTCCTTTTCCTCTTGCTTATCTTTGTTTATCGTTCCGTATAAACCCGTTCCCGTCGTTACCTCTACATATAGGAAAGAAAATAAATCTGGATACATTATAATTTGAATTAGGGCCGCTATGCTTGCGGCCACGTCCCCAATGCTCCACCCGGAGGTACTACATTGGGTTTAAACGCGAAAAATAGTCGTGCTCCTAATTTATTCTTACTTCATAGTTGATTCACCCTAAATAAAAACTAAATAAAAATCTAACAAACCTAAAAATCTAACAAACTCTAACAATCTAACAAACCTAAAAATCTGACAAAAACTGCAACAAAAACAAAACAAAAACTAAAAACAGGGTTGTAAATAATGGTATCCCTAGCGCTGACTTTCGAGTGTACCCGATCAACAAGCAAAAATGAGAGGGGGAGGGATCCGTAATACCGGATAGCAGACGCCGGTTCTGCTTACCAGTGCGACCTGAAGGGTCGTCTTAAAACTATCCAAATCTAGCTAACTAATTTAAATCCATCCCTAGCTTTCCCTATCGTTCCCTAACTGATTTAAATTATGATTACAATCTTCGCAATTCTGCTCGTCCTTCCCAAATATATACTGCAACCAAAATGGCGACAGAACGTCAAACAAAACAAATAAGCCACATAATACATGCTATATATAAATAAATATAAAGTGTAAATATAAAATATAAATAAATATAATTATGTAAATATATAAATAAATGTTTAATAAGCGTTAAGCATATAGCAGTGCACAAAATAGCGAAAGCATCACCCTATTTATCAGGTGCACTCGCACAAGCATTATGTCGGCTAGCGCCTTTACACACCAAACGTGCTTCTTAAATTATTTCAAAACTACTAATTAATGTAAATCAATGCTTGTGCGAGTACAGCCGCCACAATTTAAGTCCTACCTCGATAATAAAATTCTCCAGCATCCGAAGATCTGGTCGTCTGTAACTTACTTCTAAAGGTGGGACGGGGTGCACTGCTAAAGTCCTGGTGGGTATGCACTAAATGTTTTTGGGGGGATCACAATCACTATCACTATCACTTCACTTTCAAGTCCTGGGGGGATGCGCGGTTGCACTCTGTTTTATTATCCTTGTTTACTTTATTGATTTAATTTAATGAGGGTTTATGATTTATTTGTTATTGTTTACCACTTCCCCGACTTCCTCTAGGCTCTTTGGCCATGCCAGACCTAGGATAGCTAGTTTGCTATCAGCCAACCCTCGATTTCCCGCCTCAAGCGGGCAGTCGAAGAGCACGTGCTCTGCGCTTTCCGCGCCCTCACCGCATTCGCAGCGGTCGCTATTGGTTAGACCGAACCTTTGTAAATACGCCTTCAGGGCGCCGTGCCCTGTTATCAACTGCACCATTTTGTGATCGAGCTTAACCTCGATCTTACCTCTGGCTTCTATGCTCGGTATGAATTTGTGGGTCAACCTGCCCGTGGCAGCGTTGTTCCACCTCTCTACCCCTTGTCGAATTGATTTTTCGCGCAGCTTTCTTTTGATTAAAGACCTCGGTATCGACGAATGTGATATTCGAAAGTCGCCCGTCGCGGCCTCTTTAGCTAATTCGTCAGCCCTATCGTTTCCTACGTTACCATTGTGCGACCTGACCCAACAGAACTTTAAACGTCGAAACTCTAGCGCCGTACGCGCTATCCTCCAGACGTCCGCTTGGAGATCTGTCGAGGTGTTCATGTTTGTTAAAGCCGTTAGCGCCGATTTACTATCACTGATTATATAATACTCGTCTCTGCCCGTATGGTTTATTACGTAATCGATAGCCTCTCGTATGGCTACCAATTCGCACTGGAAGATAGTGCACCAGTTCGCGAGTTTGGTTTGAAACCGAAACACCTCCCTTTCCTGCTTATACACGACAAACGCCGCGCCTGCTTGCCCATCGTCCATACGTGAACCGTCCGTATAAATTCTGATACCCATCGCGTCCTCATCACCTTCGACAAACTCGATCCCTCTAATATCAGCCGGGTGCCCTAACTCAGATACAACAATCTTTCTTGCAATTTCCCTATTACCAAGATTAAGATCTTCGATAATTTCGCGCCCTTTTCCTATATTTATTAATCGTCTATCTCTAATCTCCCTAACGACATATTCGATAGGGAGAGACCTACTGATCACCAGGACAGCCTCCGTGGAGGTGGTCCTGTACGCCCTCGCCGCTTTTACCACGGTTATGCGTTGTACGCTCGTCAATTGACGCATCTCCCGGACTTTACAACCTTCTGCCCATACAGAAGCTGCGTACAGTATTGCCGGCTCAATTGCTCCGGCATAAACCGTCCTCAGCGATTCGCCCCTGAAACCCCACTTTATTTTAGCCGCCGCCATCATTTTATTTGATATTTCGCCGCCCTTACTTTTTACGTATTGTACGTGCGCTTTCCAATTTAATTTATTGTCGATCTTGACGCCGAGGTAGGTAATACAATCTTTAAACGGGATTTTCTCCCCTCCTAGCTCTAACCTAGGAGGTCTCTGTCCTGGTTTCGTGCCGAAATAAAGCGTCTCTGACTTCGCCGTGTTAAATTTTAATTTTACCGCCTGCGACCATTCGTGTAATTTATTAAGCGCCTCGTTCGGTTTTGTGCGCATATCCATTAACAATCTCGATCTTACAATTAAAAGTGTGTCATCTGCAAACCCAACGATTGAGCATCCTGCGGGCAACTTGACCCTAAAGATGCTCTCATACAACAACTTCCAAAATGTGGGACCAGAACATGACCCTTGCGGGCATCCCTTTCCACCTCACGCGACAGAACTTCACCCGGAATTTCAACCTGTGCTAATCGCCCCGAGAAATAGCTCTTGACCAAAGACATCAAGTTTCGCGGACAACCCCTACGATCTAACTCGCAAACGATTAATGGCCACCAGGCAGCATCAAATGCTCCTGAAATGTCCAAAGCAACAACGACACAGTACTCTTTGGCATCTCTTGCCTGCTTAATTTCCCCGACAACGAACTCTAACGCGTCGATAGTCGACTTGCCCTCCACGAAACCAAACTGTCGGTTATTAAAACCGCCGCTGTCTCGCACTAGGTGTTCAACACGCGTAGTCATAACGCGATCTAAAACTTTCCCCAGCACCGGTAGCAAGCTAATTGGACGATAGCTGCCCGGATCTGACGCATCCGCCTTTTAGGTTTGGGTATAAATTTCACATTCTGGATTTTCCAGCAACGCGGAAAACGCCCTTTCTAAACAAAGATTAAACAACCCAACAAAGACACACGGGGCTAACAGGCACGCCTGCAGAGCTGCGTCTGAAGTGATTCCATCATGCCCCGGTGCCTTCTTAGGGTTCATCCTCCTAAGAGCCCTGACGACCTCGTGAACTAGGATTGCCTTATCGGCACCTGTTCCTTGCGCCTTTGCAGCTTCCCGACGTATTAAATCGTGCGACCTTCATCCCCTCGGGATTATCCGATGGGAAAAATTTCTCTAGTAAATATTCCGCTGTGGTTTTAAAACCTTCCGTGTATTCGCCATTTGTTTTCTTTATATTACTGAGCGCGATTTTTGTTGTTTTCCTCTAATTACGCGGTATGCGGTTCCCCAGGGTTCTTTCTCTGAGTTTTGCGTGCAGAATTCTTTAAATTTATTCGTTCGCGTTTCTTCTATTAATATTTTATATTCGCGGTAACTTTGATTATATTCTATTCTCCGTTGTTCTCTTATATCTCCCGAGGCGCGTTGATAGCGGCGCCTTAGGTTACGCGTTTCTGCCCGCTTGGTGGTTAGTTCCCGGGTCCACCAGGGTACGCTGTCTTTAAATGTTTTCTTTTCGGCATGGAATACGACGACGCGTCTACCACCGCGTCGTTTAATTTTTCGCGAGTGTTTCTACTTCGTCTGCCTCTCGGCAGTTAAATAGCTCATTTTCGAGCACAGGATACTTTCGCCAAATTTTTGTTTAAATCGCTCCCAATTTGCTTTTTATTACAGAACCGCGGAAATACAGTTAGCTGCTCGTTTGCACTTGTTTTGGTTTCAACGTCCCATGTTATTAATTTATGATCAGAGAGCGTTTCCTCGTCCGACCTTAATTTCCAATTACAAATCGTTTCTAACATTTCGTGCGAGACTGCAGTAATATCTATAAAACTGCTGCCTCTATGCGTCTCAAACGTAGGTAAATCATTAGTGTTTATCACACTAAAATCCCATTCCGTAAAAGATCAGCAACCTGCGAGCCTCTATCGTCTTCGATAGGGCTGCCCCATAGTGGCGACTTGGCATTAAAATCTCCCCAATGACTAGATTTTTATTTCTGCCGATTTTACGAATAATATTATCTACTTCATTTATCAAGTCTTCGGTTTGGGATTTTCCGCCGGAATCGACCGGCGGGAGGTACACGCTTATTACATAGAACGCATTTTCCCTGATTTGATTTCGGCCGTCGTTACAAACTCGTTCGATAAATTATTTAATATAATTCCGGCGCACGTTCCATTATTTATTATTATCCGCTACGCGGTCGTTCACTATTCGCGTTTAAGACGGTAACCCCTCCCAAAACCTGTTATTTTGTGGCCATACAGGTGCGGTGCCTGTATAAACCCGATGTCGATATTATTTTCGATGAATAACTTTACGAAGTTATTTGTTGCCCTCTACCTTTCCCGAGATTTAGTTGCGCGAATTTAATCTTCTTGCTTCTTATGGACTTTGTTTTATCTTCACAGTCCATAATCGATGTTTCGTGTGATTGCGTGCTTCAGACGTTGCATCGTGGGCATCTACTCGACTTGGCGTCATGGCGCGTATCGACCTTCGCGCCACCGCCAGTTCTGTCGTTTGCCCTAGCGCAAACCACACAGCAGGGGACTGCCTTCCGGCAATTCTTGAATTCATGCCCGACCTCGGCACAGTTACCGCACCACTGTACCTTCTCCTGCACTCCATCGATCGATGGCCGTACTTGTAGCACCGGTAACACTGGGTCATCGAGAAGTGGTCCCGGCCCATACTCTTCGCCACCTGAGGTTAATAGCATCAGCTAATATACGTCTTCGAAGTGTGGGGTCACTTCGAAGACTACGTTGGCGAAGGGATCTCTAGGGCCCTTTCCGCCAAACCTGAACTTCTCTCAGGTGGTCTTCTAGCTTCAAATCGCCGAAACGGGGATTCTGGCTCGCAATCAACCGCACGAACTCTTCAGCCTTCATCCCCGCTTCGACCCCGGAAGAACGACCCGTGGACGTTTCTTCTCGATGGTCTTCGCCACGAGTTCCTTGCAGTTCCGCCGACCTTCAACTGCAGTTTCTTGGCGTCGTCGCGACCTGCGCACTCCACAACGACACCGCCCCGGCGCGTCCTACGAGCTCCGACAACAACAAACCCATCTCGAGCGGGATCGACCTTCTGCTTCAGGGTCGTCATCACGTCGTCCTTCTGGCCTGGCCTGGCGTCGACCCTTACAGCAAACGTAGGGCAGATCCTGAAGCTGCAGCGGCGTAGGAGACCTTGCGCTGCACCGACGCACCCTGACTCTGGCCTCCTGAAACGACAGAATTCACCGCCGGACTTCCCCAACAATACTTGCTCTCCTGAACCATCTAAACAAAGACGCAGCGCCCTAACCATACCTATCAGTTGGTTCGTCACGTCACGGATATCATCCACGGCGTGCCGAACCATCTTCCTATCCTCCACGACGATAGTGGCGGAGGTCGTCGGCACCTTCCCATAGACGGCAGCGTGCGCCTTCTTCACCCTAAACTTTAAGAGTTCCAGCTCATCGAGGTCGCTAGCATTAACGCTACCGTTGCTGCTAGTCGACATCGTGCGCTGGGCTCTCAAGTAGAGGGCAATTCTGGCGCCGCAACCACCACGGGAGGCCCCGACTCCCCAGACACGACCGCCGCAGACGCAGGCTCCTTCCCTACCTCCTGTACCTCCTCCTGAGTTTCTAACAAGAAGTCCTTTAGCACTACCTTAAGCTGTTTCCCCCCAACAGCGCCCTCCGCCGCCGACCTAGCAGACTCCGACCGATCGCCCCTCTTCCTCCTGGGCAGCGGCTCCTCATCGCGGTGGACCACCATGCTGACAAAACTAGCAATAAAATGACACCTAAAACGCAGCTCAAAAACGTCCTAACCGTTACGACGCTAAAAGAACGACGCTAGAAGAACGCAAAACGTTGGTCCAATAAAAATGTTTTGTTTAAAGGTGAACCGTAAACAACCTTGTATTTATTAAAACTTCAACCGCCCAATTAAATATCAAATTTTAACAAAAATACAACAAGCACTAAGCGTCAAAATAACAACTAGAATCAAATAAATTTCCTAACGCAATAAAAATATCTCGATTTAAAATGTACCGTAAAGAACGCTATTTATTTATTTTAAATTTTTAAACCGCCAAATCAAATTTAAATAAACTAATTACTTCAAAATATTAAAATATCTCCTATCTGGATACAACCTGGTAGCAGTCCACGCCCTGAGAACCATCGTTAAATAATCCCGAAGGACGCCCTGAAAACCATCGTTAAATAATCCCGAAGGACGCCCTGAGAACCATCGTTAAATAATCCCGAAGGACGCCCGGAGAACCATTTTTAAATATTCCTGGAGGGAGCCCCGCAGTCGCTAGCTGGGGCAACCCTGAAGGAAGCCGCAGCCGCCATCTTTAAATAATCCGGTAGGGAGCCACGAGCAACCATGAAGGAAATAATTTTGTGAGACGCTAACATATTCACGTAAGTTCCCCGTGTGTGGGGGTTTTTTATAATATACTTTAGAAATTTTGCATATTTCGTCATTTACGTGTAATAATTTGCATAGTGTGTGACGTCATTGACAGATGGGCGTGCTAATTTCCACATTATAGATTAGCGTTGCCAACTGTCTTTGTGTCGCGTATACCTCGTTTACGGTAATATAAGAACCTACAAAATGTTCTATATTTTCCGTGTGACTATTCCCACGCCCGAATATCCTTCCCCTGATCCTGTATGAATTGGCCTAAAGTCTGTTCCAAAAATCCCCCACCTCTGGCCACCAAACTTCGCTAATCCCTATTATGCCTAATGTTAACTTATTCATTCCCATTTTCAGATTCTCTAGCTTACCTGCTTGCTTCATACTTCTGGTAGTCCATGCTACGACTCGCAAAATGTTCCCTGCCCTTCTTTTAAACTTGTCGGTCACATCTTTCAAAGTAGTCCCCTCTCGGACAACCAAATGGTGGACTATTTTAAATACGGAATCTTTTATCCCAGAGGATGACATCATCTTAATTACAATCAAGTACGCTGGAGGTAATGTGGTGGTTTCTCGTTGCCTTCCACATCGCAGCAGTATGTCTTAGAATGCCATACCGACGCCTATGGTATCTGTCACTTTAAGTAGTGATAGAGCTGCTGCTTTATTTCGGGGTCCTGAATTAGTCTGGTTCCTCACTAAAGACCCCTCTAATTTGGTTAAACCTATAGTTCGGCTCTAGCTCACTGAAACGCGAAAACCATTCTTCTCGTTGTAGTATTTTAGAATTCCTTTAAGATGCAGTTCCGTTCAGAATGGAGTCGAAGATTATAGAATAATATTTATATTCCTTACTAGATTTAAAATAGGGTTTTTGATTTTCAATCCGATTAAATTTATTAATTCATTTTGATTTTTATCACCTAAATATTCGTGTAACATTTCACTGTTTTGATTTTTATGTGTGCGACGAACATGCTCTTCCATTACAGAACCAAATTTTGAAAACATTTTTATTAATTTTAAGAAATTTCCATTCTTATTGTCATACAGTTGCTAGATCTACCACGTAAAGCCAGATATTGGCGACATAAAAACTGTATTGCTGAAATTATTCGTTCAATAATGATACCAGATTTCTTTTCTACATTCAGTGAACGTAATTGACTTAGATATCATAGTTGACAAATTCAACCAAGATCGGATATTATTTTTATGTGCGTTATTCTTTTAGGGCCTATTTAGCACTAGCTACAAATGTTTCCAATCAGAGCACCGGTCTTCATTAGACAAGTTAGTTGATGGCTTACCAAAAATTTTACAAGCGAAATCCGCCACTCTTTTCTAACTTACTCTCCATTAAAGAGGGAATTTCTAAAATTAGTTGTTCGGCATCAAGTTACTTTCAAAAATATACCTATCAGACTAGGGAAAATGCAAAAACTTGATTTAGATATGATAAATTTAAACGATTTCGACCTACCAAGGGTATTTTTGAAATAATCTTCCTGTTAAACTGGAAATTGTTAAATGTTCTCATTGGATGCTTTTGAATCAATTACAATAATTAAACATAAAGTACCTTCTTTAAATGCTGACAAAGGGCTAATGATTTTATCTAGTTTACTTTCCTTTAGTCAAACAACCAATAAAATTACAAAATTTGACGTGATTTGCCCAACAGCTATAGAAATATAATAAACTAAGGTGTGTTTAATTTAGAACTATCAGTGATGATAAAAATAACCTCAGTCGATCAAAGCAATATTAGCTAATTGTAGGTCCAACGGGTTCCCAACAGCCTACGTATCTAGTTTAAAATAAGTTGTGTGAAAAGGGTTATAACGCGGTACGTTACAGTAACTATAAATGAAATGGGTAAGAAAATTATTAAATTTGAATGGGTAGACTAGATATGGACGTAATCATGTCATTTTAAGAAAGTTTTTGAATTATGAAGTAAATAACAGTGAATCTATTACTATATCTCTCAAATATAAAAGAACTTTTTACAAATTTTAGTTAAATAAATTAGAAACAATGTTACTTAGTTACAGTACGAAGAAAACCTTCGACTATATCAAAGCAGATTCATACGATATAGTAAGAAACGCAAACGTTTCGTTAGTAAAATTTACGAATATCAAGTTGCGGAAGGTTTAATCATATCATGCAATACAATGCAAGATGTAAGATATTACAATGTATTCTTTTATTTTGTTGAAAACAGAGAGAAACGCTAAGCACAATGGTGAAACGCATCTTGTACGTGTTTAAATATAGAACCCAAGAGAAAGACTGAACTATGACAACCCCCGCAGAAAGTGAAAAAGAATGGAATTCAATCGGCAGTAGTTACGTCCGACGGAAAAACAAATAAATTAATTATCCGCGAGCCGTTACTAGAGTAGCAATACGTGCTAATAGTAGTGTGTGGGTGGACGGAAAGTTAAAAGTAAACAAAGCACAGCTTTAAGAAAAAAATTTGATTGAATTCCCACAGAAAAATATGCCGCCAATGAGATGAAAGTAAAATACGTCGGCAGGTGTAACAACGGTTTATGCACGCAAGGGTGTGGATATAATATCATGACGATAAAGGGTCAAAAGGGGGTTAAAACCTGGAAAATCAGTCCTTTCATGGTAGTTTGAAATTTTATGTTGTGTGGTGTTAAAGGAACTGTGTTAGAAAGAAAGTCGTGTTAGCGGAAAACACCAAGATGGTTTCTGGAATCATTGACTTTTTTAGAAATGAAATTAAACATTTAGCAGAAAGAACTTCTATGTTTAGAATTATTAATTATATACTTGCGGACTGATATCAATGATTTGAATTTAAGTAATAGAAATTAATTAGACTAAAAGTAATGATTTTCTTAAGCGATGATTTAGCAACGAAACGAGTGTTGGTTAAATTTAAGCATTATGTTATCGTTTTAAAATATTAAGAAACATAGATTTTGACTTTAATTATTTTTAATGGACTTTTGAATGGTTAAGAAAAATTTGGTATTGCGCTGTTTTTCGATGTATTGTTGTAACGAGCATTTCCATAGATTGGGATTTAAAATGTTAATGGATTCATCTTAAAACTAGAACAACGGCATGATAGGATTAATTATGTATTAATTCTTTTTCTCTAGGTTTTCTTTTATTAATATCTGATTAGAATTGTGGATAAGAAATTAGGTTCTTTTAAAATATTTGTATTTATAGTGCAATAATTTCATGTTAATAGAGTTAAGTTAATCCTGTGCGTTATTTGTATTTAAATAGAAACTAGGTAAACTGACTAATGACCCAAGTGATGAAATCGATTTTGGGAGAAGGCGTGTTATTTTTCAATTTTATTTAATTTGACTAAAAATTTAGATAATTTAGAGAAACGTAGCGTATAAGGCAATAGAATTTAGAAAATCAAAGTAAAGGAGATCTATGCCGAATAACCGTCTTCCGTGTAGGGATAATATTGAAGAGAATGCTTTGACAGACGGTTTGGCGTTCGTCAATTATGGCAAAGAGAAAAGCCTTTCAGAGTGAGTGATTAGTGTAACGTAGTTGTTTGTATTTCAACCATATTATATTTTTATTCCAAATTGTAGGTGTTTCGTTTATATTATATATATTATGGATAATAACCGCTTAATTATTCCGCACTTAGAATTTGTTAATCATTTACTTACGCCCGGTATTCAATTTTCATTCCATTTTCCGTTTCATTACTTCAAGCATCGCCTATAAGTGCCGCGATATAAATAAACCGTGCTACACATGTGCAAGAACATCTTATCACCGCCATGGAGAAGACAAGACAGCATTGCACGATCGTATTCCGCACTAGAGGGACGCAGTCAAAGTTTTATATTAATCGATTTTTGTACTAGACGGTTGCAACAATCGTTTTCCGTTGAACGGCCGCAAAATTACTTGTGCTATGTGTCGCTAGAACTCGATAGGTAAGTGTTTGAAGTAATCATTTTGTGATTGTTTATTATCATTTATTTTTATTTCATATATTTGTCCACTTTCTCTACCTCTGTAACTATCGAAATCCCGCCGCAATTAATTAACAGTAGGTAATATTTTTTTGTTGGAGAAACTTGGCAGCCACAGGCTGCTTAACTCCCTTCACATACCGTTCATTTACATTTCCAATGCTCCAACAGAAGGTACTACATTGGCCAGGAGGCAAGTTTTTTGTTGCTTGGGAATTTAGAATTTTGCCGAACCCTTGCCGTTCCAGGCAAGGTAGGGATCTTTAACGTGCGTGACAACACTCACACACGGGACCTCCATTTAACCTCTCATCCGAACGAGGGCGTAATTTTTGTGAAAAATGCTCACATGTCATTTTTCAAGCAGTCGGCCGTGTCGGGATTTGAACCCAAGACCTTGGGATCCGTAGTCTTACGCTTACTACATTGATCCACGGCGACGCCTCCCTTCACATACCACTGACTCTCGGTGAAATAGGGCATATAATTAGAAAACAATAGAAGGGGGAACCGAGCTGTATATAAGCTGTATGGGAATTTTAGAGAACTGTGTAGGCTAGCTCAGAATATAAATAAGCGCAGATAAATCTAATGATTATTATAAACAACTACAGGTGTTGATTGTGAAATATCTGCAACTAATGTTGACTATGCGAAAAGATATATTGGAAAAAATATTAAATCGGCCAATGTTCAAGCGCTGGGGGAACTTGGCAGCCACAGGCTGCTTACCCCCCTTCACAACCACTAAATGTCGAAGAAATAGAGTATATAATTATAAAATAGTAGGCGACCGAACTGCATCTAACAAGAAAGAACAACGCCTATGATCAAAAACAACAAACATAGAAACAAGAAAAAAATTGTTGAAAGCATGTGTGTGGAGCACAGCACAGTATGCCTATGAAAGATAGAAAAACGGTAGCAGCTTTTTGGAATGTTGTGCTTCAGATATATGAGGATGATAGCATGGACTGACAAAGTTAATAACAAATAGGTTATAGAAATAGTAGGGGAATAAAGATATATGTGGAAAACAAAAGAGAAATAGGAGAAACAGAAGGGCACGATACGTTCTAAGGCTTTTTTGGAAATAGCGCAGGCTATATTATAAGCAGATATAGGAAAAAGAGAGGTATATGTAGACTTAGATCAGATTATTGCACGTAAATAGTGAAAGATGCGAACTGTGGGAATTTCAGGGAAATGTGTAAGTTAGCTCAGAATAGGAAACAATGGAAGTGCGCGTCTAACCAGTTCCAGGACTGAAGACTTGATGATGATGATGATAATTAATTGGCTCCAAACCGTATTGTCTCAGCAATCTCTTCTATATATTTCCTACACGGACGACGGTTATTCGGATAGGTTTCCTCTGCTTTTAGTTTCCTAAATTTATCACATTATACTTTACCTTTCTCTACAATACCTTAAAAACACTCATTATTTATTTTCAATTCAAAAAAATTTGTAAACTAAAGTGCCTCTTCCAAATACGACTTCATGATTGGGGTGGATGTATATTCTTTTACAAATTTGTCTGTGTTTGACTAGTTCATAAACAAATCCTAATAAAATTCTACTTAAATTTAAGTTCTATTAAGATTATACAATTGTCATATGTATACAAATTGTTTCCTAAAAAAACTTAATTTTCTAACATCAGACTGGCCTGGTATTACTAAAAAAGTCTTAAAGAAAAAACATTCAATCAATCGATAATATTACTACACCATTTTGCCAGTTTCCGATATTGACATACATAATACTCAAACTCACATTTCTGGGAATGCTCTTTATAACAATACATAGAAAACAGTTAAATACCTATTTTCCTGTGTATCATTCCATTATCCATTAAAAATACTAAATTTTCACTCTTCAACTAATACTAAATCCCACCAATAAGCATAGCTAAAATTAATACGCACATATTTCTTAATATTTTTAAATGTTTCAGACTTACTTTTCTAATAATATCATGTTACCAAAACTGGGTCCATTGCTAATTTATAGTCCAACAAAATAATTACTTTCACGCTCTGTTAATAGAAGGGCAGAATACGTTGTAAGGCTTTTTTGGAATAGTATGGGTTATATTACAAGCAAAGATAGGAAAAAGGAGGTAGATGTAGACCTAGATCAGATAGTGATAGATGCAAACTCTGCAAATTTCAGAGAAATGTGTAGGTTAGTTCAGAACAGGAAACAATGAGGGTACGCGTCAAACCAGTTCCGGGACTGAAGACCTAGTGATGATGATGAATATTTCCTTTTATAATTTCTTCCAGAGCACACTACCGCCCATGGCAGTTAGCCGAAGTACTCTTATATTGTTGCGGGGGCAAAAAATTTTTTCTTAACCATCTTCCCGAGTATTTACGTTCGAACGAGTCCTACGATAGGCTTTTTGAGGTTAGGATACTGTTAGAAATAGATATTATTATTAAAAGACACAAATCACTTAACACGCATATCAGAACAGTTTTGTTTTTTTGTTGCTAACACTATTACAGACTGTTCTGATATGCGTGTGTAGTGATTTGTGTGTTTTTTTAATAATAATTTCTATTTCTAACAATAACCTAACCTAGGACTCGTTCGAGCATAAAGACTCGGGGGGATGGTTTGTAACGAATACGATTACATCCTTCGTCAATATACGCTTTTTTTATAATTATTTATTTAACAAAGGTCCTTTACTGTATAGAATACGCCAATTTCTAGTTCAATATTATAATATCTATTTGTTACTTAGAACTCCATCTATGTTTATTAACTTGAAGTAGGACCACGGTTCCTTTTTATCCGCGTATGTGTTGATGCAATAATTCAGTCTTCTGCGCGTGCTGTAGTAATAAATTGCTTTGATGCTAAAGTTCGCCATTAAACGTACGGGTGTGATCGCATAAACAAGTTTGTGGCGAGGTGGGCCAGCAGGTTTCTTTGAAAACATGCAGTCCCAAAAGCAGGCGGCATGGTTACAAAAAATACCGTTAGTAGCGATCCATAGTTTAATCGACCTATTGTGACTTTAGAGTAAACGTCATCACGGTAGGTGAATAGTTTTCAATTTTGCATTTAAATCATTTCTTCGATTCTTTTTAGCGCAAGTTTTATGTAGTTACGTAGTAGATAAAGTATTTTTAATTATGGAATATAGCTCAGTCTAATTGTTATGGAAAATTGAGACGCAAGTCTTTTTTGTTATGCAGTATTGAAAGTTCAAATTGTCGAGTGTTGCAGTCCTATGAAGTATTGTGGAATTTTTCGTTAATTTTGTTTTGAATGGTAGTCAAGCTGTAATGTCAAGCACGTGCAAACCTCGCGCACCTGTTGTTGTTGTAACTGCACACAAAGATTAACGAACGATAATGTCTAGAGGATTATTTGGGGTGAGTGCTTTCCAATTCTAATTCAATTTTCGTTTCACCGAACCATTGCTGGAGATGTAATAATTTTTTGTAAATTTTATATAGCGATTTAAATGGGCACACGTAATGTTTTTGTTCAGAATTTAATAGTTAGATATCGTATAAATGTTCGTAAGAACGCAAAGAAATTTCTGTAAGATAACTTTATTTGAATTTAAAAGGTTAAACTAAAATGTGCTTGTAACTAAGCAGGTGACATATTCGTGTTTGTTTGTCACATAATAAAATCTATTTTTTTTTGACAGTACAATGAAAATACAGATTAGTTCAGACTATAAGGATATTTGAACTTTGGTTCAAGAAATTAATTAATTAAAAAAGTAAGTTCTGCAGTTTATGAAAAGTCAATACATTTAATTAATAATATGTAAACCAAAACAGGATCCTTTTTCGGTATTAAGTACAAGTTGTAGAACATTATTACAAACACAATAATTTTCCTAAAGAATTCTAATAAATTAGCACTTGCAAAATTCATAAAATTAATATGAGACAACTCTTAGATATTTTTAAATATAGATAGGTAAAAAGCATTAATACATGTAGAATTGTAGAAACGATGTATATATATATATATATATATATATATATATATATATTTCTTTAAACCAATAGAAAGTGGAGTAAGTTGTTTTAAAGCTTTCTTTCACTGAAGTTAATAATAATTTTTCTATAAAAGCAAGCAACCAAATTCATAAAACTTTTGTAGTGTGGAAAAGAAAGATTATTGGTATTGTATTGGTAAGATCTTTTTTTTGAGGTATAATCTTAACTAGTTAATCTTTTTGAAATAATTTTTTTGTGATAAAGTGACTAGGCTCTTATGTAGCCCTAGTTCTACAAATCTTTTTGAGGTGATTAAATTTTCAGATAGTACGAGATCGTCGTTCCAGTTCAACGTTGCAGAGTCACAAGTAAGTATTATATTTCTATGTTTTGATTGTTAAGGAGTTTTTTTTTCTTTTCGAAGATTTCCGTATCTTATCTTCGGATCGTTACTCATTACATCTATTATTAAGATACGGTGGCGTCCATTAAAAATTCTTTTATTATCGTATGCCATCCTATGACCCTAGCTCATAGCTCTGCCCTAAGTTGAAGAAGCTTAGCTGACTGGAAGATCTCTTTAGCCATTTTCCATACACTTTACCCTGGGCTCAAACCTTAGACAGGAACCCCTCATAATTTATAGAGGCTCTGCCGTCTATAAGGTAGAGTAGTTACATTATAAAAAAAATAGTGTAACAGGTTAAGAAAACAATTTCTGCTCGCGGGACTCGCTCGAACATAAAGATTCGGAAGTATGGTTAAGAAACATTTTTTTTGCGTTACGGGGACCCCGCCCAACAAATCAACGTAACGCTCATTTTACCCCTAACAGGGTTTTAATTATATTTAGTTGGTATGTATTATTTTTTTGTTAATACTGTTTATCTGCTGTTTGTTTTCAGTAACTGAAATTTTTCAGCGCTTTCAATGATTGAATAGACTTCCAAAGGTTGTTTAATGAAATTTTTTATTCATGTCATTTACTACATTATATATCCAATAAAACATACTAAGTTTTACGGTGTTTTCAACTAGGATAGTTCATTTTATTGGCACCTGAAAACCTTTGAAGAAATCGATGTGAAGACAACATAAGATGAGTATAATTTTTTTTTGTGGTTAGTGTTCTATAGAAATGGTATAAAGATTATGTAAGTACATATTACAAAGCCATGCCGTATCTCAATACCCGTTCGGCATGAATTATCCATGAAGTATAAAATGTTAGGTGCGTTCCGTCCCACCTTACTGTAGCGAGACACGTAATATTCACGAATTAACATAACAATATAATGATGTCATCATAGTTTCTCTAGGGTACTATAAACATTGGTATAATATGAATTAATTGTCCTTGGATAACTCTAATTTGCGACTCGTAATTGGTTTTAGCAATTTAAATTATCTATTACCAATTATAAATGTTACATTTTTAATAGTAATGGTTTGTAACTACGAAAAAATAGTACGAATGTCGTAATTCTACAGTATTTTTCAACATGGAGTTAATGAAGTCAATAACTAATTATAACAGTCTGCTGATCGTGAGTAATCCGAGTCTTTACACTTTAACACTCCTACTATTCACCAATTTTCTAGGAAAAGTTATTTTTCGAAAACAATCTGCATGATTTTTTATAATCATTCTTAATTGTTATTCAAGGTTAAGATACAAATATAGTAAAATATTCCGAATCGATTTGGGCTTCAGTAACCATCGTTCTGAGGGTTTTCACCAGTCGTCTTTTTGAAGTGTTAAAGACTCGTATTTGGCATCACAAGGACTTACGTTCGGGTTACCTGTTTGGTATGAGAATGACTAGACTTTCAAAATCTGATCCCTTAAGATCAACGTAGTGCATAATCCGGATATTTTTACTGCTCTTTAGAAAACGTAATATTGAAAAAGTTTTCATATAGTTTGCAATACGCAATTTAAATTGTATATTAACAAAGTGAATCTGTAAATATTTCTTCATAAATATCAAGTGAATTTACCTACACAAATCGACTAATATTTGCATAGCCATTAACAAAACAATTACTTGATTGCTACACAAGGGGGAGAAACATCCATTGACCAGTTTCGACCTTTTGGGCCTCATTAAAATGGAGTAATATTTTTAATCCTTATAGCAATCGAAGCGGTCAATATAAAACTCGAAAGAATATTTAAGTAATGGCAAAAGTAAAATAAAATCGCCATCAGATCCCCAACACCAACATTAGACCAGAAAAATACAAAAATCGAGTCGAAACTAAATCGTAATTACGTATATAAATTCTGTGAATAATCGAAGAGACACCCTTTTCTTCTCTGTAATTTCCTTTAAATCGAGCCTCAGGCTTGGGCAGCCATAAAAATATTGATATGATAAGGCCCTACTCGGTGTAATGAACGTTTTACTTAACGCCACCGTTCTGTGTTCTCACTTCAAATTTAATCTTTTCTATCTTTTATTATTATGCCACGGCTAACCCTTTTTAATCTACACAGAGTGCACAACGTTACGATGATCAATTTTCTTTTTCACCCCTTTATGATTACCTATTTGAATTGATAAAACGAAGTCAATTAATTTGTTATAATGAAATGAAATAATATTTACAATTTTTGAAATTCTTTAAATACACCCTTCGATCAATTAATATCATGTGTATTATTTATCCCAAAACTTATATACTTTTAATTCAATATAAAGTCACCAAAAACTACTTCTTTACAAAGGAATCTGGAACGTTCTAGACCTCTTTATGATTTATTACGTAAGTTTAACGTATGAAATGTTTCTTGTGACTTCCTTACAAGTTTTGGATAAATTGAATAAATTCAGTATTCAAATTTAAATTGAAAAATATCTTAAAATTAAGTAGATCTGACCTGCGATATCCTGATATGTTGTTTCGTGTTGTGGATCAACACCCCTTTACTGTCTTCATTCGTATACCAATGTTCTGCTTAGTTGAACCAATATTTGAGTACAGTTACCCCTTGTTTTCCAAAAATTACCTCGTGCTTCTTTATTTTATATTTGTCTGCATATGCTTTGAATCTCTTCCCTTAAATGCTTTCGACGCAAATTAGAATTGTACCGGAATTGTACCAAAATTCATTGAAATTGACTCCTTAGAATCCACTTAGAATTAGAACTTCTATATACCATAACTATTATTGTCGACACAGATTTGAAATGTCTAGAAATATACCACAGATTTGAAACCGTTTTCTATAAAAAACGGCAAAAACTCTTCATATATGTTTAACGTAATTGTTGCACTATTTTCACTGTAACATAAATTCGATCTATTATACTATATTTATTTTACGCCTGGATTTCTGGTTCACAGTGGCGTCGTTTCGATGTGCATCAGTGTGGACTCAATCGTGTAATCACCAAATAAGTGTTAAATAGTTTTTCCCACTACATGTAGGCTGGGTTTTCAAGTAGTTCTGCAGATTGTTTCAACCAACCAGGTTTTGTCTTTAATATTCTCTGTATTTTGAAGCTGTTTCTGATGTAATTAATTCGGATTTTCGTGTAATGGTGTTTATTTGCTATTGTTATCTTTGCCAGACGTTCAACTTTAAGTCTGTTGTTTTGTGTAGATATCACCTTTTGGATAATTGTACAAAATAAATGGTGTAACTCTAATGCTGTTTCCGTTCATGTATTTATGCATCTTTGAAACTGCGTTTTCTTATCAAAGCGCTCATCGTTCCAGCGTAATTGCATAAAGCTTTGTTAGGTTTTATCTACTCTACTGCGTATTTGTTTTATAACTAATTAGACACTTTTCAATAAATGTTTAATTACATGTACGATTATTTCTCTGCTGAATACGCGTTCTATTGTTGTAAGATATGCTTACTTGCATTGTTTAAAGTTAATTACGGTCTATATATAGAGTATTAAATACTTGCTATCTACATAATGTACGAATTACTTATTTTTCTGCTAAATGAATGCAGTTTTCTGATTCCTATTGCTATTTATAGTTGCTACACGACCCTTACTACTCAATACACACCTAAACAACCCCTTATCACAGCAATATATATATATATATATATAAAATACTGTGATGGGTAAGGCTAACCATGTGTAAATAGGTCAAGCATGTAGTTATATAAGCACCCTGTATATAGAAAACAAGAATTTATTTATTACGCTTCAAATTAATTAAAGTAATATAAAAAGGACAGTGTAATATGTAGGTTCAAATCAATAATTTATTTATTACGTTTAAAATTAATTAGATTGGGATAATAGGGCATATTTTAATGAAGGTTCAAATCAATAATTTGTATATGTTAATTTAATGCAAAGTTGAAAATTGCATACGGAAATTTGCAGTATTAAAGCTCTGCAGGGCAAAAATCAATAATTTAGTAACGTACATTTATTAAATTCGTAGAATACTACAATGTTTTGAGACAGCAAAACGAGTTGAAAACAGCCAAGGAGTTCAGAAAATAAAAGCTTAAGGTAGATAAGCAATTCTGGTGAAGGCTGGAATACGTACGAGAACATTTCAAAATATTGTCCAACGGAAAGATACGAAGTTAATAAACAGACGACTATTCTGCAAACAAATCAATAAAAGGGACAGAAAATCGTTATAAAGTAACAGAGGAAGATTGAAAATATAGCAGGTGGCTAAATGACAAACAGTTTTCAAGCGCGTGACACAAGCGTGTGTTTTAAAATTAAATAAGCGGGACGGAGATGCAATATGTTTGTGAACGTTATTGATTTATCAAGGCGCATGTGTAGGAAGAGCACTAACCGTAGACGACATAGCAATAGTGGAACTATAAGAAAGACGGAAAATATGCGGTACATAAAGATATCAATAGGGTGGAAGTAACGTCGACTTTGTAAGTAAGAAAACAAGACAAAGACAAGAAAAGGTGGTTATTAGAGCGTGAGTAAAATAAGAATATAGACGCGGAAATAAGAGGCGTGCTTTGAATTTGTTAGAGAAAATAGTAGAGGGACGGTTTTTAGGGAAAATACGGACGGTTGGCTAGTTTAATTGGTTTTTCGGAGTAAAGTGTCGTTGGAGTGGAGAAATACTTAGTTTTGAAAGTTCGTTATGTGTTTTGTACAAGCGAATTTTGTGGAATTGTGTGGCGGTTGCTAGAGTTCGAAGAAGACAGAGTGAAAATACGTGACAAAGGGGGGATTTTGAGCTTATATAAGCGTTGCCGGAGGTGGCAAGGCCCTCTTATTTTTCGCTTATTTTCCTGATTCACTTCGCTTACATTGAGTATCATTGAGAAGACATCCTAATTTAAAAACCGGGTGATAGTGCAGTCCACCGAACATTTTTATAAATAAATATGACGAGTAATGCTGGATGTTACTGAGGTAAGCGATTGAAGTAAATCTTGAACGAGAGTGCTGGTTGGACGTTAAGTGGAGTTTAGACTCTGGATGGGTAGCTGTATGGAAGGCATCCACAAATCGTTGGAAATTTGATAAACGAGATGGAATGGTTGTCCTAGTTAAAAAGCAGAAATTGGGTGTAGTCCAGAAACGTGAGCTTGGTGGACGTCATCTACTGAAGTGGTGATTCCGAAAAACACTCCAGGTACCGAATTCTTTTTATTGAACTGTTGTGCTGGTATTGAATTATAAAAACTATGAGTGATTTGAGTTACTTGGGGAAAAATTTATGAACTGAAAATTAATTTGATTAACATATGGAAAAGACACTTTTCTATTTTAAATCTGAGCGTGTAAATACATAAAGAATGCTTTTTTATGTACGGAGTAAACGGGTCTCCAGCGTGATTTGAAATGCAATATTTTATGCATACAAAATAAAAGGGGTTTATACTAAGCTCATCATAGACCTGGGAAAAGTAAATTTAGGGCTTCAGGATAGACCTATCTACTTTTAAATGAAATGTTGAAGTATAGAGGAACATAAAAGTCACGAGACTTTTATATTGAACTAAAATGTGAAATGTTTTACTGTAAATATATTGTAAATATTGAGATTGTGTGAAGCATAATTTATGTCATATGAATAAAAGGGTGTATGCTTTTGTCAAAAGATTTTATTTTGAATTTTTTTATTTTTTTTTATAGAGGTGTTGAGAGAATGAGTAGCCGTGGAAGATTAGTTTGGGGAAGCATAAATTGTTTTATTTAGATAAAGATTTGGAGGAGTTTGGTTTTGAGTTGAGCTAGGGTAAGTAGAAATTCATAAGAAGGGCACTTTCAAAGGTAAGAGGCACCTTAGACAGAGAGGATCCACAGCAATTTTTATGACAGCCCAACAGTTGGGCACGAATTAGCGAGCCAATTCTTTAGGATACACTGCAATTAATGTGACAGCCCAACGGTGGGGCACGATTTAAAGATAGGATCCACTGCAACATATATATATATATATATATATATATATATATATATATATTTATCAATAATGGACTGGATAGCATAAATATTTTAATGATAAGTTGTTTGTATATTGGGTATGAAGTCCAAGCAATAAAAGTTGGTGTAAAATTCAAAAGTTTAGTTTTATTATTCTTAACGTTTCGGCGACGCTTTTCGCCTTTATCAAAAGTATCGTATAGAATTAATAATTGTCAAATTATTTTTTTGAAAAAAAACACGAAGGAGGACCCATACATATAAGCCGGCGGTAGTACGTGCAGCCAACCCCAAACGAAGAAAGCTTTCGCAACACCGTGAAACGCATTCAAGAATAGCAGGATCGTATAAAAAGAAGTATCCACCATTTATTTATATACATTTCGTTATAGTAGTAATTCAATTCTAAAACATTTCATGAGACTAAAGCACAATATTTATTCCATAGATTACTTACATCAATTGGCATTTCATGAATATTTAACACCACGGCGAGAAAGCCACCATCAGTTGGAACGAATATCAGGTACCAAATTCCATTTAAAGTAAAAGCTTATTCTTGTTTTGATAAATTGCATCATTGAATAAATAAATAGGGTAAGCGAACCTTCAACCATTTTAGTTTTGAGTATTGCGGTAACGTCACAACCTGCACGGCGTATACCGACCGCGCAGATTCAGACGTAGTAAAAGATTGTATGTACGAGAGAGCGTGTAAGTATCCTTGTTGGGGACAACTAGTAGATTTCGCTCTACAACGAACCCACGCAGGGCGAAACCGAATGTAAGTATAGAACCCTGAGGTAATTTATTTAAAAATAACATATAGCAGATAGCAGTAGCGGCGAGACAGCAGTAGGAGTGTGTGTGTATATATATATATATATATATATATATATATATATATATATATTGGAATAATAAAGAATGTATATATATATATATATAAATTGCTGCAATCTCCCCTTAAAATACAAAAAGCCCCATGTTCTGGGCGTCTATTAAATTGCTGCGATCTGCCCCTATATAAGATATCTACTTAAAGTCTCATGACTTTGGCGCCATTAATTGCTGCGAACGTCCTGCTACTACTAGAGCCTCACGTTCTGGCCGACATAATTGCTGCAAGCTTCACCCACTATTAAATACCTCTACTTATGAAGTTTGCCACGGCTGCTCAGCTGCTTTCTGAAAATAAAGTTAACTACTCCAAAAAAAATGTTGCTCCGGTAAATCGCCTACTTTTATTAACATATCAGGAAAATTTACACCCCAAAATCAAAATTAAACTCCTCTTTCACACATTATTTACATATAATATACACCCCCCCCCCCCAATATTCCCTTAACAATATATTTCGATATCAATATTTATTCCAGATAAATTTTTCCAATTAATACAATCGGAGAAAATAATTGGACTTTACCACATTTCTTACTTTAACCCTAGTGCCTTACGAGCTCATAGTAAACCTTAACCTTTTGTGCTAATCAATAATCAAAAAGACCCTTTTACCTTGTACATAAGTCAAGTATTGTAAATCACTCCTTATCATAAATTCCCACATAAAATACAATAAACATAATTCAAATTAAATTGTTCAATCAAAAACCTTTTCCCCGTTTGTCCTTTTAGTTCTAAAAATTATACACCTCAATGCACTAAGTCATTAAGAACCTGTTTACTTACATATACAATGAAAAAGCATTTGTTATCTGGATTCCATAACTGCACACGGGCCTACCATCATTCCATCAATGACTGCAGCATTCAGGAACACCCCAATCTGGATAGCAATCACCTAAACTGCAAAGCTGCAACCATATTACCAAGACGTCATTTCGTTCACAAATGTGATAGGGCTTCCAAACACCCAAACATCTTCTATTAATACCATAAATTTGTTGGTTAACCACCAAACCGACCAAACACTGACATCGACTCCATTTCCAAGTGCATACTTTGCACACTTAGTGCAAATTAAAAGCAAACTGTTTTTACTTACATCCAATTAAACTTCTATGCAAAACGTAAAAGCATTTCTGGCATTACAGCCGTCAGCTTGTCGAGATATAATAGCAGTAAGCTAGTTGAAACTAAGCTAACGACGTACGCTTGTTGAAAACTTAGAGCGTAAGAGAGCCCCACTTCAAGCTCTTAGGGCTTATATTACCTTTCTGCACCCCTCAAATCTGCCAAATTCTTAAAAATTTCTACAATACAAACATTCCTGCACAGGAATTCTCCGTAAAACTTTCAACGGTCACTCATTTCCACAACACCTCCCTATCGTACGTTCAAAATTTCTTATATTTCATTTAACGGACACTCATTTGTTTGAAAATCACTTGAAACTAACAAACACTCGCACGTTGCTAAATGATTTCCTCGTATTCTGACACCCTACCTTAAACTAACCTTGTACGAACTCCAATCAACGAACGTTAACGTTTATAAACTATGCCTCTCAATATAATACATGATATATCTATCTCACTTCAATATACGCGCTAAAATCAACTATCTCTTACTTTGTTTTCCATGTCTGTGGTATAACTAGCAACTGCTACTCACTTCACTGATCTTGTATTCACTCAAATCAACGAACGTTTGACATGTGTTATATATCTCACTTCTACACATGCTTTCAAATAACACCTCTTTGTTTCTTTGTTGGCAAGCTTCTTTCGTAACGGTCAAAAGTTACCATTCCAACTTAAGTTATACATCTTTTTAAGAGGTTATAAATTTATCCTAATTGACGACGGAACTAACAACTACCTGGAATTTCTGTTGTTTGTGTAACGTTTTACCCTACTAAATACACGAAAAAATACGACGGTTGCATCTGTTTATAGTTTAATAATATTTGGAAGGTTTCCTCCAAACGCTTTTACTTAATAATACAACTGCCACTTTGTTTGTAAATTAAACGGTTTTAAATTTTAGAAATGAAGCTAAAGCTTTTCAGAAGTTATTCCTACAATTTACACTTATTAAATACAAGGGTTAAAATATGTTTATGATATGACCTTTTAAATGCTATCTTACACATGGAATGTTTCTAATATGACACACGCTATACTCTCTGAGTATTTATATCTGCAGGGTTATAAAAATTAACTTTTAGCTAACTGAAATTGTTCAGTAGAATAATTAATTTCTAAACTAATGATTTTGAAAAGTGTTTCAAAATTGTTTGTTGTTCTTTCACATACTGAATCACAAAATGAATTACCAATTAACAAATAATAATGCCCTTTTAACCCCTAAATATCACAGTAATAAATATTTTGCTGTAGCACGTCAGTGTGTAGGAACGCCACTAATTATTGCTGTGCGTTAGGTACAGCAATGAGAAATTTGAAATTATTATCTTACCTTTTTTTTTCTTTGTCTTGCTAGCTTAACGGAATTTATACTGTAAAATTTACAAAATGGAATGAAGCAGCAATCTCAAGAAACATCTATTCATTTAGCAACATTTTTCTTTCATACAAAAGAATTTATAAAACAGTTTACGGCTTAGGGTCATACAAGTTTTTTAATTATTAAAAAAATTCTTACCTAATCTTTCTCAAAAATTACAAAATCCTCTTTAATTTCTACGTGGATAATTCACTTATTTTTATTACCACGCTTGTAAGAGGATTGGCCAATAACTCTTGACAGATGATTTATTAAAAACAAAATGCTTCGAACTTCAATCTCAAAATTTCCTGGTAATTATCCGCTTACAAAAAAAATTACATGATGAAGACATATTCTAGTTTACAAATATTTAAATATTTTTATCAGTTACAAACAAAAAATCTCATTTCCAACATAACAGTATTAAAAGCTTCCCATCAGTTTATTACTTTGCAATAGTGCTTCTTCTATTTTAATTAACTTTAGAGTAGCTCTTGTATCGAAGAACGTTCAAACCTCATTGTCTTTTACAAAACAACGCTGCTTCATCCATATATTGCGGTTGAGAACTTTTATGTTACTCGTAAAACTAATTTGAAGCATTCAACTCCGTTTTAAATTCTACATGACGAACGTCAAATTATACACAGTGCTTGGTTTAAAAAAGGAATGGCGAATCGCAAATGAATCTTTACTCAAACTTACATGGTCAATCTTGTAAAATGAAGTGAATGTTCAGCGTTGATTACTTCCGTTTATATACAAAATGATTTCAATACATTATTATTCTATTGTATTCTCGAATCTTAGTCAACGCTGAATAATGTAGTATTACTGCGAATGGCGCGCTTTATGATCTAATCAGCGTCAAGCTATAATTTATGATTATCGAAAACGTATGGTCTATCCTTTTCTAATGCACGAAGTTATCCGCTACTACCTCCTTCTTTTGTATTGCAATACATAAAATAGTTAACTCGCGTTAACTTATCTCGGTTCCATTTTATGACTTTTTAATAGTCGGGGGTTTCTTTGCATAGGCATTTATTCATTCATACTAATTTTTAATTGGCTTTAAAAACATTTCTTAGTAAACGTGACGCATTCGTTTCTAAATAAAGAAGGTTCTGGATTAATATTTAAAACTCGTAAGATGTTATTATATGTTTGACATTAGGCACACACACGGAAAAATAATTAAAGCTCGCGCTTGCTTTCTTTATGGTTTTGCAAATGCAAGAGATTTGCGCTACAGTAACTCAAACGTGTTCTAACGCATATTTTACACACAGAATATTTATTACATAAATAATTCAAGCTTGCAATTGCTTTGCATAATTACGTATTTAATTAAAGCTTCAGATGCAATAAGATTGATATGGTTTTTACGCGGCTGTATTAAATGACATTGTATCTATATCTTGATGATTGAAACTTGTTTTTACTAGGTAATCATCAACAATTGAAATAAATTAATTTAAAATTTGAGTTTTTAAGTTTATATCCATTTCATGATCGCTACACAGTCTGTCATAAATGTAATACACGAAAATCTAATCACATAATTAATAAGGGCTTTGTTCTTTAATTGCAAAAAAGTGCGTTTATATTATACAGGGTGAACAATTAAATATTGGGAAATTTAAACTTTTTTACCGTTTCCTTCTTTAAGGGTGAGTTTTGTTTATGGAAGTTGGGTATCAATGACCTCTCATGACCTTTATATATATATATATATATATATATATATATATTGACGTATTATATTGATGAATAAAGAGGTCACGAGAGGTTATTGAAACCCAAATTTTATAAATGAAACTCGTCAAAACAGAAAGCAACAGAAAAAATTAAAATTTCCGAATATTCATCGTTCTACCCTGTATAAATATAAGCGTATTGCAAATATAAAGCTTTTAAAATACAAGGCAAAACTTCCCGTGTATGTAAATAATCATTTTAAGAGATAAAAACGAAGCCATTTAATATATCGCGTAAAGAAACCAATCTTTTTTTACAATTATTAAGATGCAAATTTTTTTAAATTGGCAAAACCGCAAAGAAAGCAAAGAAAAGCCTGTTTTCCCTATACTTTCAAAGCATAAAATAATTATCCCGTGTGTATAATATCCGTGTAAAAACAATATCTAGCTGCATTTACAAAGCCTAAGGACAAACCTCTTATTAACTAAATTGACTTCTTTGTGTGTCGATATATCAGTTAACTTAATTTTAAGAGTTTCAAACAAAACATTAATCTAACATTTTCTTTATTCAGAAACTAATACATCAAATCCCAAGAAACGTCATTGAAACTTAAACGCCATATTCATTAAACATGCAATAAAATCAATAAGAATTATATTTTTAACTTTTGGGATTTCGATAAGTAAGAGGGAAACAGCATATGAACTCTGTGCATTGGACAGAAATTGACAACGCCTTGCGATGCTCGTAGAACAAGTGGGCCTCGGTAGATTGACACTAATTTGGTGATAAACAACCATTCGCGGAAACATCACATCGTTCAGCTGGATTAAGATTCGAATTAAATCGCGGAAGCTCTGGAGAATGCGATACATAGAAATAATTTTCATACATAAGACGGAACTCTATTGGAGGATTCATTCAAGTCTTGCCAAGTAACAAGTAAGAATTTAGTATTTGGCGATTTATTCAATTTGGGAGATTAACCATGTAAAGCAAAATTCTATGCTTTAAATAAGTATGACATGAAATTTATATGTTTTAGTAGTTTCAAACATAATAAATTATCAAATGCAACTATTTGATAAAGCATCATTATTTTGTAAAAATGCTATGAAGATTGAACGTTCTTTAATACAAAATTAAAAATAGAAAATGCATTTTTGCAAACTAATATTCTAAAACGAGATTTGAATAATAGGGACAAATTAATAAACTGGGATTTAACGTCACTATAAGATGGAATCAAGAGGTGTTTAATACCGTTAAATACGAGATGAATAAGCGCTATTTTATCAGTGCAAGTATAAACTTATGGTGTTTATAACGTGTGGTGTTTATAATGGTGTTTATAAAATAAACACATTTGCTTTAGATGTCTTTGTTTCTAATATTAAAATATTTGTATAATACAATAGAATCTTAATCTGATAATCATTATTTTTTTGTAAGCGGAAATATACCAAACAGTTTTGAGATCGAAGTGGGAAGTATTTTGACCTTTAATAGATTATCTGTCAAGGATTATTAGCCAATTACCCTTATATGCGTGTTAAGAAAAGATAGATAAATTATCCACAAGAAAAGAGATTTGAGTTCTGTAAATGTTAACAAAGATTAGGTAAGGATTATTTAGTAATAATATAAGAATAATTTTATGTTTGAACTTATGTTGTAACCTGTTCTATATTTTTTTGTATGAGAGAAAATTGTTTTTGAATGTATAGATGTTTATTTGAAATTTCTGTATTTTATTTCATTTTATAAATTCTATACTAAAGAAAACAAAAAAAGCAAAGAAAACAAAGTAAAATAATACTTTCAAATTTCCGATTTTTGTTTTGATCCTAAAGAGACAATTCGTGTATTATTAAGTAGATTAAGCTAGTGTAAGTTTTTCTTTTGCGAATAGAAAACTATTTTTGAATGGATAGTTTTATTTTAGCAATTTTGAGGTCAGATATCGAGGAATTTTGGCTCTTACAAAAAAATTTTTTTGATGTCGTTGATCAACTTCACCGAGACTGGATTAATAGAAGAACAATTAAATTATCCATCAAAATTTTAAAGAAAATTTTGTGATTTACATACTAAATATTTTAGGGTTTTCTAATATTAACAAGGATTAGGTGAAGATTGTATTGTTATGTAAGTAGTGACGAAATGTAGTTTCCTTCTAAACTGAAGTTGTAAATCGGATTTATGAGCTTTCTGTTTTTTCAACCATGTTTGCACAATTTTAGTTAATATTTTTTACACGTGTGCTTTCAAACTTATTGTTCGAAAATGTTCACATCTATCCGCGCCTTTCTTTTATGGTTTAGTTACTCATATGTTATGTTTAAAATCTTTTGGTATCTCGCTTGTCTCATACATATAGCTTACAAGTTGGAGAGACATTTTATTATTGCTTGTCCAGCGACTTTTAGAGTTTCTGTTTGCACCTTATTTATACCAGGTGCCTTACCATTTTTTAGACCCTTGAATGCTAATTCAAACTCATCTCGAAGTATAGAATATCCCAAGTCATCCTTTTCGATGTCTGATTCCTGTTCCAGGGCTGCTAGTTCCTGTCCTACATATTAATTTCCTATATATTTTTGCTAACTAACCACATTCTTTATAATTTCTATAATGATGTCTCCTTCAGTACCCCTTATATTTTGCTATACAGTTTTATATCCCTAGAATGCATTCTAATTAGTATGTATGCTTCGTCTGTCTTACCTATTTCCATCTTAGTTGTACCTCTTTACATTTTTCATCAACCCATTGTTTTTAGCTTTACTGCATTTGCGAATAATTTCCCATTTAATGGCTTTGTATCTCTGCGTTCCTGCTTTATCTAGTTTGTTTTTGTATTTTCACCTTCCTTCTAGTAAATTCAGGACGTCCTTTGTGATCCATAATTTCTTATTTTCTTCTTGGCATGCCACTGAATATCTCTGGCTGCTATGTCTAAGCTGGATTTAATGTTATTCCATTCTGTTCCTACTTCCTTAGTATCAGAAATTGTCCCGATATCTTTCAGTAATTCATTGGACTTTTTTTCAAATCTTTCATGGATATTTATCTTTTAGTTTCTCAAAATCAAAGTGCCTTTGTCCGTTCTTTTTTTTCAAATTTTTTAATTTAAGAGTGGCCTTCATAATTACAATGTTGTGGTCAGTATCTATATCTGCTTTTTGATAGCTTCTACAGTCTTTTACTTAATTCCTAAATTATTGTCTAATAAGAATGTAATATATTTGATATCTTCCTATATCTCCTGGCATCTTCCATGTGTATCGTTTTTTAGCATGATGTAGAAATAATGTGTTTGTGATGGTTAAATTATTTTTGTTTCTCTATTTTTCTTGTCATCTTGCGTACCTAAACTAAATAAACCTACTACCATTCCTTCCCTACCCTCACCTACTGCTGCATTAAAATCTCCTGTAATTATTAAATTTTCATGACTTGATTTACTAACTATTAAATTAAGGCCTATCTATCTATCTATCTATCAGATGGAGGGCGCAGTGGTTCAAGACGTTCTATTTTCCATTCTGATACGTTTCAGACAGCGTAAAATTGGGCTTATAGACGACATTGAGAAAATGTATCGTCAGCAAATGTCAAAGGATTCTTTAGAGGACGATGTAAGTCTACCCATAATAGATTCTTATGCACTTAACACCATTACATATGGCACCGCCTGTGCTAATTTTCTGGCAGCTATAATGCATACACCCCCTCTCTATTCTGTGTGTCTAAAAGTTTCCTAAAACATCAGCTATCCTGAGATCCAACTTTTACATGGACGATTTGATTACTGGAACTAACTCTATTGAAGAAGCGATGGAAATACAATGGACTCTAATTTCTATACTAGCTAATATTGGATTTCCTCTAAGAAAATTTTTGCCAAACTCACCTGAACTCCTATCAAACGAAATCAATTCTGATTTTTATAATTTTCCTGTTGGGACATAACCTGAGTCAAAACTCAAGGCGTAGTTTGGAACTCACTTAAGGACATTATAACTAATAAATTTCAAATCAATTCTACTATATCCAGAAACACTAAATGGTATATGCTGTCTATGGTCTCACAAGTATTTGATCTTTTGGGTTTGCTTTCTCGAGTGGTAGCAATAGGAAAACTCCTTATACAAAATTTGTGGCAACTTAATATATCTTGGGACGAAATTATTCCACAATGCTTAGACTCTCGTGGAAATATTTTAAATTGCAGTTATCTCAATTAGAAAACCTAGAAGTTCTTCAGTGTGTAATACCTTGTACATGTAATGCCATTGAACTTCATATGTTTAGCGACAGTAGTAGCTATGCCTATGGTGCTTGCATATACTTACTGTTTATTGAAACTTGGCAACTGTCATTCAAATATTTTATGCTCTCGCTCAATAGTAGCACCTTTATAAAGAGCTACAATTCCTCGTTTAAAGCTTTGTCGTGTTCTTAGCAAAATTAATAAGCAAGGTAAGATCTCCCTTAACTATACCTATTTCTACTACACGACTCTGGACAGACTCCACCATAGTATTTCACTAGGTGAATTGTGTCCCAAATAAATACAAATAAATACAACACTGTACGGCTATGAAGCCTGGACAGTAGGCGAAGCGGACAAGAAAAAGGTAAAAGCCTTTGAAATGTGGTGCTACAGACGAATGATGAAAATATCATGGACAGACAAAGTTAAGAACGAAGAGGTACTAAAAATGGTAGGGAAGAAAGAAATATGTGGAAAACGGTAAAAAATAGGAGAGATAGGATGATAGGCCACATACTACGACATGAGGGAATAGTGTGGAATATATTAGAAGCAGATATAGGAAAAAGGGAAGAAGAGGTAGACCTAGGTTAGACTACTGGACACAGATAGTGAAAGATGTAGGCTGTAAGAGTTTCAGGGAAATGTGTAGGCTAGCTCAGAATAGAAATCAATGGAGGTGTGCATCCAATCAGTCCCAAGATGGATAAATTAATGACGAAGAAAGTAACTGTACTTAAACACGATGATTGTTATAAGCAACTACAAGTATTAAGTGGGCAATTTTCTCGAATAATGGTAATTGTGTGAAAGGATTTACGGGAAAACTATTATTTCGGCAATGTCTAAATGTTGGGCGATCTTGGCAGCCACAGGTTGCTTAACCCCCTTCACCGAATCTTGGTGAAATAGGGCATAAAATTAAAAAACAATAGAAGGGGAACCGAGCTGTATACATGCTGTGTGAGAATTTCAGGTAACTATGCAGGCTAGTTCAGAAAATAGATAAGTGCAGGTACGTGTCCAACCAGTTTAGAGACAGAAAACCTAATAACAAAAAATAAGCGCAGATAAATCTGATGATTATTATAAACAACTACTTGTTGGTTGTAAAATATCTGCAGGCGGCTCTGTGGCGTAGTGGTATGTGTGTGACTACTACGCCCAAGGTCCCGGGTTCGAATCTCGACACGGTCCGCTTGAAAAATGTTAGGCGAGCATTTTTCTCAAAAATACACCCTTGTTCGGATGAGAGGTAAAATGGAGGTCTCGTGTGTGAGTGTTGTCACGCACGTTAAAGATCCCTACCTTGCTTGGAACAGCAAGGATTCGCCAAAATTCAAAATTTTCCAGGTAAAAAAAAACTCGCTTCCTGGCCAATATAGTACCTTCGGGTGGAGCATTGGAAAATCACATGTAATGTAAAATATCTGCAACTAATGTTGACTGTGCGAAAAGATATATTAGAAAAAATGTTAAATCGGTAAATGCTCAAGTGCTGGAGGAACTTGGCAGCCATCGGCTACTCCCCCCCCCCCTCACAACCACTGAATGTCGGAGAAATAGGGTATATAATTGTAAAACAATAGAAAGGGACCGAACTGCATCTAACACGAAAGAACAGCTTCTATGATGAAAGACAACAAACATAGAACAAAAAGTTGTTGAAAGCAAATGTGTGGAGCACAGCACAGCACAGTATGCCTATGAAATACGGGCAGTCTGAAAAGCAGACAGAAGAACGGTAGCAGCTTTTGAAATGCCATGCTTAAGATGTATGAGAATGCACAGACAAAGGTAATAACAAATAGGTTATAGAAACAGTAGGGAACAAAAATATCTTTGGAAAAAAATAGGAAAAAGAGAAGGGCAGAATACGTTCTAAGGCATTTTTGGGGAATAGTATGGGATATATTGCAAGCAGAGATAGAAAAAAAGGGGTAAATGTAGACCTAGATCAGATAGTGATAGATGCAGACTGCAAATTTCAGGGAAATGTGAGGGTTAGTTCAGAAGAGGAAACAATGATGGTATGCGTCTAACCAGTTTCAGGACTGAAGACCTAGTGATGATGAAATACAAAACGTTTGTAGCTAACAAAATTGCCATAATACAAGGACTCACAATACCAACTTCTCAGGTTCACATCGCATTTAAATCAAATCCTGCTGATCTAATCTCACATGGTGCAATTATACAAGAATTATTCAGCTCTTCGTTATGGTGGCATGGCCCGAGTTTTTGACTAAGTCCTCTTTTTGTTACTACTGAAAGCTCAACTGATCCCGGATTTAAATCAGTAACTAGCAATCCAATAAATTTATTAGATGTTTATCATCGCAGCATATTCGAAGATTTCTCTAAATTAACTAAACTACAAAGAATTGTACCCTAAATAATACAGGGCACTCCCGGTTATCTTACTACTAATGAATTTAAGAAAAGCCTTAACACTCTCCTAAGACTCTGTCAAGCTGAAACGTTTGCTTCAATCTTAAAGCAGTTGAAGTCTAAACTACCTTTGCAAAGTGAATCTAGCATACTATCTCTGAATCCGTTCTTGGACGAGGACAATATCATATGAGTAGGCTTGGGTTGAGTACTCATAGCTGCTTATGAAACACTACATTACACGTACCCGTGACCACTTTACTGCAAAACTTGTTAGGATGAGACATTTCTATCAAATAGCATTGCGTAGACATGTGTGTTTTGAAAAAGAGTTAAATTCCTGTGATATATTATATTCACTTCGTACATTCATGTGACACTACCTTTGGATAGGTTTTAATAACAAGCATAGGTACTCTGTAATTTCAAGTAAAGGTACCTCTGTAAATGCTTTTGGATGTAAGAAATCCTTTAGTGTAGCAAAAGTAGATGCTGGTAGTAGAGTGACTAACGTAGCAACTTTTCTTTCATTGCTGAAATTGTAAACAGTTGCAAGAGCTTCAAACTTGGAAAGAAAATCTGTAAAATCTTCTCCCTCTTTATATGGTTGCATTGCTAAGTATCCAGACCCAGTTGTAGAAGTGGGTGGTGCTGCAGTCAGTGTACTAACTGATGAAGATAAACTTCCTAAATTGCGTATCGCCGCTGTTAAATCTGCTTGTACTTGTAAATTTTGCTGCATTAAATTTAACAGTAACACAGTAGTATTACCACTCGTAGTCATTTTCTTAATTTGTAACAACAACGACACGAGGTTAATCCAACTAATCCGCGTACTGTAATCACGAAAATACCGATTTTTTTACTAAACTCGACTGCGCCAGCTGTTGTGTATTTTGCGGGAGCAATAAATGTAGGCTCTTAAGATAGCGAATGTACTTTATTTAACTATACACAACTAGATAATTATATGTATTAATAGAGTTGCCATTGTACTTACTAGTACTCTGACAATTGACATAAAACCTATCCAAAGGTAGTGTCACATGAATGTACGAATGATCTAAAAGCAAAATTAAGTGAACTTATAGAAAGCATGTAGAAAGAGCAGTGTATATAAGGAAACTCGCACCATTGGAAGTTGACATAAATCATAAACACAAGAGGTATTTGCCTAGTATTCGGTCTATAATCCAAATAAACCACATAAAGTTCGGATAGTTTGGGATGCAGCTGCCAAATATCAAGGGATATCTCTCAACAGCTGTCTTGAGCTAGACCTAGATCTATTGCATCTACTAATCTCTGTTTTATTCAACTTTTGTATTGGTAAGGTTGGCATTTGCCGCGACATATGAGAGATGTTTCATCGAGTACATATAGATAAGAAAAATCAGCAATGTCAATGATTCCTTTGGAACAATGGTGGAGCAGGAAGTCAGCCCGAATTATTCGTCTTGCTGGTGATGAGTTTTGGAACGTGTTGTTCTCCGTCAATAGTTCAATACGTAAAAAACAAAAATGCAAAAGTATATTCTCACATATTTCCAAGAGCTGCCAAATCAATAGTGGATTACCACTATGTTAATGACATGAGGGACAGTGTAGACTCGCCTCAAAAAGCTCTTGGCCTAGTCAGAGATGTTATAGAAGTTCACAAATGTGGAACTTCCACATTTGAAACTGGATTTTCAATTCCCCAGAAGTGGTTAAGACCTTTGGAGGTGCCAAACACGATTAGTTTTGCAAGGCTGCAAAAAATATTGACCAAGCGATTCAGCCTGGAAACGTGCTCGGACTGTGGTGGCAAACTAATAATGATGTATTCACGTTTAACGCGAATTAATGCAAAACACACAAAGGTTAGTGCAGCAATTCTAAAAGCAGAAAGACCACCAACTAAACGAGAACTTGTAAGGTTGCTAATGTCAATTTTCGATCCATTAGGTTTTTATCATTTTATGATACAGCTAAAAGTGTTACTCCAAAACATATTTCGAAGTGGGCTTGACTGTGATGATCCTATTCCACAAGAATGGATGGAAGGTTGGTTACATTGGTCGTCAAATCTTGAAAACACTCAGAAGATCCAAATTCCTACGTGCTATCTTGGCAAGTTGGAACGAAAAACTGCATAATAGAACTATGCGTGCTTGTCAATGCCAACAAAAAAGCATTTGCTAGCGTGTTGTACTTCAGAATTCTACAAGGAACCAAAATTCAAGTTGCCCTTGTAAGCTCAAAAACGAAGGTAGCCCCACTGCATCCAATTTCAATACCACGAATGAAGCTCCTAGTGATCGTATTAGGCTCTCGCCTTGGTAATAATATTTTAAATGGACAAAATTTGGAAATAAATGACATTAACTACTGGTCAGCTTCAAGGACAGTGCTTCTATGGATTCATTCTTATTCATGTTGCTACTAAGTGCAAAGGTTCACACGAATTCGAATCTTTCAGTAACTAGTTTTTCGGGACTAGACAATCTATTTTCCATTCTGATACGTTTCAGATAGCATAAAATTGTGCTTATAGACGGCATTGAGAAAGTGTATCGTCAGCAAATGTCAAAGGATTCTTTGGAGGACAATGTGAGTCTACCCATAGATTTTTATGCACTTAATGCCATTACGTATGGCACTGCCTGTGCTAATTTTATGGCAGCTATAATGCATACACCACCTTTCCGTTCTGTGTGCCGAAAAGTTTCCTAAAACATCAGCTATTCTGAGATCCAACTTTTACATGGACGATATTCTGATTACTGAAAGTAATTCTATTGAAGAAGCGATGAAAATACAATGGACTCTAATTTCTATACTAGCTAATATTGGATTTCCTCTAAGAAAGTTTTTCTCAAACTCACCTAAACTCCGATCAAACGAAAACAAATCTAATTTTTATAATTTCCCTCTAGGCGACAGAACCTGAGTCAAAATTCTAGGCATAGTTTGGAACTCGCTTAAGGACATTATAACTAATAAACTTCAAATCAATTCTACTATATCTAGAAACACTAAACGGTCTATCCTGTCTATGGTCTCACAAGTATTTGATTTTTTAAGTTTGCTTTCACCAGTGATAGCAATAGGAAAACTCCTGATACAAAATTCGTGGCAATTTAATGTATCTTGGGACAAAAGTATTCCACAATGCTTACACTCTCAGTGGAAATCTTTTAAATTGCATTTATCTCAATTAGAAAACCTTGAAGTTCTTCTGTGTAATACCTTCTAAATTTAACTCCATTGCATTTCACGGGTTCAGCAACAGTAGTAGCTATGCCTATGGTGCTTGTATATACTTACTGTTTATTGACACTCTTGGCAACTATCATTCAAATATTTTATGCTCTCGCTCCATAGTAGCACTTTTACAAGGAGCTGCAATTCCTCATTTAAAGTTTTGCCGTGCTCTTAGCAAAATTAATAAGCAAAGTAAGGTCTACCTTAACTCATTGAACTATATATTGACATAACTGGAAGGGGCTCGAAGTTTGCATATATACTGAGACAAATGGTTGGATTATGCAACTGGTCAATCGGGAGGGGGGGTTGTTGTCTCTCTCTTACACATTGCATTTACAGGAGCTGTAAAGTATTTTTGAACAATTTTATTGATTATTATATTCTGCTTTATGTTTTAAGCAATTTTCTTATTTATTATCAATACAATAAAATATAAAACTTAAAGAAAAATACATTTTGACTTTAAATATCTATATTAACAATTCTTAAATAATATAAGTTTCGAAAATATTTGTCTTATACTAGCATCTTTTCCATGCAACTTGGATGTTAATAACTTCGCTTTATGGTGCATTCTACACTTGAAAAAAATTGGCAATACTTCTAATTATTTGAAGCTCGTGCAAATCCTCTGTCACGTGTTCTTCGCAAATTGGATGTTTGGGCATAAATAAATGTAAATTAGCAGAAAATTGACATATGACCATATTTTGCAATTTTCTTTTAAGATTACTAGTTTTGCGTAATTCTTCTTCGGAAAACAGTCTAACGGATTTTTCTAAGAAATTTACAATTTTATATACAGTTTCAGAAGCATGTTATAATTGTCCTCAGTTTATGATTTGAGTAAACTTTATGTAACTTCTATTTTCGGCAGCATAATTATGTTCATTAAAAATGTTGGGCTGATAAATTAAAATTTCGACACAGTCACTGCAATTGGTAGTTTTAATTAATTTGCGAACGATGTAACCCAAAATGTAGTATACGACATTTTCTTGATAGTCTGTAAGTTCGCTCCTATTAATTAATGATAAAATGTCATAAAAATCGTCGTCTGTATTATATCCATCGTTAATGGTTCGTTTTTCGGACCTAAATTCATATGCTGGAGTACAATATGTGCCATAGTTTCCACAATTTGTATTTGCACTTGGTTTTATTGAATTTTTAAATAATAATTGCCTTAATGCCCATGGTTTGTGTTAGGATTATTGTTCCAACCACCTCTGGATCTTATGCAAGAAAAAAACAATTCAAGATGATTCTGTGAACATTTGTATATAAGTAAATACTCAAAAAGATGAAGTTCAAGTTGAGTGTGCTTTTAATATTGATCAGAAAATCAAGTGCAAAAGTTTTCCTTCCATCATCATCATTAGGTCTTCAGTCCTGGAACTGGTTAGACGCGTACCTTCATTGTTTCCTATTCTGAACTAACCTATACATTTCCCTGAAATTTGCACAGTCTGCATCTATCACTATCTGATCTAGGTTGCCATCTACCTCCTTTTTCTTATCTCTGCTTGTAATATATCCCATACTATTCCCCAAAATGCTTTAGAACGTATTCTGTCCTTCAATTTCTCCTATTTTTCTATTATTTTTCTATTATTTCTATTATTTCTATAACATTTCTCTGTCCATGCTATTATCCTCATACATCTGAAGCACAGCATTCCAAAAGGCTGCTACCGTTTTTCTGCCTGCTCTTCCTACTGTCCTATTTCATAGGCATTCTGTGCTGTGCTCCACACCTATGATTTCAACAATTTTCTTCTTGTTTCTATGTTTGTTGTCTACATCATAGGCGCTGTCCTTTCTTATTAGATGCAGTTCAGTTCCCATCTATTGTTTTACAATTATATACCCTATTTCTCCGACATTCAGTGGTTGTGAAGGGGGGTAAGCAGCCTGTGGCTGTCAAGTTCTCCCAGCACTTGAGCATTTGCCGATTTAATATTTTTCCATTATGTATTTTCAAACAGTCAACATCAGTTGCAGGTATTTCACAACCAACAACTGTAGTTGTTTATAACAATCATCAGATTTATCTGCACTTATTTTTTCGTAATTAAGTTTTCTGTCTAAAAACTGATTGGTCACGTACCTGCACTTATTTATATTCTGAACTACACAGTTCCCTAAAATTATCACACAGCCTATATACAATTCGGTTCTCCTTCTATTGTTTTCTAATTTTATGCTCTATTTGACCGAGATTCAGTGAAGGGGGTTAAGCAGGCTGTGGCTGCCAAGATCCCCCAGCACCTAGAGATTTGCCGAATTACTAGTTTTCCAGTAAATCCTTACACACAATTAACATTATTCGAGAATATTGCCCAACCAATACTTGTAGTTTCTTATAATAATCACCATGTTTAAGTACAGTTACTTTTTTCGTCAATAGTTTATCCATCTTGGGACTGGTTGGATGCATACCTCCATTGATTTCTATTCTGAGCTAGCCTACACATTTCCCTGAAATTCCTACAGCCTACATCTTTAACTATCTGTGTGCAGTAGTCTAACCTAGGTCTTCCTCTACTTCTCTTTTTTCCTATCTCTGCTTCTAATATGTTCCGCACTATTCCCTCATGCCGTAGTATGTGGCCTATCATCCTATCTCTCCTATTTTATACCGTTTTCCACATATTTCTTTTTTCCCCTATCATTTTTAGTACATCTTCGTTCTTAACTTTGTCTGTCCAGGATATCTTCATCATACGTCTGTAGCACCACATTTCAAAGGTTTCTACCTTTTTCTTGTCCGAAACTTCTACTGTCCAGGCTTCACAGCCGTACAGTGCTGTGCTCCACACATATGTTTCAAGCAATCTCTTCCTTGTTTCTATGTTTGCTGTCTTTGAGCACAGTAATTGTTTTTTTTTTTTGTTAAATGCAGCACAACCTTGTGCTAATCTTTGTTTTATATCTTTTGCGCTTTACCCATCTTGCGTTATTTGGCTTCCTAGGTAGCAGAAATCCTTAACCTTTTGTAAGTTCTTGTTACCTATTTGTATTCTTTACATACTAGTACTTTAGTTTTATTTTTGTTAATTTTCATACCATATCCCTCTGTTTGAACTGTTTCCATTTCATCAAGAGCCAGTTCTAACTCTTCTTTGCTATATCATCCGCAAATCTAAGCATATCAGTTTTTTGTCATTGCATAGTAATTCCGAATGTCTTCCTGCATTTGACAGTATTCATTGCCTCTTCAATGTACAAGTTAAAGATTAACGGGAATAGAACACATCCCTGTCTCACCTCTTTTCTAATGTTTACTTCTCTATGCTCCTGCTCTAATTCTATTACTGCTGTTTGCTCTTTGTATACGCTATGTACTATTCGTCTATCGCTATAACTCATTCCAATCTTTTTGAGTATTTCAAACATTTTTTCCATTTTACATTGCCAAATGCTTTTTCCAGATCTACAGACCCCTATATACACGCTTTCGCCTTTTACTATTGTTTTCTCCATTATCACTCTCAGAGCTAAAATAGCGTCCTGTGTTCCCCTATTTTGCCTAAACTCAAATTGATCTTCTTCTAGTATCTCTTCAGCTCGTTTTTCCATTCGTCTTTGTACAATTCTAGGTAATATTTTTGACATGTGTGCTGCCAAACTTATTGTTCGAAAATTTTCACACCTATCCGCACCTCTCTTTTTTGGTATAGTTACTATGATGTTACGTTCGAAATCTTTGGGTATCTTGCCTGTCTCATACATATAGCTTACAAGTTGGAACAGACGTTCTGTTACGGCTTGCCCAGCGGCTTTTAGAGTTTCTGCTTGCATCTTATCTGTACCCAGTGCCTTACCATTTTTCAGACCCTTTAATGCTAATTTACACTCATCTCTAAGTATAGAATAACCCAATTCATCATTTTCAATGTCTGATTCCTGTTCTAATGATGTCAGTTCTTCTCCTGCATATAAATTCCCTATATATTCTTGCCATCTAGCTACTTTCTCTACATTTTCTATAATGACGTTTCCTCCCGTGTGCTTTATATGTTTGTTATAAGATTTTATATCCCTAAAATTGATTCTAATTAGTTTGTATGCTTCATCTGTCATTCCTACTTCCATCTTAGTTTGTATCTCTTTGCACAATTTAAAATTGGAATTGAGTCTGCATACAATGACCTAAGATATATGGAACTTTTCTCAAAAATTTCTGTAAGGTTTGCAATCGTATGAGGTCGTATTGGTGTTTTGAAACCCTTCCCAAAAAGATTTCTCGAGTTTAATATGTCAAATAATCTATCAATAACCCTCACAAATTCAATGGTTGCTTCAAAGCCATAAAAATTTGGATCTGAAACGCTTTGTAGGTATTCCATAGCATCTGCTACAAGGCTGCTAAGTGCTTGTGCTGCTAAACGCACATTCAGTATTTTATTTTTATAATAAACATGTGTCGTTATAAGCAAATTTGCCAGACGTAATTGTTGCACATCTTGTACCTCTTCCAGCCTTTTCAAATATTCCCAGAAATATTCCTTTATCCGACATAAATCCAACCTCAGCAAATGCATTTCTGGCCAATTTCAACATATGGCAACTATCCAGCAAACAACAAACATTAGTTTTCGAAGTAGGGTGCAAGAAAGAAGACTTAATACTACCACTAGATAGAGTGCAGATCAACTTTGTTGTATATCGATACATTTGTAGCTGTACCATCACAGATAATTGACCTGATTACATTTCCGATTTCATACAAATGCCTTAAACAAGCTTTCAATAATTGTGCTTGTATTTCAGCATCTATTTTATTTACTAAAAAATAAGCGACAGGACATTTAAAATTGGCCGAAAATCCAACTATTTGAAAAGCAAGGCTTCAGATGTCGCCGAATCAAAATCAGTATCAACAGCACCTCCAAAATCGACCCTACCGGTGAAACGACTTTGTTGATCATCTCAGATAATTTGCTTTCTTAATGCCATAGAATCAAAAATGAGACTACAGTTTTTCAGCTTTGGTTTCTTTATTGTTTCTTCTTTCAAGAAATCAAATATCTCAGATAAAAATCCAGGCTGACAATCCAATTTACACAAGAATCTTCTAATTGTACGAGGGTTTGGTAAATGAAAGTGAGTCCTTATAAAATTATGTGCTTTAGGTGAATAGAAATATAATGTATGAGTAAATTGTTTCATTAATGGTGTAAAACGTCGTTGTGATTTGTTGGATAACGCTTGATGACGTTTCTGGTTCATTACGAAATCCAAAGGAAAACCTATGAATAAATGTTAAATAAAGACACTGTGTACTATTAGTAGCATATTTATAACCTTTAAAATAATTTTTCAAAACAACATCCAAATTTTCATTGTTGTAACCCCTTTTTGATTGTTCTGCTACCAATTCCTTCATATTTGCTATTTTTAAATCTCTCCATCTCAATTTCTGTTTCGGAGTTTTCATCTTTCTTTGTTGTTGACTATAAACACGATTATTGGTATAGGTATTTCCTGTTCCGGTTTGTGTACCGATATCCACCTTAGCAGAGCAACATGGGGCATCTACATCAATTTCTAATATATTAGCAGATTGTAGGGCAATATTCTGAATAGCAGCCTATAATTCAAAGCTATACAAAAGCGGAATATTTAAATATACCTACAGTTCGGTTTAATAATCGTCAGTTAGACGGAGTGGACTTCTGCAGATGCTTTCAAAAAGCAAAAATAGTTTGCACTGCATCAGATTTTAAAATTTTCTTTGTTCATCCAGGTTTAATTTGGTAGTCTAGTTCCAAAAAACTGTTCACTACAAAGCTTACTACATTTTGCAGGATACCATTTATCTCTCTATATAGCATTAATCCATAATTGCAAAGTTTCAAGACGTTGAAAAGGAAACCTGTAAAATATTATTATAATAATAATTTAACATTTAATACCTATATGTTACTATAACTTACGTATGAAATTGGATACTTCTCATAGGATTATGCTCATTGGAACACCCAAATGCAATGCTGTTATTTACCATTTTCATATACTAATATAAATCATGTTTAAGAACTTATAAATTTCACTTTCTTTTAAAGAATACAATCTCAACAATATGAGCTAAATATAAATTTAAGTAAATACTTATCAATTTTAAGTGGGTAAGATAAAAACACAAATGTGCACTAGTTGCTTGCTTAAATCCCTGTGCCTTGTATGTTAGAGAGCGACAACAACCCCCCTCAGTATCGCCTATCCTTGTTATTGCGCCTGACACACAAACTGTAGCTTCATGCAAGGAGCCTACCCCTTCCAGTTATGTCCATATATAATTCAATACCGTAATTATACCTATTTTTATTACACGACTATGGACAGACTCCACCATAGTATTTAACTAGGTGTATTTTGCCCCAAAATACAAAACGTTTGTGGCTAACCGAATTGCCATAATACAAAAAATGACAACACCAACTTCTTGGGTTCATATCACATCTAAATCAAACCCTGCTGATTTAATCTCACGTGTAGCAACTATACAAGAATTATTCAGCTCTTCGTTATAGTGGTATGGCCCGAGTTCTCTAAGTCCTCCGTCGTTTGGTCTACTCCTTTTGTCAATACTGATAGTTCAGCTGATCCCGGATTTAAATCAGTAACTAGCAATCCCATAAAGATATTAAATGTTAATCATTACAGCATGTTTGAAGATTTTTCTAAATTAACTAAGCTACAAAGAATTGCCGCCTAAAAAATACGATTTGTGAACAATAGTCGCCCTAATACAGCACACTTTCGATTTCCTTACTATTAGTGAATTTAAGAAGAGGCTTAGCACTCTCCTAAGACACTGTCAAGCTGAATCGTTTGCTTCAATCTTAAAGCAGTTGAAGTCTAAACTACCTTTGCAAAGTGAACTAGCTGAATCCGTTCTTGGACGAGGTCAATATCATATGAGTAGGCGGACGCCTAAAAATTCAAACTATTCCTTTCATAAAAATACTCCATTTTGTTACCTAAAAGCATAACTTAACCAAACTAATTTTTAAACATTTCCATACCAATTTGATGCATGTGGTGCTAGACAACTTCTAGCTAGTGTTAGGGACAATTACTGGCCATTAACTGGACTAAATACTGTAAAATAAACTTGCCACATGTGTGTAAAATGTTTCAAGGCTCACCCGTTTTCATATGACCCCTTAATGGGGTCTTACCAAACAAACAAGTCCAGCCTGGTACTCCAGTATTATTTAATGTTGGCAGAGACTATGCTGGACCGGGTCTTATAAAGGATCATCACACAAGAGGTGCTAAACTTGTTAAGGCATATATTTATTTTTGTCTCCTTGATAACAAAGGCCGTATATTTAGATTTAATACCTAGTCTTTCCTGTAAAATGTATTTCTTTCAGTACTAAAACACTTTATCGGCCGCATGGGAAACCAAATTCTATCAATTCTGACAATACCACAAATTTCGTTGACGCTTCTAGAGAGTTGCATGACTTATTTGAATTGATTAACCATAAGCACATAAAAGATCAGATAACTAATGTTGTGAGTAACCAAAATATCATTTGGGAATTTTTAAAGCTCCTAATCAGAGAGGGAAAAAGTTTAGTATAAGGGCTTTTCAATATCGGGAAGTGTTATATATCAAATTATTCAGCTCGACGAACTGAACAAGAATATGTATCTCGTATTGCGCGGAAATGAATATTAACGTCAAAATCGAGATTTGAAGTTTGCGTGCCAAATTGAAGAACAACTAATTTTTAACCGATTAATCAGAAATTTTCAATTATTGTCTCCTACATAACTTGCAAACACACTCATATAAACGGCGACTGAGAGTACGCCATTACTAAATATTACCTCAAACTATCCCAATAGCGTTCTGAAGAACTTGCCAATACACTTTTATGCAAATGGCAACTTTAATACCGCCATTGCTTTAAATCAGAAAAGTAGTTTCTCATTATCGTTGAATATAACAAACATTAAAAATATTGATAATTAATAATTCGCGGATTATACAGTTTTCCAATAGCCTCAATAAAAGAGAAAAAAAATATGTCTGGGTCATCCTTGTGCTCGCGCATCCACAAATACTCACATAGAGGTTCTGCCAGATTCTCCTTCCCACCGACACCGCGTTCAATACGGTTCTTTAAGGGACGCCAATTTGATTCTATAATGTTAGTGTGTACTTCAGATACGGGATCGCCGAACTTTTTAGAATGATTCACAGTTCCGTGAATATATTCATTTTCTGCAAGTCCGACATAGGCTGCCCATTCATCTGAGAAAATGCTTGTTCCTTTGTGCACGTTTTTCCAATATACACAGCAAGGTTTCAGCATCTCTTTTGTTGTCTGGACAAATTTCGAGACGATAGTTTTTCGAGCCTTGTTCTACCATGCCGAAAATCCAATAACCTTCAACCATTCTTCCACGATTGTATTCTCTTTCCAATCTAAAAAATTTTAAAAATCTAAAAACCTAAAGAATATACTAGTAAAATAAAAATTAAATGAATAATTAATCGAGAAGGATTACCTTGCTTTCATCAATTTCTACAATTTCACCAGGCCCACCAATTTTTCCTTGCATTTCATACTATCTATCAAGTGCATCCATGCATACTTCTCTACAGTAGGAAATCTAGTTGCAGACCGTTGCCCTTGATGTAACGACGTTGAAAATACTTGCCACTGAAGACTGCTCGATTGTTAAATCGTATGACATCTTCTTGACAAAGCAAGATGTAATAATGAGGGCCCTCGCATTTCAAACTTGGAATTTTCAAACCAAGTATTGGTTAAACCACTGATTGTCAGTGCTTTTCCATTCCAGTGACAATTTGTTATTTGGCGCCTGAAAATTTCAAATTTATTTTTCTGTTGCTGTTCAAATGCCATCATGATGTCTTTCTTGGTATACGATTTACAGGCAGGGCAGACTTTATTGTGCCTCTCAGGTAAGAGCTTATGGTTTAGGCACCAAGTAACAGTCCTTAGACTTGTCTCGCAAATATCAGATACATCCATGAAGTTGAACTTAAAGTCCAAAAAATAGAATTTAATAAATGATCATTAGGTCTTCAGTCCTGGAACTGGTTAGACACGTACCCTCATTGTTTCGTATTCTGAACTAACCTACTCATTTCCCTGAAATTTGCACAGTCTGCGTCTCTCACTATCTGATTTAGGTCTACATCTACCTCCTTTTTCCAATCTCTGCTTGAAATATATCTCATACTATCCCCCAAAAATGCCTTCGAACGTATTCTGCCCTTCTATTTCTCCTATTTTTTCCACAGATATTCTTGTTCCCCTACATTTCTATAACCTATTTGTTATTAACTTTGTCTGTTCATGCTATCATCCTCATACATCTGGAGCACAGCATTCCAAAAGTCTGCTACCGTTTTTCTGTCTGCTTTTCCTACTGCCCGTATTTCATAGGCATACCGTGCCGTGCTCCACACATATGCTTTCAACAATTTTCTTCTTGTTCCGATGTTTGTTGTCTTTCATCATAGGCGCTGTTCTTTCTTGTTAGATGCAGTTTGGTCCCCTTCTATTGTTTTACAATTATATACCCTATTTCTCAGCTGGAGCGTTTTTGACTTCAATTTCGGTTTTACTTCCACTTTTAGAAACTTCATCATTTTTCATTCTACCACACCAACCTTATTTTGTAAATGTGAGCAATTTTGTGCACGTGACACAAATTATAAATAATTACTAAATTTGTTATACATCTACTTGAAAATGCGAGGAATATTTTATACTAAAACAATTTAAAGAATTATTTTTATTTGGCACACAAACTTCAAATCTCGACTTCGACGTTAATATGCATTTTCGTGGAAAACGAGATACATATTCTTGTTCAGCTCGTCGAGCTGAACAATTTAATGTATAACAATTCCCAAAATCGAAAAGCCCTTACACTAAACTGTGGTAAAGCGGAGTTAAAGCAAATAAACTTCCATTTAAAGCTTGTTTTGGGCAATACTAATTTAAATTATGAAGATCTACAAACCGTACTAGTTCAGATCGAAACTGTGTTAAATTCAAGACCCCTGTCACCCTTATCCCATGATCCATCTTATTTAAACCCTCTCACTCCTGGCCATTTCTTAATTGGTCGATCATTATGTGCCTTGCCTGAGCTTTGTCTTCTTGACCTGGCCTCTATTCGATTAGTTCTTTAACAATGATGCCAAGAGTAGAACCTACAAGTAGTCCCGGAAATGCAACGAAGAACTAAATAGTTTAGAAACTTACAACAACTTTTAAATGTTGGTTCACTTGTACTTATACAAGAAGATAACTTGCCTCCACCTCGATGGTCTTTCGGTAGAGTTGTTGAACTTCACCTTTCATCAGATGGTATACTGAGAAACGTTATTTTAGGTGTTCAAATGGACATCTCATTAAACATACAGTTCATAAACTGTGCGCCTTGCCTGTAGTGGCTTAACATTTGTTTCGTGTACTTTTATTGTTATTAATTAATTTTTTTACTTACTAGTGTTAAACCTACCTACTTATTTTACTTATATTTCATTGAATACTTTGAAACCTTGGTGGGCAACAACTATAGGATCCAACTTCTCAACAACAAAATCAACTGCAATACATTTCTCCAGATTCAAGAAACAACGTGCAAAGCTGGAAACAACACTGAAAGGAACAGAAATACCATTTGTGGAAAATACGAGATTCCTAGGAATAAACTTTGATACGAAGCTAACATGGAGAACACATATAACAGCACTCAAAGAACAATGTAACAAACAGATAAACATACTAAAACCCTATCCAATATAAATTGTGGCGCACACACGGAAACATTAATTAAACGATATATTTCAACAATAAGAGCAAAATTAAATTTCAACTCGATCACATACATCACAGTCAAATCTACTCACCTAAAAAACTAAATGTAATACAAATCACAGCCATTAAAATCGCAACAGGAGCATACAGAACAAGCCCTACAAACAGCATGGAATGTATTGCACACATTCCACCACTAGAATTAGAAGAAAACAACTGACCTTAAGATATATAACTAAATTAGCCTACAATACGAACACGAAGTACACCACGATATCATCACCAAACGGAATGGAAAAATCAAAATAAGATATGAAACCCCAATCCAAAAATATATAAGACACCTTTAAACAATAAATGTATCCTTCCCAAAGATCCAACCAAAATTCCTCCCCATCCACCCTCCATGGTTACTGACACAAACTATGACTGATACCTCTCTCACCATATATTCAAAAAAGAACACAAGCCCAGAGCTCATTCGTCAATACTTCCAAGCGATACGAGAAAAATACAAATCTCACAAATTTGTATTCACAGTAGCTCAAAACACCTAGAACATGTTGCGGCAGCAATTCTATATCACAATAACCAAGAACAATATAGTCTCCACCCATACTGCATCAACTACACCGCAAAATGCTACGCAATTCTAAAAGCTACAGAATACATAAGCAATAACCAGTCGCACAAGAAATACGTAATTTGTTCAGATGCAATAAGTGCCATTGAATCATTGTAAAGTAGAGTTACAACTGATCCCATAATTAACCAAATACTTGATACACTGTGTACAGTAAGCACTGAACAAAAGAAAGAACTAATAATAATATGGATACCAGCTCACGTAGGCATCAAGGAAAACGAAGCTGTGGATAAGATAGCAAAACAACCAACAAACTCAAAACCTATCTAAACCTATTTAAAGTTGAAGATACAGGTGTAGTTAATGTGCTTAGTTTGCTCTCTACATTTTGCTTTTTATTGAGTGTTATAGTGAGTTTTAAAATATGAATTTTTGCTTAGTATGTAATTAATGTTGGTGAACAATACTGTGATATTTAATTATTAGTATTCTAACTTAATTGGAAAATTTACTACTATTTACTTATCTGCATTATTGTTATATACTTAAAAGGTTTACAAATCAACATTTGGTTCATGTTATCAGACATATGTTTGATAAGTATTATAATTAAATATCATTCTGCAATATACAAATATTATTGAAGGAAGATGAGTCTGTGTATATACTGTAACCAGTCTGAATCAAATGTAGATGGTAAGGATGCCCTATATTCATGTGATAGCTGTGGCAGAAAGGCTCATCAGGTATGCAGTGGTTTAACATCTACAGAAATAAGAACATTAAAGCTATCATCTCGTGTTATGAAATATTTTTGTAAAGAATGTGAAAGTGGATTGCGTGTTGTTCCCTTATTATTAACAACTATAGAACAGCTTAAAAATGACATTCAAACATTGAGAGCAGAGGTTAATAATCAGCCAAAATCACTTGATTCGGGTGATTTTAATAAATATATGTTCGAACTAGCTGAAAGACAGAAAAGATCATGCAATGTAATGATTTATAATGTTAAGGAGGATAATTCCCTTAATATAGAAGCTCACATTAAATATGACAAGCAGACAGTCACTTCAATCATTGATGGTATATGCAATATTAATACATAAAATATAGAAGTTATACGCGTGGGTAAAAAAGGTGGGGCGTCGCCGTGGATCAATGTAGTAAGCGTAAGACTACGGATCCCAAGGTCCCGGGTTCAAATCCCGACACGGCCGACTGCTTGAAAAATGGCAGGTGAGCATTTTTCACAAATATTACGCCCTCGTTCGGATGAGAGGTTAAATGGAGGTCCCGTGTGTGAGTGTTGTCACGCACGTTAAAGATCCCCACCTTGCCTGGAACGGCAAGGGTTCGGCAAAATTCTAAATTTCCAGGCAACAAAAAACTCGCCTCCTGGCCAATGTAGTACCTTCGGGTGGAGCATTGGAAATGTAAATGAACGGGTAAAAAAGGTGGCAGCTGCAGACCAATAAAGGTAATATTAAGCAATGCCAATGATGTCATAACAGTGCTCAAGAATAAAAATAAATATACTGGAGATATACGGTTTGGTACTGATTTAACAGTGATGCAACGGGAATACTATAAAAAAGCTAAACAGGACTTAGGAAATTTAATAAGCAAGGGTGTAAATGATAAAACTATTCGATACATTAATGGAGTTCCTACTATTGTTAATGCAAATCGTTCAAAAAACTGAGTACTTCTATATACTATCAAAATGTACGTGGTCTTCGTTCTAAATTGAATCAATTATATGTTGCAGTTATGGGTCGTTCTGAAGACTATGATGTGCTGGTTTTTAGTGAGACTTGGTTGTCTAATGATGTTGCTAATGCTGAACTCAACTTAAAAGACTATGTGATATATAGAACGGATCGTAGTGATCTCACTAGTAAATTTAGTAGGGGTGGTGGTGTGATGATTGCTGTAAAGTCTAATTATCTTAGAAGTTCTATATCATTGGATTGTGATTCACTAGAACAATTATTCGTTAAAATTGAGTGTGCTCAATCACTTCTAATCATTGGAACTATATATTTACCACCAAAATCTTTATCGGATGTTTACCTTGCTCATTGCTTAACAGTCCACCATTAATGAATATGTATGACAACGCAAAGCTTATTTTGATTGGGGATTACAATTTACCACATACAAGTTGGTATAATGACGATTTTGGTGTCTATGCAATTTCTCAGCCTAATAGTACTATTTCCGAGATAGATTCCTCGTTTCACATATCTGAACATTTTGGCTATTTTAATCTTTATCAGCTTAATAATGTAGTTAATGCAAACAATGTTCTATTGGATCTTGCATTTTCCAGCATGTCTAAACATTAGAGTAAATTATGCAACTGATATATTATTACCTTGTAATAACCATCATCACGCACTTTGTATATTTGTACCTATTTATGCGATCAAAAATGACTTAGAAAATAATAATGATTATTTTACGACTTTTGGAATGCTAGCTATAGACTCATATCAAATTATTTAGCTGGATTTCATTGGGATGAGATATTATCCAATTTGCCACTGAATGAGGCAGTAAATGTATTTTATAACATTATTTATGAAGCAATCGAACTGTATGTTCCTATTCGTAAATCCAGGCGTTCCAACTTTCCTATTTGGTTTTCATCTGAACTCAGATCTCTAATCTATAGAAAGAAAATAGCCCACAAGATATATAAGTCTACAAACTCTGTTCATGATTACCTTATTTTTCTAATTTAAGGAATAGGCAAAAAAAATTAGCAATCATTTGTTATAGGAATTATGTACGTAATATTGAGAACTCTATTTCGGACAATGTTAAACGGTTTTGGAGTTTCACTAGTAGACTAAGGGATGATTATGGATTTCCAAACAGGATGTTTTATAATAATGAGGCTGCATGTGGAGGCAATGAGATTGCAGATTTATTTGCAACCTATTTCTCTTCTGTTTATGTTAGTAGCAGTGGATATAATACGTCTACTGTAAACAATAATACATCTAATATCAATGTAACACATTTTAATATTGATTTAGCAGACATTTACTCAACATTAAACAATATTGATGTAAATATATCTCCTGGTCCTGATGGAGTTCAACCTATATTTTTGAAAAATTGTGTTTGTACTATCTCAAAACCCTTATTTATATTATTTAACCTGTCAAGTGAAGGAGTGTTTCCAGCTTATTGGAAAGCTAGTTTTGTTACTCCAGTTCATAAATCAGGTGATAAGTCTAACATTTCTAATTATAGGCCTATTTCCATAATAAGTTGTATAACAAACATTTTTGAAAATTTTTTATCTCATCCTTTACATTTAAGAATTTAATTATTGATGAACAACATGGTTTCTGTGTAGGACGCTCTACCACAACCAACCTACTGTTGTTTGTAGATTTTATTACTACTGCTTTTGAAAGAGGTCATCAAGTTGATTGTATTTATAGTGATTTTAGAAAGGCATTTGATACTGTCAGACATAGACTAGTTTTGACTAAACTTGCAACAATTGGCATTGGAGGATTTTTGCTTGATTGGATCTCTAGCTACCTTACTGGGAGAAGTCAGTTTGTTAAAATCCGAAATTTTATATCAAAAGAAATTGTAGTTAAATCAGGTGTTCCACAAGGTTCTCACCTTGGTCCAATCTTATTTATATTGTTCATTAATGATATTAAATCAATTTTAAGTTTGCAAAGTTTCTTTTGTTTGCAGATGACATTAAAATATATATGTCTATTTATTCTCCTGATGATCATTTGTTACTTCAATCTGATCTGGCTAGATTTTGTGAATGGTGTGATCATAACGAATTACAGCTAAACATTAATAAATGTTATTGCCTAAGATTTTATAGAAAACATAATCCTTTCATGACATTTTGTACTTTAAATAATCGAGTTGTAGAGATCTTAACTGAGACAAATGATTTTTGATAAGGACCTAACATTTGTTTCCCATATCAAAAACATTTCAGCCAAAGCAATGCGTATGCTTGATTTATTAAAAGAAATACTAAACATTTCACAAATATAAACTCAATAAAAATATTATACACCTCTCTGGTCCGTTCACATTTAGAGTATGTGTCGCCTGTCTGGAATCCAATCTACCATTGTTATTCTGACTTGATTGAGCGTGTTCAGAATAGATTTCTTAAATATATTTTATATAAGCTGAGTCTTCAAGTAACTTTAATTAACGAGCACACTGTCATTCCAATTTTGAATATGTCCTCTCTATCTGATAGGAGGTGTATAAACGATATATGTTTTGTCTTCAATGTTTTGAATTCTTATATTATCTGCCCTGAACTTTTACAGAAGATATGTATACACGTGCCTCCTAAAGTTACTAGGAATCATGAAATCTTGTTTATTGGGTTTCATAGAACCAACTATGGTTATTTTTCTTCTATTGATAGAATGTCTAGACTAATTAATAAGCATCATAATTCATTCAATTTGTTCGATTGTACTCTATATTCACTAAAGAAATCATTACGATATGTCTCATTTAAATAGTGTAAGTTCTAGTTGTACATACATTACTATGATATACAGCAATATTTTTAATATCTAATTGCTATTTTGTTGTGTACTTCATTTTTGTTTATACACCTCACTTATCTTACTTATTCTTCATATATAAATTAATTTAATTAGTGCATATAATTTAATTTGCAAGTTGTTTAAAAGCTGCATTATGTTGTTTAAGTTACCTGTATCGATAATTATATTGTAATTTAAAATAATGGTGTTAACCGTAAATATAAATAAATAAAAATAAATAAACAAATAAACACACCACCAACAGATATACAAAAAACAATAGTAAATAAAATAGAAAAACTATGGGACATGAATTGAGGAAATGCCAAAAATAATAAACTAAGGAAAATAAAAGACAGTATAGAACCTTATAAATGGACCTCAAAACATAGAAGACACCAAGTAATACTAACAAGGCTAAGAATAGGACACACGGTAAACACACATAAATACCTATTAAAAAAAGAAGATCCTTTATTTTGTAATAGCTGTAATACACAAATAACAGTGGAACACATCTTAACAAACTGCATCAAATACCAAGAAACAAGAAAAAAATACAAAATCACGAAGGAAAATGTAAATGACAATAACAACATTAATCCACTACTATACTACCTAAAAGACATCGAATTATTAAAACACATATAATGTAAAAAAAAACAAAATACAATCTCCTGCTAATAACTGAAGGTAGGTGATGCGGTTCCTGAAGGGAAAAAGAAAAACCTTGGTGATTTCAAGGCGGTTGATATCAAATCTTAAATTGTATTGAATCTTATATTGCTTAGCAACGATGTTAAAATGAAGAACCTCAATATACTGACATCAAAAGTAAAAATAAAATGTAATTTCACATTGTAAAATAAAACTCATTAATATGTAGCAACTAGTTACTGTTGTAACAGTTTTATTTTATTATTTATTTATCATTAATTTAATTTATGGAGAATGCGTTTCAATACTCTGTCCAGAAGGAAGAAATAAAACAATAATTTGGGCCTCTCGATACGAGCATCATTGTAGCTGTTCTAAAATTTTAATTATAATATTTAACACGTTTAAACTAATAACGCACTTGAAACGCGGTAATTTAGAACTTCAAAGGGTGTTAAAACTATTACGCATACGAGATGTAAAGAAAAAAACTGCTGTGCCGATGGCTAGCTTGGTTATCACCACAAGGGAGAGTTTGAGATGGGCTCGCTTGAAATATTGTTTACAAAACTGAATACAAAATAAATTCAAGTTGGACGCCAGTGTATCTAGCAAGTATAAAAAGACTATAATTTTAGGGTATATTAGGAAACTCTATCGGGATAGATAATTAAAAAATTTTTGATTTAACTCTTTGAAAAATTGATCAGACTAGAATCAGAATGCTTCTATTCTATAATAAATAATTTGAACACACTAACAATATTTAACAAAAAAAAAAGTAATTTCACATATTTAAGCCATATATTTAATAGAAGAAAGACAAAGATACAAAAATAAATCAGACGAAACAGGAAAACAGAGATACAAAGCCATAAAATAAGAAATTATTTATAAATGCAGGAAAGCTAAAGAACAATGGATTGATGAAAAGTGCAAAGAAGCACAAATTAAGATGGAAGTAGGAAAGACAGATGAAGCATACAAACTAATTAGAATCAATTTTAGGGATATAAAACCGTATAGCTTAAATATAAGGGATGCGGGAGAAAACATTATAGAAAATGCAAAGAAAGTGGGTAGATGGCAAGAATATATAGGGAATTTATATACAGGAGAGGAACTAACTGCATTAGCACATGAATCAGACATTGAAAATGATGACTTGGGATATCCTATAGTTAGAGATGAGTTTGAATTAGCATTAAATGGTCTGAAAAATGGTAAGGCGCCGGGTACAGATGTTGCAAGCAGAAACTCTAAAAGCCTCTAGACAAGCAGTAACAAAACGTCTTTTCCAACTTGTAAGCTATATGTATGAAACAGGCAAGATACCCAAAGATTTCAAACGTAACATCATAGTAACTATACCAACAAAGAAAGGTGCGGATAGATGTGAAAATTTTCGAACAATAAGTTTGACAGCACACGTATCAAAAATATTAACTAGAATTGTACAAAGACGAATGGAAAAAGGAGCTGAAGAAATATTAGGAGAAGACCGATTTGGGTTTAGGCAAAACAGGGGAACACGGGCGGCTATTTTAGCTATGAGAGCGATAAAGGAGAAAACAATAGAAAAAGGGGAAGGTGTGCATATAGGGCTTGTAGATCTGGAAAAAGCATTCAACAATGTATAATGGAAAAAAATGTTCAAAATACTCAAAAAAAAATTGAATTGAGTTATAGGGATAGACGAATAGTACATAGCTTATACAAAGAGCAAACGGCAGTAGTGGAATTAGAGCAGGAACGTAGAAGAGTAAACATTAGGAAAGGAGTCAGACAGGGAAGTGCCCTATCCCCATTAATTTTTAACTTGTACATTGAAGAGGCAATGAATACTCTAAAATGCAGGAAGACATTTGGAATTACTATGCAGGGACAAAAAATTGATATGCTTAGATTTCCATATGATATAGCAGTATTAGCATCTAGCAAGGAAGAATTAGAAGCTGCTCTTAATAAAATGGAAAGGCCTCTAACAGAAAGGTACAGTATGAAAATTAACAAAACTAAAACTAAAGTTCTAGTATGCAAAGGAGGAGAAAATAAATCAAAAACAAGAATACAAATAGGTAACAAGAAGTTACAAGAGGTTAAGGATTTCTGCTACCTAGGAAGCCAAATAACGCAAGACGGGAAAAGTGCAAAAGATATAAAACAAAGATTAGCACAAGGTCGTGCTGCATTTAACAAGAAAAAGCAACTACTGTGTTCAAAGACAACAAACATGGAAACAAGGAAAGGTTGCTTAAAACATATGTGTGTAGCACAGCACTGTACGGTTGTGAAACCTGGACAGTAGGAGAAGCGGACATGAAAAAGGTAGAAGCCTTTGAAATGTGGTGCTACAGATGTATGATGAAGATATCATGGACAGACAAAGTTAAGAAGAAAGAGGTACTAGAAATGGTTGGGGAAGAAAAAAGTATGTGAAAAACGGAAAAAATTAGGAGAGATAGGATGATAGGCCACATACCGTAGTATGAGGGAATAGTGCGGAATATATTAAAAGCAGAGATAGGAAAAAAGAGAAATAGAGGTAGACCTAGGTTAGACTATTGCACACAGATAGTGAAAGATGTAGGCTGTAGGAATTTCAGGAAATGTGTAGGGTAGCTCAGAATAGAAATCAATGGAGGTATGCATCCAACCAGTCCTAAGATGGATAAATTAATGACAAAAACAGTAGAAATAGGACAATAGAAGGGGAACCGAGCTGTATACAGGCTATGTGAGAATTTCAGGGAACTGAGTAGGCTAACTCAGAATATAAATAAGTGCAGGTACGTGTCCAACTAGTTTTGTGACGAAAAACCTAATGACGAAAAAATAACCGCAGATAAAGCTGATGATGATTATAAATAACTATAAATGTTGGTTATGAAATATATGCAACTAATGTTGACTGTGCGAAAAGATATAGTAGAAAAAATATTAAATCGATAAATCTTCAAGTGCTGGGGGAACTTGGCAGCCACAGGCTGTTTACCCCCCTTCACGACCGTGCATTTATATTTCCAATGCTCCACCCGAAGGTACTACATTGGCCAAGAGGCGAGTTTTTTGTTGCCTAGAAATTTAGAATTTTGCCGAACCCTTGCTGTTCCAGGCAAGGTAGGGATCTTTAACGTGCATGACAACACTCACACACGGGACCTCCATTTAACCTCTCATCCGAACAAGGTCGTAATTTTTGTGAAAAATGCTCACCTGCCATTTTTCAAGCAGTCGGCCGTGTCGGGATTCGAATCCAGGACCTTGGGATCCGTAGTCTTACGCTTACTACATTGATCCACAGTGACGCCCCCCCTTCACAACCACTGAATGTCAGAAAAATAGGATATATAATTGTAAAACAATTGAAGGGGATCGAACTGCATCTAACAAGAAAGAACAGCGCCTATGATGAAAGACAACAAACATAGAAACAAGAAGAAAATTGTTGAAAGCATATGTGTGGAGCACAGCACAGTATGCCTATGAAATACGTGCAGTAGGAAAAACAGACAGAAAAACAGTAACAGCCTTTTGGAATGCTGTGCTTGCTTCAGATGTATGAGAACGATAGCATGGACAGACAAAGATAATAACAAAAATAGGTTATAGAAATAGTAAGGGAACAAGAATATCTGTGGAAAAAAAAATAGAAGAAGTAGAAGGGCAGAATACGTTCTAAAGCATTTTTGAGAATAGTATGTAATATACTACAAACAGAGATACGAAAAAGGAAGTAGATGTAGACCTAGATCATATAGAGATAGATGCAGACTGTGCAAATTTCAGGGAAATGTGTAGGTTAGTTCAGAATGGGAAAGAATAATGGTACGCGTCTAACCAGTTCCAAAACTGAAGGCCTAATGATGATGATGATGTTTAAAAAAAATGTTAGTTGAACAAAATGTCATTACTTAATATTTAAATGAGTATCAGATCTGATAACCACCTACAAATTTAATCAAAAACAGTAATTCAAGTAATCCTAAAATAGTTAGCAGTGAGCAAATGTAACAAAGTTTGAGAAAATATTACTTTCAAGAAAATATGCGTTCATTAAATAATCAACAAAAAGTTGATTTATTTGATTACTAGGTCTTACAGACTGAAACGATAGAGGGTTTCACAACTCTAAACTTAGCCATTTGTGGAAAAGGGGGTTATAAAACAAATCTGTTGTGAGATTCAACAAAAATAACTCCCCTTAACCACTGGCAGCTGGCTGCTACCCTTAGATTGGTTTGGCCCAGGTTGCTGCTGGTTGCTTGCGGTGAAAAAAGGCAATGGACCCAGACTGATTTTGTAGTGTGTAATGGGCAAGATCGAGAATGATTGTAACATCATCATTGCTAGTAGGCTCGATGGTACATTTGTTATAACCCCGCGTCGCGCGTTTAAAGCCACTACCACAGTTGGCAACACTGGTACTATCCACGTTCACATTATTGCACAACAAAGATATTATGACATAATCGCGTGTCAAATTGTATCACGTACCAAATATGTTTACAATGATATAAGTTGCACCTTAAAAAGATAAAAAGTACTCACTTGAAAATGTGGAACTCTTCACGATTTTGCAGATCATCTTTGAGCAGGGGCCATGCTAATCTCCGGGTATCTCGTTTTGGTGTGGGTTGCGTTATGCCATCGTTGAAACTAAATTCGTTCGTCTTCCCTCTTCGTCGTTCGTAGGTAGGGCAAAGGAATAAAAGTGAAGGCAAGATAGGGAAAAAACCTACATTCTAAAAGAGAAAAGGAAAAAAAACGATACCGGCAAACGTCACCGTTCGACGTCTCGTTGGCTAATAATCTCGTGTCACACACCGCGCACTTGCGCCATCACTTTGCGTCTGCGCATTCTTTTGCGTAAACGCAACTGTCCGAAATGACGAAAATTGTACAAGTCTATTTTAAAAATAATGGCGGGAATTTAATCACATATTTAAAAATGTTCAATGCCAATTTTGGCATGTAACACATTTTGGCTAGAGGGTGTTTACTGGCTCGAAGGTATTTGCATACTCGTAGAAATTTTGTTGGTTTGACAGAATTTTGCTGGCTCTTAGAAATATGCTGGCCTGAAGGTTTTTGCGCATCAACAACTCCCCAACCTGCTTGATTCGAAGATGATGTGGAAGTCTGCGGATTGAGAAAATGACTTACAAAGACAGTTCAACTGGAGAAAATCTTATCAGAACAAATATTTAGTGTCCATGCGCCATATGTATGAAACGAGTTGAAAACCTTGAGTAATATTGTAAACAATAAGATGTTTACACGGACTTTGAAAGATTATATTACTATTTCCGACTTTCCAAATCAGGTTTTAAAATAGCTGAATTGTTTTCCACATGATTGTAAGTACAAAATGTTGAACTTAGCCTTACAATTTAACCAAACTAGGAAATAATAGATCACATGAGTTTTCCATATGGGACCTAGGATTTATAAGGAATTTGAAAATCTATCTAAATTTACAAATAAATATTTTGTTGAATTTTTTTATTTTTTTCTATTGCCTTTGGTGGCAACAACCCCATGTACAAACATTTAGCCACCTTCTGTATCTGAAGCTCACTTTTTTCTACTTAAATATCTAGGTACCTGAAAATGTTTCCTTTTGGTGATTGATTGATATACAGTGGAACCTTGCATAACGAGCAAAATAAATTGTAAAATAATAGCTCACTTAACGAGCAACGTTTTGCATAACGAGTGAAATAAGAGACATGTTGAAAGCATGTGAAACTGCTGCATCGCGCATTGAGAAACATCACCTCAGTAAGGAGGTGGCTATGCATGCTACAAATCTGTTCAATGATAATGCGGTGTTGCATTTTTACCAAATTTTGAAGTGTTGGCAAAAACAAATATCTTGTCACCGCTGATGGTAAACCAGAAATAGACGATAGGTAATTGGTCCCTGTTGTAACGATGGCAGAAGGGGAGGGTGGCTTGCTCAGCCAGGAGGTCGTGGGCTGACGGCTTCGACTAAGGACCAGAATGGCGAAGCTCGAAGAGTAAGGGCGCCAGAGTCTTGCCACAAAGAAAATATAGAACCGTGACTCAAAGGTTCCAACTCATACACAAGTTCCCAAATACCATATCCAAGCAGCACAAGCGGCACAATCGTCACGTGCTAACTCAAAACAATAATAAAAATAATAATCAAGGAACACGTATAATATTTACTTGGCACAAATACAGGTGACACAATGCACAAAAAAAGAGACAATAAAGTGATGCGTGGAGACCCACGAACGGTTCGGTACATACACGAGGTACCGCAAAATAGGCGAATGAATAAGTTGTAACTAACGCAAGTTAAAACGCGACGAAAGGCATGCCGCTCATCCGTTATATAACAGCGCGGAGATAAATAATCTCTAAAATTTATAAATATATCGCGTTCGTTGGTGGATCTTTTACAAAACAAAATATCGTAGCATAAAAATAAACCTGAAAAATAAGGCAAAATACATAGCATATAAATCTGGTGAAATTAATAATAAAGCAGATCACAAAAAAAAGTATAAACGCACTGTAGGTCACAATTGTTACTACAAAACTTCAGTATCTAAAGAAAAAGTACACACAATAGTTTGCCTGAATAGTGATTAAACATGTAAACTCCGAGGGGAAAGCAAAAGAATTTATCAAACGTTACTTCTAATTTCCAAAAATGTAAAAATATAACTGTTGTTGTGATAAAACTGGATTTTGTAATAATTAAAGCGTAAATAAATTTAGCTGATAACGTAGTTTAAATTGGTTGTCGAGGCGATACAAAAAAAAACAGGTATTAAAGTAAATAGGTATACGACCTTCGAGATCCAGGTGTCCTGAGTACTCTTGGTAGTAGCAACACAGCTCTGGGCTCGATAATCGGCGGGGCAACTATTGCTTCCTTCCAGAACAGCCAATTAAAATTTGTAAACAAAAGCAAGGAACTAGCAGGAATGGTGATCGAAGGCGAAAACTAAAGATACTACTAAAAGTAGTACCGACGGCAGTCTAAAGCAGGTAGTACTAAAAGATGGTATAAAAAAGAAAGAAGAAGAAGGAAGGCCACTAAAATAATAGAAAAATAATTAGAATACCAATACTGTACCTAAATAATTACGTACGTTGGTCGGCCTTATCGCAAAAGCGAAGAGTCGGAAACGCAAATAAATTCCACAAACGGAAGTGGACAAACGCCACTAACTTCTGTTGTATAATTACAGATCCTCCCCAAGGAGATGCTAAAACAAATGCTCAATACGCACTTATAAAATTACACAACAAAACCAAGAGCGTTCACTTTACTCTTTTACAAGCTTCAAACAAACAATGAATATCGACATCATGCACACTACACCTGCTAGATAAGATAATCGACCCATTCAGAAATAGAAATAGACAAAGAATTAATTCTAGTAAAAAAGAAGTAGGTATGTTACTATATATTTTGATTCTTTAGTTTTCTTTAAATCTAATATTCATTCTAGGCTGGTTCATTCCGCGATAGAAGAAAAATAAAGTTGAAAAACGGTCCTTAATAATTCATATGTATTTTTCTGTAAATAAAAGTTACACATAATGTTTTTTTAAATATTTTTTTGACATGGAATGCATTTCATATTTTATATTAATTTATATGATTAACATTGTTTCGCTTAACCAGTGTTTCGCATTACGAGTAAGACTTTGGAACGAATTATGCTCGTTATGCGAGGTTCAACTGTATGTCATAACACTATTGAATTGTTTATAAAAGAGTTTTGTAAGGATAGTCCTTAATTAAAAACTTGTGGAAAACCAAAGAAGGTAATATGAAATTTGTGTACATATTTACATTAACCTCTGTTCTGAATTATAGTTTTTTAAAGCGAGACGTTCGCACAACAATCTTATGTTTTATTGCAAGCAGCTGATAAAGTCGGAATCCAACGTTTCTTTAAAAAATTGTAACATGAATCACAATTCAAAATCTGAAACTTGCGGAAGATGCACCAAAGTCGATGAAGGTGAAATGGTACAATGTGATGAATGTAACGTATGGTTACACTTCAAATGTGTTGACGTATCGTCCGGAATTTTAGACGTATACTGGCTATGCACGAAATGCGAAAATAAGAAACCTCTGCCACGTTTGAAAACCACAAAGATTACAACAATGACAAGAGCAGTAGCGCAACAGCATACGTACAGCGTATGCACATCGTAAGTGATACCGCACCTACTGTTTTCAATTATGCGGTAAACTTAAGCAGTCCAAATGAGAATATTTGTATGTAGCCAACTATTGAATTTGAGTTAAATCGCCTTGAAGAAGAAAGTCGTGCATATTTATCTTGCTTGGATAAGAAGAAACATAAACTCTTTCAGGAACAAGGTAGCACAAACCCATTGAAAACAATAAAAGTGCCTCTAACCTTGTACCTACTTGCATTAAGTCTAAAGATATTTTTGACAGTTATAATAATACCAACTAGTGCAATGCGTATACAAGCTATATAAAACCACTAACATCATTGCTGCTCTTAAGACCTGATCAAATATATGCAAGACAAGCCGTACCAAAAGATCTACCTACATTCACTGGTAGGCCAGAAGAGTGGCTACTTTTCATAAGCAGCTATGAGTACTCAACCCAAATGTGTGGCTATAACAATGCTGAAAACAGACTACGCTTGCAACAAGCCTTAAAAGGCAAAGCACTGGAGTATGTTAGCAGTCAATTACTCATCCCTGAACTGACTCCTGACATTATTTCAACGCTGAATATGGTTTTTGAAAAACCGGAATTTATCATAAATAACGTGTTAAAGAAAATACACGCTTCTCCTGGCATTAATGTAAATAAAGTTGATTCCCTAGTCAACTATGCGTTGGAGATAAAAAAATTTAATTGCCACAGTGCAAGTAGCACAGCTTGTTGCCCATCTAAATAATCCCCTGCTTATGCAAGTACGTATAAACAAATTAGCTGCTCAAATGCGTTTGAACTTGGCTGTGCACTCAAGGGGTTTTATTAACACCGAGCTTTCATTGTTTAGCAAATGGTTCTTTGTCTTAGCTGCTGCTATTAGCTGTGTGTTGTGTATACCTGCAGGACTAGGCCAACAAGACGAAAAGCTGAAACCACAGCGTGTTGGCTTCTATGAAGAACAGGACACCAACGTCAAAACTTTAAGTAAACCATCAAAGCAAGAAGCAGTGAGTAGATACCGGTATGTTTTTAAAATCACTCAGCTGTAAATTGTGTAACTTTCCAGGGAAAGACATTCAATGAAAAATGGGACATTATTTGTCAAAAAAGAATATGTCGTTCCTGTCTTAAAACGCACAATTTGCGGTTCTGCAAAGAGAAGCGTGAATGTGGTATATAAAGCTGGACAGTGAAGCATCATCGCACGCTACACAAAACTGCGGAACTTAAAAACGACGCCGTTCAACAAAACATGGTAGCAGTGAAAGTTCTTAAAACACTCTATATAGGGTATTGCCAGTTACAATTTATGGTGCACACGCTTCGGTTGATATTTATGCACTCCTTGATGATGGCTTATGGCCCACTATAATAGAAACTGATATTATTAGGAAATTGAAATGTAACCGGTGAAAAAACAGCACAATGTTTGCGATGCACTGACGGCTCTACATACGTCGAACTGGAGTCCAAGAAGATAAACCTGAAAGTAGCCGGTAGGAACTTGAACAACAAATACTATTGCATGACGTGCACACAGTGGACAAGTTAGACTTGCCAGCTCAAACATTACTAAGAGCCATTTTACACAATACTCAATTTCTTTCTAAATTTAGTACTAAATTTGTTTCTAAATTTAGAAGTATTTTTAAAAGGTGTAATACATAGATTTAGTTAATAATTTAGGATATAAATTATGTGCATAATTTATAGAACTCGTCCTATTTTTCTCCATAAATCGACTCCGAAATCTGCGAATAGTCCATTTTAATTTCAAAAATAATAGTTATTGTAGGTTATGTATGGTTTTCCTATGTTATACTCTCTTGTTTGTTGTCGTTCAAATAAACAGATTGTTCTAACTTATATTTATAATTATGTCGTGGTCTAATGATCAAGTGTGCGCCTTAATTGATGCCTACTATAACAATCCTTGTTTATATAATGTAAAATCAGGGTTGTATCATAAACATCATAAACATGCACGAAATGCAGCCTTAAGAAAATATTAAAGATTCACTGAATCAATTACGTCCTAATGTAACAATTTCATAAATACAAAATAAATGGAATGGACTCGAAACGAATTTTAGCACAGAATATAAAAAGATACAACAATCCAAAAGTAGTGTTGCAGGTTTTGACGATGTAAAAATAATATAACTAACCTCCAAGCGCTTTCTTAACAAATTTTAGTTTCAGGTCTACATTCCAACAATTTGGTATTACAGTAAACTTCAATTTTTATTAGATCATATTAACCCAAGAAAATCTGTGGACTCCATTATCTTACAAGATTATGATAATGAATCTACCCAAATTGATTTAAATAAGACTAAGTTCCCAAACAGCAAACAAGTTCTCAGAAATAAGCTGCTTTCGATTGTCGTGTTTTAACACCCAAGGGTGCTCTGCACTTAGGTAGCCTAAAGAGAGATTTAATGTAATTTGTTTACAATTATGAATATATTTACGACCGTTGTACTCTATATATTATAGCACCTTTTTAGGACTGTTCTAAACAGTACAATGTTTTAGTTCTGATTATATCCCTTAAATATTTGAGATCACATATACTAAGTACATAGTATACATTCGAATATACTGTAGTTACATTCATAATAAATTTTACGAATGTTCTTGCGTTTTCTGGGTTATATAATTTTTTAATAATCATCAATAATTCACATCATTTCAGCAAAATGATACATCAACAGCGGAACCACACCAGTCAGGGAATATTTTAATTGAATACAGATCACAGGACATTGTGGGGGATGATGATGTACCTCAATATTATACAGAAGAGGTTATAACAAATGAAAATGTTTCGCTGATCTCTTCGATTCCAACCACTAGTTTTAATACACCCTTAAAAAATAAAAATAAAAAATTAAACAAAGCAAAGAAGCGTGTCTTAGATCCTGCTGAAGATGCAGTTAAAGATATTGCAAGTATTTTAAAAAATCGCAATGTAATAGAAAAAAGACTGACAATCAAATATATGCAGATTATGTTGCTTCAAAACTTAATTTGATAAGGGATCCAAATATTTTGCTGGATACTGAACAAGAAATTAATAATATGTTATATAATGCAATTAAAAAGTGTAGATTTGAATAAAATACTGAGAACGATGTTTACTTTTTTATTATAAAAAAAAAGATTTTACAATCTATGTCTGCTAATAGAATCCTCTTGCCATGGCACTTGTCCAATTTCAGAATTAAAATGAGCTTAATATTCTTCTCTCACTAGCCTTGCCACACATGAAGATTTGTTTCCAAATTTTTTTGCGCCTTTTGTAAATTGCATGATACTTTGTCTAACTTTTCAAGGTAATGTTTCATTCAACAGAACATAAGTAATTATGTAATATAACACAAGTCAATGTGATTTTTTCAACTTTGTTTGGCGCTAAAGGCATGCGGTTTATTAACACTCTAAATCGGTTTGCTATTATGCCAAAGCTGCCCTCAATTACTCTACGAGCTCTTGATAATCAGTAGTTGAATATTTTGTGGTCATGGTTAAGACCTCGTTGATGAAAGGGTTTTAGTAAATTAGGCAACAAAGGAAAAGCATCATCTGCAATTACTGCATATGGTACGTGTTTTTGGCGGACTGGTAAGCATTTTTCTTTGGAAAAATTTAAAGCATTTGTTTTTAAAACTTTTGAAAAATTGCTGGCACTAAAAACACCTCTGTCACTAATTCTTCCATTAACACCAACATCAACGTATATAAATTTATAATTAGCATCTGCTAACCCTAACAAAACAAATTGTGCGTGCCTTTATAGTTGTAAACATATGAACCATCCGATATTGGTAGTCTAAACGTTATATGTCGACTATCTAAAGCACCCAAGCACTGTCGAAATTGTCAAATGTCCTTATAATCATCTGCTACTTTTTCCCACTCCGCAGCAGTAGTAGGTACCTATAACATTTTTGTAATAAACCTTCAATAACCATGCACGTTATACTGCACATTTTAATGAAAACTACCAACCTCCAAGTAACTTTTGATACACTGACTTTTATATAATCTTGAGTCTTGGTAAAAATGACTTAGATTCAATATCAGTGTACAAAAAGAACGACATTTCAGAAATTTCATTCATAAACATAAAATAACCCCACCTCCACAGATTTATTCACTTCTTCAATATAAGTGAACGGAATTTTCACAAATGAAATAGTAGGATAGGTTGTGCTCTAGGGGCAAAAGGGGCACTATAATATTTTAATGACATCTTAATTTTGAGATGACAAAAAGAACGGAACTTCTATATATCTACTGAGATCTGGGGTAAAAGGAACACCTATAAAGATTATACATTTGAATTCCATCATGGGAGTAACCAAAGTAATAATATTAGTTGGATAAGATGCGGGAACCCAAAAAATTGAGGTTGTGGTTTTGTGAATACAGAGTTTGAAATTATACCAAACCTGTGTTTGGTAAAATATGCTTCTATAATATTTATTTTAACGTGTTTTTGCATATTTTATAAAAATCAATATATCAAAAACTATTTACATATAGAGTGGGTAATTTTCGTTGAAACGCACTGCATAATTAGTAGTCATTATTACTTTAAGGTAATTTGGTCCCAAAGCTTTTATTAAAGCATCACAAACCAGCAGTACAAATAACAAAATTGTACTTTCGTGAATGCTACAACTATACATCAAAGATCGAAAGGACTCTCCTGTAGTCAAAACGCGAAGTGTAACTTCTAATCCGCAATAAATTATCAATCTTGCATTATATTTTCACATGTATTTTGAAACAGCCTACTTACTTGCTGCGTACAGAAATTGCATCTTTCATAAATGTATCATTCTTTTCAAGGTCATTTTTAAGGAGACTTAATAAATAATCTACTTCCTCTACACATAGTCGAAAAAAGTACTTATAACTATAAAGATCTTCAACTTTTAAATTTCACTTCCTTCGTCACGTCTTAGTAGCCAATTACTGCACCGCCATTTTCTTGTCTTTCTTGTCTTTTTTTACGCTTTTCTGCAATTTTGGACAAACAAATTGCCACACTCGCTTTCAACAAATCTTCATCATTCATTTTCGAATACCAGAATGTTTTTGTTAAATTTATTACTACATTTAGGACAAGTGTAATATTACCGGATTCTATCCATGATTCAGTACCAAATTTAGTTCTAAATAGTTGTGTTTACACATGACTAAATTTATTTGTAAATTTAGAAACAAATTTAGTACTAAATTTAGATAGAAATTAAGTATTGTGTAAAATAGCTGTAATGCATGAACTTGAAGCTAAATATAACGTTTAAAAGGGTTGCCAGTGTCAATGATTGGCATAAACAATAAGCACATAGCTTTACCAATGAAGTTTAGGCAACGTTTACGAGCTCGCTGCTACAAAAACCCATCTTGAGTGGACCATTTACGGAGTTTTAGAGAATACTACATCCTTAAATGCTGATCTACAGTTACACATATGCGAATACGACGACAATATTGCCCTGGATAATCATGTACAGGAAGGAATAAAGGTCGAATGTGAAAGTAGAGAATCACGTTTTCAACAACAAGTCATCCTTAAAGAGTCTAAGAACCTCAATAAAAACATTACACGTATCAGTGACCACTTAACTGCAAAACTCCTATGGCACTTGGATAAGGCATTTCTACAAAATAACTATCAAATGGCTCTACGTAGACACGTATGCTTTGGAAAATGTTAAATTCCAATAAGGATCTAGAAGAAAAAATAAGTGAACTTATAGAAAGCATGAAGAAAGAGCAACATATAAGGAAACTCACGCCATTGGGAGTTGACATCATAAATGCAAGTGATATCTGCCTATCTTTTCGGTCTATAATCCAAATAAACCACATAAGATTTGGATAGTTTGGGATGCAGTTGCCGAATATCAAGGGATATCTTTCAATAGCTGTCTTGAATCAAACCCAGATCTATTGTTTCCACTAATCTCAGTTTTATTCAACTTCCGTATTGGCATGGTTGGCATTTGCCATGACATTTGAGAGATGTTTCATCAAGTACATATAGATAATGATCAGCAGTGTCAACGATTCCTTTGGAACAGCAGTGGAGCCGAAAATCAGCCCAAAGTATTTGTCTTGCAGGAGATGAGCTTTGGAGCGTGTTGTTATCTGTCAATAGTTTAATACGTAAAAAACAATAATACCAAAGAATATTCTCACATATTTCCAAGAGCTGTCAAATCAATAATGGATCGCCACTACGTTGATGACATGATAGACAGTGTAAACTCGCCTCAAGAAGCTTTTGACATAGTCAGAGATGTTATAGAAGTTCACAAACGTGGAAACTTCCACATCCGAACCTGGGTTTTCAATTCCCCAAAAGTGGTTATGACCTTTGGGGGTGCCGAACACGAACAGTTTTGTGAGGCTGCAAAAAAGATTGACCAAGCGATTCAGCCTGAAAAGGTGCTCGGATTGTGGTGGCAAACCAATAATGATGTTTTCGCGTTTAACGTGAAACACACATAGACTATTGCAGCAATTCTAAGAGTAGGAAGACCGCCAACTAACTGTGAACTCTTAAGGTTGCTAATGTCAATTTTCGATCCGTTAGGTTTCTTATCATTTTATGATACAGCTAAAAGTACTCCTCCAAAACATTTGACGAGGTGGGCTTGATTGGGATGATCCTATTCCACAAGAGTGGATGGAAAATCAGTTACGTTGGTTGTCAAATCTTGAAAACACTCAGAAAATCCAAATTTCTATATGCTACTTTGGGAAGTTGGAACAAAAAACGGCATAATAGAACTACACGTGCTTGTCGATGCCAGGAAAGAAGTGTATGCTAGCGTGTCATCCTTCAGAATTCTACAAGGAATCAAAATTCACCATGCCCTTGTAAGCTCAAAAACGAAGATAGCACTGCTGCGTCCAATTTCAATACCACGAATGGAGCTCCTTGCAGCCGTTTTAAGCTCTCGTCTTGGTCATACTATTTTAAATATGCACGATTTAAAAATGAATGACATTCACTACTGGTCAGATTCAAGAACAGTGCTTCTCTGGATTCATTCTGATTCTCGGAAACATAAACAATTCGTCATGTACCGTATAGCAGAAATACAAGCAAATACCAACGTATCAAACTGGTATTACGTACCGTTCAAAGAAAACATTGCAGAAGTTGCTACTAAGTGCAAAGGTTCACACGAATTTAATTCCTTCAGTAACTAGTTTTTGGGGCCAGACTTTTTAAGTCTGCCATCTGATCAGTGGCCATTATAAGACATCGGCACTTCTAAAATTAATTTATCGTATGAAGTTAAAAAGGAATCGCATTATGTAGCTGTTCAAGTAAGATATGCTCCTGTAATAGACGTGATCCAATTTTTGAAATAGAAACGCGTAGTAAATTGCATAACTTATATCAAACGCTTTTCGAAAGGTTAAATAAAAAACAGGCATATGTATAGCACAGGAGCGCCCTGTTGTGAGATCAATTAATATAGCTTCCGAAGAGTCGCTATGGAGTCTGACATTTCTCTACCGCTTTGCTCAAGCAGAGATATATCAAAATGAAGTTCGCATGTTGCATGAAAACCCAAATCACTCCTTAGATAAAGTAAATCCTTTACGAAAGCTTTCATCGTTCGTAGATGAAAAGGGAATCTAACAACTGTGCAACCGCCTTCAAAATGTGTCAAGTTTGTACTTAGAAAGAAATCCAATTATCTTACCAAACGGTCACAGAATTATGCTATTTACTAGTCAAAGATTATCATCGAAAGTATAATCACATGCATCATGAAACCGTAGTAAACAAAAGTTTTTTATTCAAAAGCTACGACGTACCCTACATACAGTTCGACAAAATTGCCAATTCTGTAAAATTCAAAGAGCGAAACCAAACCTGCCAAAAATGGGCCAATTGCCGAAAGCATGCCTGTCTCCCTTTACTAGACCGTTCTCTTATGTAGGAGTAGACTTTTTCGGCCCATTCATGGTCACAGTGGGACGACATTTGGAGAATGTATGTTGTGTATGATGTGTGATGCGATTCATGTTGAAGTAGCACATTCACTCTCTATGAGTTCATGTGTATTAGCAATTAGAAAATTCGATGCTAAAAGAGGCATGCCAATAAAGTTTTTTAGTGATAATGGAATAAACTTACTGGTAACTGAAAGGGAAATGCACGAAGCATACACACATGCATTCTTCATTTCTATGCAAAAAGATTTTACAACTGTAGAAACGAAGTGGATATTCATCCTGCCTTCTAGTCCCCACATGGGGTTTATGGGAGCGCATGATTCGCTTTATAAAAAAGGTTATACGCCAAGTCGTTACCCCGGAAATATGACTCGCTGAGAATTGTACAACCTTCTTGTGGAAGTTAAACATATCATAAACAGTCTTCCACTTACATATTTATTGTTAGATACATTACATGTGATTTTCCAATGCTCCACCCGAAGGTACTACATTGGCCAGAAAGCAAGTTTTTTTTACCTGGAAAATTTGGAATTTTGCCGAACCCTTGCTGTTCCAAGCAAGGTAGGGATCTTTAACGTACGTGACCTCACACACGGGACCTCCATTTTACCTCTCATCCGAACTAGGGTGTATTTTTATGAAAAATGCTCGCCTAACTTTTTTCAAGCAGACCGTGTCGGGATTCGAACCCGGGACCTTGAGCGTAGTAGTCACACTCATACCACTACGCCACGGAGCCGCCTTATCGTTAGATACAGCTGATCACAAAGCCTTAACCCCAAACCATTTCCTGCTGGGCAGCTTGTCAGGTTGTAAAGCCCTGGGAATGTTTGACTCGAACGACAAGCATGTCAAAAGCTCTTGGCGACATTCTCAATTTCTCGCCAACAGATTTTGAAAGAGATGGGTGGCAGAAGTCTTGCCAACACTCACAAGAAGAACTAAAACTAAATGGTTTGATAAAGTCAAGGCCATTGAGAAAAACGAAGTTGTTGTAGTAGATTCAAATCTTCCTTGGTGTATATGGCCTAAGGAAACAGAAACAGCAACTATTAATGGAAAAGATGGTCAAGTGAGGAGTGCCATTGTGCGTACTCTACACGGACAATACCACTGTCCACCTACAAAACTAGCCGTCCTTGACGTTTCCGGCAAAAGCAAAGACATTGCTGTCATGCGAGAGGTATAGACTTTCGTTGGATGTCATTCTGGGGGGTGGGGGGGTGTTGGCAACAATCCCATGTTTTGTTTGGGTGATTAATTGATATATGTCATAACACTATTGAATTGTTTATAAAAGAGTTTTGTAAAGATTGTCCTTAATAAAGAAACTTGTGGGAAACCAAAGTAGGTAATATAAAATTAGTATACATATTTACATTAACATATGTTTTGAATTATAGTTGTATTATTATTTATTTAACTACTTTGCTTACAAGAAACGGTGATAGAATAAAAAGATATTTACATTATTGTGCTATAGCAGAAATAAACTGGGCAGTATTTTGCGCAAAAGGATCAAAAGCTGGTTTGGGAAGATCATTCCATAGCTTGATTTCCACACCAATGAACGAATTATAGGTAACGCTGTGCCGATATGATGGGTGCTGGATTTTAAAAGGATGATCGTGTCTGGAAAGGTAGCTTGCCAGTTTTAGTCTTTTGTCAGGTTCAGACAGAGTAGGCTTGCCTGTTATTGTTTCATGCATAACCACAAGAGCACGTTTATTATGCCTACTTGCAAGAGAGTCCCATTCTAACTCGTTAACTAATTCAGTCACACTGATTCACTGTCGAAATTGTCAGAACACATATCTTGCAGCACAACGCTGAACAGAGTTTAATTTGTCTGTTAAATACTGAATTTGGGGGTTCCATATTATAGCACAGTATTCTAAAATTGGACAGATTAACGTCAAATATGTATGGCTTCTTGCTGAAGTAGAAGCTTTACGCAGGCAAAACATGACTAGATGTAAACGCTTTAGAGCTTTGGAGAACATTGCAAGAATGCGTTCGGTCCAGCTTAAGTCCTTGCTTATGATAATCTCAAGATATTTACAGCTGTCTGATGGATTTATGATATTATTTCCTAGGCGGTACCGATGATCGACTACATTTGAGCCAAAGGAAATCCAAACGGTTTTAGCTGTGTTGATAGCCATATTATTGACATGAACCCAATGGACAATTTCATGTAGGCCAGTTTGTAGAACCTCCACGTCTGCTTGGCTTTTAATGGGTTTATATATAACAATGTCGTCAGCAAATAGCGTAAAGGTTGACTTTTTTCCAACTGTGCAGCGATTGATGAAGATGAGGAACAGAGTTGGGCCTAGTACACTCCCTTAGGGAACTCCTGAGGGAACTGCTACAAGTTCTGAGAGTTGTTGATTAACCAATACCTGTTGTGTTCTATTTGAGAAGTATGTGGCTATCCACTTCACAACACGACTGTCTAAATCCATTCCTAAAAGAGCTTCAACCAATAGCTTATAAGGAACTCTGTCAAAGCCTTCAATATATCTAAAAGATGGCATTAACTTTAACTCCATTGTCGATGCTTTCAACAATATCTTGAATGAACCAGGCAAGTGCATATTCACATGAGTAACCTGGCCGAAAGCCAAATTGTAATGGATGTAGATAATTAGAATCATTTAGCACTTTCATGATATATTTATCCAAGATATACTCAAATAAATGGGAAATGACACACTATAGTGGCCCGTAGTGTTTCTAAGTCGTTTTCTCATTGAAAGATCATTATTACAAATATTATAGTGTTTCTGGACGCATTTCAGGATGTCAGAGTTGACAGGGTTGAAGGGACTTTGTTGGTAGGTTTCAAAATGGCATGTCGAAAAGCTTTCCTTGGCAGTTAATTAAAGGTAATGTTTTTAAATTTATAATGTGGTGGTTATTTAAAGTAATCTGATTATATCTTGTAATCAGAGCGTTGTTTTGAATTTGATGTTGGTATTTATTGTAAAACCGTTAGTTATTTAATCATTGAAGGAAATATTTATGTGTTACCTGTTGCTTTTGGCTTAGAATTTGATGTCGGTTGTTTTATATATAAATGAGTGTGGTTTGGTTTAACAACTGAAAACTAATATTTATTTATTTAAATTGTTTATTTGGTATTAAATCAGAGTAAACTAATATTTATTTATTTGAAATAATGTTTATTTTGTATTAAATACAGAGTTCGAACTTCAATTGTGTGTCACTGATTGTAGAATCAATAGCAGAGGTATCATAACTGTGATTTCACGAGCAACTAATGAAAAAATACCATCATATTGGATATATTAAACCAAATTATTAAGCAAGTTTGAATATGAATAGTATTATATTTCTATGTTATATTTGTTTTGGTATTAAGATCGTAATTGAATTAACCACAACGTTGTTGTGTATATTTTTGTTTGTAATGCCACGATGTGTTTAATTTTTCTAAAAGATACATTTTAATCGATGCAATCATAATGAATAATTTTTAACATTTGCTTACTAGATTTAATATATATATATATATATATATATATATATATATATATATATATATAACTAACATGCACTCATATAAAGATTTAGCGCCTGAATCTAGGCTTGTTTTTATGCTGTAGAATTTGGATATGTATTTGCTGCTAACATATGTTATATTTGTTTTATGTTTGTAATTCATCTGACATTTTATTTATATGTAATTGTTTTATTTCAGCATATTAATCACTCTTACAACTGCACTGCTCACATCTTGGTTTACACTTAATTATACGTTTGCTGTTTTTGTTTATCTTATTATCTAGCCAATGTTCCTATATAATTGACTAGTATTTAACCTTTGTGCTAATTGTTGTGATGTAATTAAATTAAACCTCTGGTATGACCGACGATCACGTGAATTCGCATTTGCATTTATGGTTATTTTGGAGATAGTCTATTCAATAATAAGCGCCTTTTTAACTATGCGCAATCATAACAAATCAGAGATTCGTGTCTTTTTGTCAATGTATTTGTAGTTGTATCTTCTTGCAAATAATAGGAAGTCGACTAGCCTTTGTGAAATATTTTGTAACATGGGCTGGAAACTGTTAATGTATGTATGTGGGCGCGTGTGATCGAGCCTTGTTGAATATTACTAACATTTTATGTCCGTGCGGGGAGGAACATTGGCAGTCAAGGTGCAGGTCATCTTCCTGGTGTCCCCTCTCTTCAACTTTAGCTGGGTAGTATTGACCTCGACGACCTCAGTACCTAGCTGATTTACACTAACGTTTCTTCAGTTATCTTGTGTTGTATGCCTGGGTAACAGTTGACATCCCATTAAATTCAATGTTGGTGATCTGGGTATTTGTACGTTACCCGTCCTTGTCGAGATGTGCCAAATGTAGTTGGAAGTGTGAGGGCAGTTTGAGGTTTTCTCTGACGTGCGCTTTCCCCAATCGCTCAGGTTGAGTACGACACTGTTTGCTTTGAATGTCAATTGTTTTGCTTCCATGCGAATGACCTATTTAATGGTTATTCTTTTAATTTAAAAGTAAAGTTAGGTAAATTCTGTAGTTTTATTTCAAACGCTCCCGCCTCAACGCCATCTTCCCAGTATGAATTTGGGTTACATTATAACAACACAACGAAGGAGTGGTCGAGCCACTGCCACTAAATGTTAGATCACCGAGCCAGGTGCGCCGTTCATAGAGGGCGTTTGGTCAGCCTTCAGGTCGATTACACTACAGCACGTAATGCTAATTGGTCTGTAGTTTGCAGAGTTAGTTTTTGGTCCATTTTTATGTATAAGTATGACATGAGCTTTTAGCCAATCATGTGGTACATCATTATTATTAATACACATGTTAAAAAGAAGGTTCAGGCATGGTACAATTGTATTACCGCATAGTAAAATTAGTTGACTAGAGATGCAGTCTGGGCTCTTGGTGTTGTTGATCCATTTTACCAAGAGTCAGGCGAATATCTTTGGCGCTAAAATGAAATACATTTATAGAGGTCTTATTCCTTATAACAGCCTACTGACATGCTGTTGGGGATCTGTATTGTAGACTTCTTTAAAGGAATTGCTTAAGATAGTTAAAGTGTCAGACCCTTTATCTTTCATTTAGGGAATAGATGTGTTTGTGGCTCTGCACGATTTTATGTACTTATTAAACAAATTCCACTTGGAATATGCATTACCGGCTGTTAAATAGGTCATAAAGTGTTTTTTAAAGTGAGACATTTGCACAACAATCTTGTGTTTTATTGCGAGCAGCTGATAAAGTTGAAATCCAACAGCCTTAATGCCTCTATGTTGTTCGGAAAAGAATTTTTTTTATATAGCAAAAAAAATTCTTACACTGTGAAGAATATCTGTTAAATTTACCAAAGAGAATCCAGTTAATGGTAAATGTTTAATAAATCAAAACTAGTTGTTAATGAAAATAAACCAGTTGTTATCATTTTAATACGAAGCTCTAACTCAAAAATAAACCTTTAACAGTAAACATATAAAAACAATAATTTCCTAGTTTTAAAATTAAAGTCCATGTTTTGTGCTTGCCCTAGATTTCATATAAGGTACACCGGAGCAAGTGGATATATGGGATAAGTGGAAATCATAAATTTTAAAAGTACTTAAAATAGAACTAGGGTTCCCATCTGCTATATAATAGCATAACTTAGCCCCTTTAGTTCCTGAATATATTTTTGAGGAGTTGTTTTTCGGTTACCTTAAATGAAGAGTGCCATTATGTTTTTATCATTTGCAAAGCACTTATTGAATTATACATGTGGTACGTTATACACTGTCACCTTCAAAAATTGAGTGTATTTGTTTTTAGTGGTAAGTAAAATAATTGCATATACTGTAAGTGATACTTAATAAAATCAATTAAGTTTTGACAAAACTTTTAATATTAATTAATAGGTTCCACTAACGCCAGAATTTAACCAGGCTGGGGCAAGTGGAAATTCTAACACAGGGTCAAGTGGACATTATTTAAAAACTTGCCCCAGTAGGCATTTTATGTTTGAAACTTTCTTTATTAATTATTCATTGTATAATTGTATAACTTCTCTTTTGAATTATTAGCGTAACGTGGAATTAGAACCCTTTAATGTTGTAAGACTTATTCTGCTGTAATTCGTTTGGGTTTTTATTTTGATGTTCCCTTACTTGTTGCAGATAATTATGGTTCGAAAATACGATCCAAAAAACCTCCTCCATCCTATACTAAGGTACAGTTGGAGGCTGCCATAGCAACTGTGAGAAACACCGAAATGACACTCTATTGAGCATCAAAATATTATAGCATACCAAAAGCAACCTTACATAAAAGGGTTCACCGTTTAAGGGGTGTTAAAAGCAGTACTATGGGACAACATACTGCTATTCCCCCTGAAACAGAAGCCAAAATGGAAGATAACATTAAGACTTTAGAAAAATGGGGTTTTGGACTTTCAAAAAATAAATTCTTTTAGCAATTGGGCAATATGTTAAAGAAAACGGTTTGAAAACTTCTTTTAAGGATTCAGTGCCTAGGGATGATTATTATTCAAACGGCAACACGGGCTCTCCCAGAAAAAGCCATAAGCAGTTGAGGTTGCCAGAAAGAAAAGCATCGATCCCTTTGTGATTGCTAATTACTTTAGCTTGTAAAAGAGGCTATTTTGGATGTCCCACCGGAGCAAATCTATAATGTTGATGAAACGAGTTTCTGCATGGATCTGAGCAGGGTGAAAGTAGTTGGCGAAAAAGGAAAAGCAACACTGGGTTATAGCTGAGCCCGGCAAAGAAAACTTTTCTGTTTTATTAAGCGCCAATGCAGCAGGTCAAAAATTGCCACCGCTTGTTACTTTTAAGGGCAAAAATATTTGCAGATAAAGATAGTGAATACCCAGGTATGTCGTATGCCGCAACAGCGAATGAATGGATGGAGAGCAACACATTTAGTAATAAAGTGACAACGAAAAAACTATGGAGTAAAAATGCCAAAGTCTGTATTTACTGCCACAATTTCTCGAGTGTGGCAAGAACTGGATAAAGAGATTGTTAAAAATGGGTTTCGCAAGGTGGGTATTTATCCATTCTCTGACACAGTAATTTCAACAGACAAATACGAACCATTTGAAAGGTTTGAATTGTATCAAAATAAGGAAAATGTTTCTACATTAGCTTTATTAACAATAAGTATGAATCCTACTCCTGAAAGTTCGAAAGATGATTATCAGGAGCCAAGAACTGCACTAGGCGGAACATCTTTCGAGGCAATTCTACTCGAGCATGTTAAGCAATCTTCGGTGACCCCGTAGAAGAGTAAAAAAATATATGTTTGGAGTGGAAGTTATCACTTCTGCTAATTAAGTTCAGCAACTGAGAGACAAACATGCAGTAGATAACACAAAGTTGCTACAGACAAAACAAAAAAAGAAGCTTAAGAGAAAATCGGTGCAAACAACTTCAGACACTAGTGATGAGGAAAACTTTGGACAAACTGAATCTGATGAAGACAATGAATGGCATAACTCCCCATCCCCTGTTATAAAAGAAGAAATTCATCCAGATGCATTACCAGACGATTTTGTCCTTATAAAATTTCCAATTGCAACTAATCCTAATAATTACCATCATTATGTTGCATAGGTTTTACAGCGTTTCGATCAAGAAGTTGAAATCAGCTGCTTTTGTAAATCATCCAAAAGTGATGGAAAATTCATTTTACCAACAGTGCCAGATGTTTCAATTGCATTTCAAGACTAAATTGTGTTAATTTTACCTAAAGCTACAGGTTCTCAGTCATGTATATGTATATATGTATATATGTATGTACGAGGTTATCATAAAGTAAGGGATATATTTTAAATCATTACAACTTTTTAATAAATTAAGTTAGTAACATAAAATAAACGAAATCTAGTTGCTTAATGAATGGGATTTTACCGTATCTATGAGAAACAAAAGCGTTGTCATAACAATTGTTGACACTAGTGTCAAAACGAAATTATTCAATTTGAAGTTTTATTTTGAAATTAAAACTCAAGTAAACGTTGAGTTCAAACGACTCAACTGTAATAACAGGGATTTACAAACAAGAATTGGTTTAGTTCAGTGCTATTATGAATCCGGCAGAAATTACACCGCTGGATTACGAAGATTTCGCACGAGAATGGGTTTGAGAGCGGGACCCTGTCAAATGAAAGCGTACCGCAATTTGATACAAAATTTGAAAGAACAGGGTCTGTAACTGACTTACCAAGATCAGGAAGACTAATAATTAGTGATGTCCAAGTTGTAGAGGTTCTTCATGAAAATCAAGACATAGCCAGAAGCAATTCACTCGCAATCAGCAGTGCAAATGCGATATCCAAGCGATTGCAAATGCCGTATACCACGGTTTGGAAAATTTTACGCAAAATTCTAAACATGTATCCATATAAACTGAAAATGCTGTTTGAATTAAAGGACGCAGATTTGGCTACTAGGTACGATTTTTCTTTGCGAGTAATGGCTCAGATGGAAATTGAACCCGAATGGTTATCCCGTATTTTATGGACAGATGAGGCACATTTTACTCTGAATGGTGGAGTCAATACTCAAAACTGTAGAATCTGGTCTGCAGAAAATCCGCAACAAATCGTTCAAAAGGTCTTCATGACAAGAAAGTCACCGTTTGGTGCGGTTTTACAGCTGATTTTATTATTGGTCCGTATTTCTACGAGGAAATGCAGAATGGACAAGCCGTATCTGTAACTGTAAATGGTGAACGATACTTGCAAATGTTACAAAATTATGTTATTCCACAGCTGCAAAACGAGCACTACGGAATTGAAAACATCATTTTATGCAGGATGGAGCACCCCGCACATTTTCGACCAGTCAAAGAATTGTTAACCAACGTTTTCAAGATCGCGTGTTAAGCAGACATTTTGTAAATTCATGGCCATCAAGATCACCTGATCTAAACCCAGCGGATTACTGGCTGTGGGGTTATTTAAAAAGTTTAGCGTTTAGAAGACGACCAACTACGCTACAAGAATTAAAAGACAGTATTACGGAGCAAATTGGTACAATTCAACCAGAAATGTTACGAAATGCTGTGTACAATTTGGAGGTAAGGATGGTGATCTTACAACAACAAAATGGAGGTCATATTGAGCAATTTCCGTAACCTGTTTTGGGCATACTAAATCCCATTTCATAAGCAATTAGATTTCATTTATTTCTTGTTATTAACTTAATTTGTTAAAAAGTTATCATAATTTAAAATATATCCCTTACTTTATGATAACCTGATATATGTATATAATGTTCGCTAAATTTTTTTATAAATAAATAAATAAAATAAAGCTTTGATAAACTATGTGTTTCCACTATCTCTGTGCCATATATACAAAGTTTTATGACGAAACTCAGCATATTGTCCACTTACTCCATATAGGGGTGAGTGGGTGTGTGTGTGTGCGTACGTGCGAGTGTGCGTGTGTGTGTGTGGAGTGGAGACTATTACAACCAAATGCAATTCCCCATTAGAATTTTGACTATTTTTGAGTAAGTACTTTTATACCAATGTACTTTTAAAAAGCAGGGTTAATACTATAACATGCTACAATTATTGCAAATTAGGGACAAATTTTTTCGACTTTTATGGACGCAAAGGTTTCAATTATTGATTTTTGAGGTTTCATTTGCCCCTGTGTACCTTACATGATTTTAAATACAACGTGGTATTCTGTAGGAACTTGCTTGTTATAAATGTAGATTCGCAATAGCAATAAAAGTACACACAATAAACATTGTTAATTTTACAAATTGTTTAACATGAACATCAAGTTGAAAATAGGAGCTCTTTCTATCCCATCTTTGCCCGTTATAACAAGACATCTCTCTTAGGGCGCCCATAGAGTAGGTTCCGTAACAATGACTAAATCCAACACTATCTACCATTTTAAAGGAGGGTTATTTAAATAATCGGCCACTGATTTTTACCAAGTTTATAAAAATTGTTTTCTTTCATAAGTTTCTAAATAAGAAAATCAATCAAGTGGCATTACGCAACACAACCCTAATAGTCATCTAAAGATTAGGTCAGCTTAAAAATAGAGAATCATCTTGATCCGAAATTACCAGTACCAAAAAAATGTATAAAAGAACTTGATTGTATCATAATATGTAATCGCTAAATCAATCGTTTATTGAAAATACTTTTAGATATATAGGTATATATAATGATTACAATGGAAATATATTTTCATTTCTAATAGCACACAGTCAAGCATCAATTATATGAGAATCTACAAGACTACTACAATATATACTACCATCTTATCATTATAATATAAGTTAAATATAATATTTAAAAAGATATTAACAAGAATAGATATATATTTGGCATTGAGGTATTTCACGCAGACAACATAATTGTAGACATTTTGTACAATGTTTGAATATTATATATATAGATATAAATTCTAAATGTAAAGCAACATCGATTCATAAAATGACAAGACAGGTAGTGCGCACCATGACTTAGAATAAAAATATGAAACAGCCGAGAATAACACCAATTATTGCCATTCCACCAAATTTAGATGCAGAGTTGCATAAATCAGTGGTGCAAGTGAAGCATTCAACTTCTTTCAAATTAGTACCGAGCTGCATTGTCGTTGCTAAGAGTTTGCAACCCGTTTCTGTTGTGTATGCGGTGCAGTTTCGCATTATGAAGTTACTTCCATTTTCATCTAAAAAAATGTTAATTTGTAAAGACATTATTTACCCATATAAAATGGTTTGGTTAATACCCTTTCCAAATATTTTCACACACTGCGTAGGAAGGATGGATGTAACAGCATCAATAAACTTGTTTCCAGTAGAGGCACATTCCACCTCAGCATACGTCCATGAAAGCCAACCGTATCCGCAAGTTACACCATTACAGGAGTAGCATTTAAGTGCTGAAGCTGAAAAAAGTTTAAAATAGAATTGCTTTAGTAAAGCAGTTTTATATAAAATGGGGAGCAATGTATAGTTGACCGATATATACTTCAAATATTATTATAATGACTATGCATAATCGTTTCGTAATGCCTTGGCATTGTGTTAAATAGAAACAAGATGCAAAAAGAGAAAAATTTATTTTAAACGGACAAATTAATATTGATATACCTTGTATATTCTGATGTCATAAATAGTAGTGTTCATTAAGCAAGACAGTTCAATAAAATTTTAGTTTTATTAGAAATAATAAACTTAAAACCAACATAAACCTCGTTTTATTTTCATTCAATACATATTTGAACATAATTCAGGTTAATAAATTATTTCAAAACCATAAAAGATGAGCATTCTAATTATAACAAAAAATTTTTATAGCTTGGCCATGTCATTTTAGGAACGCTTTAGAATCGTGAAGTAGATAAGAGTTAAATGACCAATAGGCATGTTGTATATAATAATTGTCTCAAATATAGGAGAGTTTTCTACAAATTTTAATTAAATAAAGTAAAATTATTGTAATAGGCATGCACATGTAATTATAATACAATGTAAGCTCAGACAACCTAATAAGCATATTCGAACGATGTAGTAATTATTGAAAGTAAACAAATACTTACTAGCGGAACTCACCAAGATCAATTACAGATAATTAATTATATCATTCGATGCAAAGTAACAGGGACTTTCAATGTATCTAATCAAACTGCTAGAATAATAAAACAGCCTGATGATACCATATAAGTTCATGCTTGATTCACATGATAGGAACCGTTATACAATGACATAACCCTTTCTGAACACAAGAAAGAGTATGGAAAAAGGACAGACGCTAAACCGTAGATGGTAAACCACGATTTAAGTATTCGCAAGCCATACATAGGAACACGTGCTGGTGAACATGAAAGGGTAGTCGAGTATACTCCATGAGTTACAAAGTAATAAACCAGCGTTAACATGGTAAGATCTTGTAGATTTTCGACATAACCACAACATTAACAGATTGGGACGATTTACTTTCAATGGAAGTAAGTACTTGATGGCAAATGAATTTGTTCTTGGCTGAATAGGAATTATTTATTTACCTAAAGTCATAAATTATTGGTTTTTTTTTGTATTGTGACATTTATGCGTATATTTGTAAACTTATACGTGCACTTTTAGTTAAAGTATACTATTAAATTATTTGATGTATAAAATCTTGACGTTGCAAGTTCTAATTGAAAATTAGAAACGCGTTGCAAATTATTGTAACTGAATAATCAAGGTTATGTTTAATCGAATAGCAACTGATTATGAAATTTTACAATTCTTTGTGTGTAGTTGTTTACAGGAATATCATTATCCATGATGTTTACACTGATGTAAGTAAGTATAAAATTGTCGTATGTATATCTGTTTACAGCAATGATGAAATAATGTTATAGCAAAATAGGTTTAGATAACATAGTACGTTGAAATTTGTTGTTCTATTTGTTTAAACATATAGGTAGCACTTTGTAAAAGCAACTCCATTTCATTAGGAGGTTAACGTAATTAAAATCCCCAGAAGTCGGCATCCATAAATTTAACAGTGTTGAAAACCTTTCAAACTAAGTGTGCACTTAGTAACTTGTTACACTTTTTTTTCTAATTTTTTGTACTTCTTCTATAGAGATCCACTACTACACCACAACCCTTAATTTGTTACGGGAGTCTGCCCCTTCTAGACAGTTCTAAATTTAAGAATTTACCATTTCAGTCACCAGTAACAGTTTTTTAAAGTTTCAATATAATATCTAACAATAGACACTACTAAATGCAGACTTTAAGTTAGTTAATAATATTTTTAATTATGTTTTCATATATCTTAGAACATATATTTACAATAAAGTTGTGTATGTTTCTTCGAGTTCTGAATTGCAATCTATTTATGGGTAAAACATATTACAATGTGTAATAGAAAAATGTCTTAGCAATTAATCTAATGGCTGTGGTGGTTAAATGATATAGAATGCCCTTAACCCGCAGTTAGTCGCGCTATGAGCACAACCTTCATTTCTGCATTTTTTTAATAATTCTGCAAACCAAACAAATACGTTTCTGTTCTCCCTCCATATCCTTAAGGCAACCTTTAACTACAATGTAGGTATCTTATGTTACGGTAAATCTACCCAGTATACGTATAGCAACCACGTTAGTAGGGTGAAGCGCATAAGTGTGAAGGTACCCACCAACGGCATACATTTAAGTTATCAAACCGTTTAAATATACACAGCTGTGTCTCACATTGCGTTTGTTTTTTGAGTTTTGTGTAAACTTTTATGCAAGCAAGATGACAAACCGAGGAAGAAGACTTGTAGAGCTCGCTCTACTAAAATTTGAACAGGACAAAAACAAAGGTAGGTGTCTGTTTACACTATGATTTTGTATTATTAGTTTTGATATTTCAGTTCTTTGTAATTATAACTGCAATCAAATATTGTAAACTCACACATTCATATACTGGATTTAGCAAAACAGATGAAGGATTTGTATCATACTATTTACTACTCTTATTGTTATAGATGGCCCGCTAAGTGAGCTACAAGTTTTAGATGAGGATGAAAGGGCCAATTACATTGAAAGTGATGCAGAAAGCGTTCATAGTTCCCACAGGCCAGATTCCGAGCAATCAAACTGTTCTGATTTACCAGATTACAATTATTATTCTAACTGTTTCAAAGTTTCTGGGAAAAGACAAGGTAACCGAATGGCTGAAACACCTACCAAAAATCATTGGCCATACTAGAAAACAGAACATAGTTTCCCATCTGTCAAGAGTAAAAACAGTTGCCATTAATGCCAGATCTCCCTTAGAATGTTGTGAACTATTCTTTCCAGAAGAGTCAATTCAGGAAGTAGTCACCTGCACGAATATTTATTTAGCAAAAAAACGACAACGCTTTGCTCGAGAACGAGATTGTCATGACACGACCGTGCAAGAAGTTCGGGCTCTTATAGGACTTCTTTATTTAGCTGGCGTGGAAAAGAGTCACCATGTCAACTTGAATGAATTGTGGACAGATGATGGTACAGCTCCTGAGTATTTTCGAGCCACAATGTCGCAGCGGATAGAAATAAACGCAAAGCTATCGATAACTTAGCACCCATAAGGAAACAATTTGATGATTTTGTAAATCTTTGTAAGAACAATTATCAAGTGGGAGAATATGTAATGGTAGACGAAATTTTGGACGCGTTCAGAGCGTTCAGCAATTTCGAAAATACATCACAAATAAGCCTGCGAAATATGGTATAAAAATTTATGCAACGGTTGACACAAGAACCTTCTATACATCAAATTTAGAAATATATGCTGGAAAGCAACCACCTGGTTCTTATCAACTCTACAACAGTGCGGCTAGCGTCACTAAGCGAATAATCGGTCCTATCCTAAACACAGGCAGAAATGTAACGCTGGATAATTATTTTACATCAATACCCTTGTCGCAGGATTTTCTCAAAAATCATCGAACAACAATCGTTGGAACGTTGAAAAAAAATAAGCAAGAGTTACCTCCAGAATTTATAAACATAAAAAAACGTAAACCGTGGAGCAGTATGTTTGCTCTTTCAAAAGGAACTTTGCTTATATTGTATGTTCCAAGAAAAGGAAAAAACGTGCTGCTATATCAACCATGCACAATGATGATGCTATCGACAAAAATACGGGAGATCTTGAAAAACCTGAAGTTATTACTTTTTATAATCTAACCAAAGGAGCAGTTGATGTGGTGGATGAAATGAAACTACTATATTCAGTTTCTAGAGTAAGTTGTAGATGGCCCTTGACAATTTACTTCTCAATGCTAAATATTGGTATTGTAAATAGTTTTATAATTTACAAATCAACAACTATAATAATGAGATTGTTATAAAGGAAAGACAGTTGTTTATAAAGAATTTAGCTCTTTCACTTCTCAGACCATATCTAGAGACCTGTATACAAATTACAAATTTGCCACCACTATTGCGTACCACTATAGGAAGAATCGCTAGGATTTCAGTGCCAAATCTGTCACCACCAACAGAAGACTTAGACAGCCGCTTTTGCTATTTTGCCCCCGTCGGAAAAATAGAAAAAGCAAAAAATTATGCAATTCTTGCCATATGCCAAGAACAAACATCAACCATAAGATATAAATGTGCTAATTGTATAAGAAACCCATCACACTCTGATTAAAATTTAAATGTATGATAAAATATTTAATATTTTTCTAATTAAATATTTAAACTTCTTTTTTATAAACATATTTGTGTTAAAAATTTTAATTCCTTAAGGATATAGTATCTATTTAACAAACGTTAATAGTTAAATATAATTAGTGTAAATAATTTGTTGATAGAATAAATTACGGTATACATTAACCATACTTGTTGATACACAGTCTACAAAAACTATACGTACATTTTGGTCATAAAAAATGTATTTGTATAGTGTGAAGACTACCTTCGACATGCGCCTAACCACGTTGTGAAACACCTAGCGACTAATGCCGGGTTAAAACATTGAGCTTAACATATCCACTATAGCTTCAGCATGGTGATGTGTAGTTATATGTTGCAGAACATAATTTAATAATCTAAAAAAATGTGTAACATGTATGTACATGTGCCCCAGTGACTGTAAGAAAAAAGCTAGCTGAACAAACATGTGTTGATATTCAACCATTTGCAGATGCCTGTTTATAAATTTCAAGTATTTTCATCTTTGAGATTGAACGTAGTGTGTGCAATTTGAAAAACAAATCCATTGTTGGTCTTGATCAACTAAAAATTTCCTTAGTGGTGTACTTCGATATTAGCTTCCCCTTGACATATATAGTCAACTTATCCTTAACTCTTTCTATTTTTCATCTGTTTGGAAAAAGTTTAAAAATCAAACTTCCAAATTATATAAAAAATTATCAACAAACTTCCTTTCTCTCTAACTAAAAATTATAAAATGGGTTATATACATGAGAATATTTGCATCATGAGATTTTTACCATGTTGGCACAATTTGTTTTCTGTAAGATCCACTGTGATCAACCTTTTTTGCTTAACACAATTTTTTCCAATATTGTTTAGTCTAAGAGCAAGCAACATCAGAAAGCACCTGATTTTAGCAAGGTTGATGTTTTGATAGTTTCCTACCTTCATATGGTATAGCATGCATGCAGCCAGTCTGGCTATTGTAAGACATTGCATTTACCTGCAAAAATAATGACCCTATGGAAAAAATTTACAAATAATTGAGAAACACTAAAAGAAAGAGATGGGATCTAGGTAAGCTCAATGATAGTGAGATAAAAGAGGAATGTAAACAAATATTAGATGATAAGATCAAAGAGACAGCTATAGGAGGGAACGTAAAAAATCGATGGAAAGAAATGAAAAGGACTATACATGATACAGCAACACAGACTATAGGTAAGGAAAAAGTAGACGCGAGAAAACCCTGGGTAACAAAAGAGATATTAGATTTTATAGAGAATAGAAGAAAGCTTAAACCTTTCAGATAATTGGATAGTGAAAGTAAGCAAAAATATAATAGAGTTAGAAATAAGATAGTACATGAGTGTAGAAAAGATAGAAATAAATGGATGGAGGAGAATTGTAAGGAAATACAAGATAATTTGAGAGTAGGTAAGACAGACAGGGCTTACAGGGCAGTTAAAAAGTTTTTCGGGGAAGATTGGAAAAAATGTAATAGTATTAAAGATAAGAATAGTGAGCTTCTATTAAATAAAGTGGAGGTAGCAGATAGATGGAAAAGATGTTTAGAAGATTTATATAAGGGAGAAGATATGGATGGGTTAGAGAACGACCACGAAGAGAATGTAGAAATAGGGTTCTCAATATTAAGAGATGAATTTGATAGAGCTGTTAGGGATCTTAAACTAAATAAAGCGCCGGGTATAGACAATATACCCGCAGAATTAATAAAATATGCAAGTCAGAAAACTTTAGACAGATTATGTCAACTAATAAAAGTAATATATGACACATGTGAGGTCCCAATAGATTTCGAAAAAAATATTATCCCAATCCCAAACGTCGGGAACTGATAGGTGTGAGAATTTTAGAACTGTTAGTTTAACTTCCCACGCTTCCAAAATATTAACAATAATAATTAAAAATAGAGTACAAACTTTGACTGAGAATTATTTAGACATAGACCAATATGGTTTTCGTATAGACAGAGGGACTAGAAAACCGATACTAATAATTAGGGTAATTATCAAAAAAAGGTTACAAAAAAATAAAAAGACTCATTTCGCGTTTGTAGATTTAGAAAAAGCATTTGATAAGGTTAATGGGATTGTTATGTTCAGGGTTTTGCGAAAAATAGAAATCTCTCATAGGGATAGAAAAATTATTTACAGTCTATATAAAAACTAAAGCGTAGTAATTAGATTTTATGAAATAGAAAAGGAGCTAAGATTAGAAATAGTGTTAGACAGGGCTGTATACTATCTACCTTGATCTTTAATGTTTATATTGAGGAACCTTTAAACTTAGCTAGAGAGAGAAAAGAGATAGGTATTAGTGTAAAAGGATAGAAAATAGACATGTTATGTTTTACAGATGATATAGCCATTATAGCAGAGTCTAGAAAAGAGTTAGGATCGTTTTTAAATATTTTAGATGAGATACTACAAAGTAACAATAGTATGAGAATTAACTCAGGAAAGACAAAGATAATGACAAGTGAGTTACAGCCTAGTTCTAAACCAAAATTAAAAATAGGCAATACCGAGTTAGAAGAGGGAGATGAATTTTGCTATTTAGGTAGTATAATTATTAAGGACGGACGTAGCAGAAGGTATATACTAGCTAGAATAGCTCATGCTAGAAAAATGTTTTTTAAAAAACAAAGACTTACTAATAGCTAATAGTATTAGTTTAAATAATAGAAAAAGTTTCTTAAAGTCGTACGTATGGAGCGTTCTATTATATGGTAGTGACTTGGACAATTAAAGAGGTAGATAAGAAAAAGATAGAAGCTTTCGAAACTTGGTGTTATAGGAGAATGTTAAAGATTGGTTGGACATATAGAATAGCAAATGGAGGAAGTTTATACAAGGATAGGTGAGGAACCCTGTATGTGGAAACAATTAAAGGTCAGGAGAGACAGAATGATAGGGCATCAGTTAAGACATGAGGGTGTTACGTGCCAAAGTGGCACTTAAACATTGTTTTAGTTTAATTTTGATGTGCGGAAGTTTCGCGCCATAAATTTAAAAGACTAGGCGCGTATTTCCATTACGTCACAGTGCGTTTGCGCCAGATCGCGCGACGCGAGTGGAGTAGGGACAAAGTGGGGACAAGTGTTTCTGTGACTATCTGTAACGTGGCTTTTTGGCCTGTACCTTCGAGTGGAGTGGACTTTTGAGGTATCGTATCGTGCCTTTAGCTTTATCTATGTAGATTCCCTTGCCTAATTATCTTTGTTTGTCGCCCCTTATACCTGGTTTTCCTTGTCCATTCCCTACATAGGTAGTGATGAATTTGTAGCCGTAGGTAGAACCGCATTCCACGCCGGAGTGGAGCCCTGAGATCGAGTCCAAGCTATTTGGATGTACGTCAGACGTACACCCGCCAAATCTGTATAAGGTTAGCATTACCAACCACCAGTGGCGTCGCTCGCTTTTTTATTTCGCGCTTGCGCGATGTATTTATCGACTTTTTAACTGTAGATTATCGACGTTTTTAAACTGTAGGAATTTGGGTTTAAAACGTAAGAAGGGACTATTTAGTAAGGTCTTAGATTATAGACTACAAAATAAAAATAGAGTAGGAAGACCTAGACAAAGCTATATTAGTCAAATTATTAGAGATTTAGGTTGCGAAGGTTATGTAGGCCTTTTTAGACTAGCTCAGAATGGAAAATAATTTAGAGCTGCGTCAAACTGACCTTGAGTAAGTTCGAAAATAAAACAAAAAAATTAAATATAAAAATTAGTTAACTAAATATCATCAGGACATAACTCACAATTAGTTAGCGGTCTGCCATGATGGCAGCGATTCGCTGCTTAAGCCTTACCATAACATATAACTTAATAAACGTCTCCATGACATAACTAATCATTAGTTAGCAGCCTGGTATGTTGGCAGCAATTCGTTGCTTAAGCCTTACCATCACATATAATTCAACTTTTCCTTTTTTGGAGGGGATAACCAGGTATTATTTCATTTCCTTATAAACGGGAATCATGTAAACATGTTGGAGTTCTTTAACAACCATCAGGTTGCTAATATCTATGTAGAGTCAGGTAGATAGGAAAATGATAGAAGAGCATAGGAAGACCTAGACCAAGCTATATTAATCAAATTATTAGAAATTTAGGTTATAAAGGTTATGTAGAACGTTTTAGATTAGCACAGAATAGAAAAGAAGTTAGAACTGTGTCAAACTGACCTTAAGTAAGGTCAAAAATAAAATAGTGATGAGATAACTTTAGTTTATATTTATTTTTTATAAAGTATTCCTGATCATTTTTATCGTTGACAGATTTAATGTTGTTAACACTGTACCAGACTCTTAATTCATAAATAAATAAAAGAAAATTTTTAAGTCATTTTAGCAAAATTGAAATTTTAATATGTTATGCAGCTATCAAACAAATTAGAATTAATTGGCTACTTGAAGTTTGATAGATATCGTTGCACATTGTTCATGAAGAAATTGTTTGGTTAGACAGCCCGCATATTAATTAATTTTTAAGAATGGAGCGTTAGAATGCAATAATAAAGTTCGATTAAATTGGTATTAGAAACAGAGTGTTTGGTGAATGGGTCAACATCTGTTGATTATATGTTGCTCAAAGTCATGCAGTGCTTTGTCTTAAAAAACAGATAAATTGGGTATCTAATTTTGGTGTTGGACTCGTTAAAGTAAACACTTTCTTTTGTTTATTATATGTGAACATTTCATAAGAAAACTTGCAAATTGTGTAACTCAGTAGTTGATAAAAGTGGTAATTGTTCTTCTGTGTTTCATTATAAAATTTAAAAGAAACGTTTATATATATATATATATATATATATATATATATATATATATATTATAATTTTTATATATATATATTATTATGTAAGGGGGGACAAGGCTTCTAAGGGTAGATTTGTGTTAATAGGGGTGTATGCCAAACAACAGGGTTAATATATCAGATCTAATAATTAAAAAAAAACTATATTTTGCTGTACTTTACATATGCTAAAGTATGTACCATTTTAGTTTGAAACATATGTGCCAAAAGGTAGACAACATGACTTTATGACGTTGATACAATGCACGGTACTTAAGGTTTTATACTGAGTTGATATTTTATGAGCCAGTGAAAGTACATTTGCCGTCGGAAAGCCGAACGCATTTATGGATATCTGCAACCAACAAAGCGTCCAGGTCGTGTGTAAATTATTTTGGCTTTTCTTTTAATAGAATCAACTTTTGGACGAATTGTAAAATCAAAATTAAAAGTGAATAGATATATAAAAGGTTATTGGAGAATTGTGAAGTGTTTTTGGACCAATAGTAGAAATTAAGAATATTATAAAGACTGTAGTGAAGGTATTTTGGACACGAAAGGAAAGACAAATTGTTATTGGATATTGTATGTTTTAGAATTGTAATTCAAGTAAGCTAAGGTTGTTGATCTTATCGCTAAGCGAAATAAATAAAAGATTCTAATTTCGATTATGTTCAGATAAAGACGTGTTTTACAAAACTTGCGTTAAAAGTTGTACAAATATTTATTGAAATAAAAGTTTTTGAGAATTAAAGAGTCTAATTTAGTAAAGTGAGAGTAATAAGAAGCATCGAGAGTATAAAGGCAACGAGTATTAAAGAAGATTTAGAGTGGTTACTAGTGCGACGGGAAAAGCGACGATTATTTAGGTTTGAGCAAGATTGGTGTTGGATTTGGGAAGATTTGGTTAAACGGCAGCAGGAGATTTGAGTGGATATAAAAGGCAACGACGATATTGATAATTTTTAGAGTGATTTGAGCAGATTAACGGCAGTAAGGACATCGTGTGGATATTAAAGGAATAGCAGGAAAGGATTGATTTAAAATAGGACGGCTGGATTGATTTGGATTGAGCAAGGAGAGGATTAATTGGAATACGAAGTAGGGAAACAGGAGAGCAGTATACTACGAGGAAGAATTAACGCAGGGGAAGTAGATACAACGGTTTTTTTTAAATTCTAAATTGGGGTAAAATTATTTCAGATTTGGGGTCAACGAAATTGGTTAAGAACACCTGGAGGCGATACGCAAGTGAACTACGATTGAGAATCCTTGTGAAGGTGCGTACGGTGAATACGATCTTGAGCCAGCAGTTTAAAAGAAGGCCTTCAGCGCGGTATAATTCAGGTAAATACCGTGAATATCTTAAAACGTCAAAATTAAAGTCATAAATAGTATACATAAATTAATTTGGCACCAAGCAACATTGATCTGTTAAAATTTGGCATATATAGTAAATCAGTGCATTAAAAAAGTGGTAAAACAATCGAGTGTGCAGTTTGGTTGGGTAGTGCACATCTACTCACGATTGAACTCACGGTGAGTAAGGTGAACACCCTGAGATTAAGGTTTCATATAGTCGAGGCATAATATATAGTAAACAGTAAATAGATAACCAACCAAACGTTGCTAAAGCACCTCAAATAGAAGTCATTTATTGAATACTAAAATAGGGACGACGACAAAAGTCGTGTAGCAAATTTTGTGTAAATAAATAAAGTAGTAAAGTTTATAATCAGATATATTTATTATAAATAAAAATAAAAGGGTGGAGGGGTGGAGTAAACAAGCAAAAGTAAAGAGTTGTAGCCAGTAGAATATATATATATATATATATATATATATATATATATATATATTGCTGTGAAACCTCACCATTAATCTTAAACTAAGGTTTTCAAATCGAGCCCCACAGATTGGGCGTCATAAAATGCTGTGTAATGTACAAAAAGCCTCGCCAGTTTCCTGGAATAAAATCACAAAAATTTTACTTTGAACTCGAGCCTCACTTTTGGGCGCTACGATTTGCTGTGATCCTCTTTTGATAATCGCCTCTTTACTCTTTTCGCCTCGGCTGCTTACCTAGTTAAAACTCTCATCCTCATTCATAAAAAAAACAGACACATTCCTACCACAAACATCAACGTTAACTCTATTTACATCAATATTTATAATACATTAAAATTTCAAAATTAAATTGTAGCATAAATTTCAGTATCATAAAATTTCAAGATTAAATTTGTCATCATTTTAATTTGCATCCAGAATTAAAGTCCTTGTAGGATGCCTACTAATTATTTAACAATATTTGCAGACCTGAGTCTGAATAAAAGGGAGCATCTTCCACCCCTTTACGTTAATTAAACAGGTTCGTCTAATTGAGCTCAAAGACAGACCCAAATTTTCATCATAATCAAGAACATAAATACTAAATACTCCTTTCTACTTAAACAAGAAAATTTCACCTTAAAATTAAAAATTTGTTTTTTTTTGTACAAATTCACTACTGTCCATTTTAAGTAAACAAATTATAAAGTTATTCAATACACACCAAAACATCAAAAATCGAACAACAAAGCATAAGTTACCTGAAGGTTAATGCACTCGTGGCTCCAATGTACATCGTCCTTTGTTAATCACACCATTCCAACTGGGTTATGTTTAGGTCCTCGGATTACTGGTCGCTTTTAAAAATTTTCTCTGCACCACCATTCATCTAAAATTGTTTCAGGGCTTTTCAGGAACTCATCTATGTATATCTGAACTTGTTTTGTGGATCCATTCACGATTACGAATAACATTTGATTATTAACACCCCGGAAAAATAGCAAAGAAATTCATACTTCTTTCACGCTATACCCAAAACTGCCTACTTTTGTTTATTCATTTATCGTTATAATTTTGATAGTTGGTACAGTAATACTTGCCAATATAACTAGACTTTATTACCTTGTATCTTCTTTTCTAAATGCACTAACTAACTTTCATCGTAGCACGTAAAGAGCAAACTGTTTTAAAGTGTTCAATAATCACCAAAATATAAGAGCAAACTGTTTAAAGTATTAAATCAAAATCGTAAATCTAAAAGCACTTTTTAAAGCATCGAATCATCAAAAATCTAAGAGAGCGAAACTCATATTATCACCGGTTTATATAAGAGCCCGCCCGTACGTCGATTTTGTCCCGCAAACGGACAATTTCCAGAATTTCGCATACTATGTTCCCTTTCGACAGTCGGGCACAGCGATTCTTATTAAATTTGCACACGCGCCAGTTGAAAATCTGAGAAATTTTCCACACGGCACGCAACCACGTCCGAGAATAACTAATTAATTTTGTATCGAAATCGTTACGTTTACACCTCTCATATCTGCATCTGATTACAACCAATCGTAGCTCTCGTGACGTTGCTCAAATCATGCCTTTTACTATCTGTGTCTCTGTCTTGCGCATATTATCCGTCTCTATCTACCCTGTTCTGAGTGGTACAAATCGATACTCTTTACTATCGGTTATTTCAGTCCACGTGGACTGTTAAATAACCCACTTTATTAGCATTTCCCGTGAATATTAAGCGACGGTTTCTCCAACATTCTCTGTAACCATTTGTTATCTACAAAATTTAAGCAGAACGTGACTTTTAAAAATACGCAGGTGTTCAATCGTAATACTTTTAACTAACACTTCTACGATTTGAATATTATTGGGTTTTTACAAGCTTTTATACATATTATATGTTACTAATGGTTCAATTAACTCCAATTAAAATAATAATGAATGGCGTTGACTTCTACCCTTTAATTTTTAGCGAATCCTAATTAAATATTAATTATTATTTGTACATTTTGTTTAATACCGGTTACTTGAAAACTGAATTAATTAATATAAATTTCGCACATAATTTTTATTTGATTCTTTGAACAATTAAATTAAATACACGTTGAGCATTTTAATACTGCTTTTTTTTATAGAAAGCGTCTAGTGGATAATTTAAATCCCTTATTTTTTTTTAATGAAACGAATAAATTTTTATGCTTCACGGTTTTAATAACGCGTACCTTTTCCCAAAGCTTCCTTCTACACGGTGATTTAAATTATTTAATGTGATTAATTAATTTTCTACCCTGGTCTAAATTTGAGTAATATATATATATATATATATATATATATATATATATATATATATTCTATTGTCTGTTTAAATAAGCTTCCGTTTTCCAAAATATTAAGAGTTTAATTGAAACAAATTTCAAGTTGGTGCAAATTAATACTTTTGACTTGATAGTTCAAGATTATAATAATAAAAGGAATATACTTATTCTGAGATTACTTTTTATGTATAATTTTTGAAACAAATAACACGCTTACACACACACACTTGTGCCATATTTTATGCAATCTAATTGCTAGATCTGTGAATTAGAAAATTCATTAACTTTGTTTAATTATAAATTAGCTTTGATAATTTTGAGTAAAGTAAAACTTGAGAAAAGCATTTTTCGCTTATTGTAAATATATTGTGATTATAAAAAAACCTTAAAAATTGATTATAAATGTGAATTGGACCATATTTCTTTTTATTGCTAAATGATACTTGAAGTACAATCAAAATTTCTTTAAATCCAGTTAATGTTTTTTTGAAAATTTCAAGTACAAGACCCATAAGAATTCCCCACGAGAAAGTAAGTTTGTTTGAATGGTTTCAATAAGAACTATTACTTGGATATTGCTTTATGTACTTTTAATTATTAATTCTTTTGTTATGTATTTTTATGTTTCAGATTTAACTAAGATACTTATAGATGCTGAAATTCATCATAACCTAAAGGTTTCTGCATCTCACCATTAGGTTTATCTTATAAGTATTCTTTGATATCGTGGCACCTACCTCCCCTATCTTTGCTTTGATAGTTTCATCCCACAAACACTCTTGTGCTCCTTAGTGACGAAAAATCAAGTTAGTCAGCCATTCCGTTACTTTCAAAGACGCTCTTTCACCCTGCACCAGTGCAACATATCTCAGGGATTCTATACCACCTATATGCGGGGCACTCTTTAACCCTAGAAAGTTAAATGTACCAGGGTTATTATTTACCTAATATTAGAAGGTTAGACAAATTCGAGAAGTACAGAAATTGATACGTTAGTGTTAGACATAGTAGAGATCAAAGAAGTTCAGTGGCTAGAGGCGAAAGATTTTGGAGCAAAAACTTATATCGTACTCATAGTTAGATTAGAATCTAAATGGATAAATAAAGTAATTATACAAGTATACAAGCCCATTTCTAGCTACAGTAAAGCAATCTAGAAAGATATAGAAGTCATACTAAGATATGTAAAAGGACATGAAAATTTAACAATTATGGATTTTAATGCTGTGGTAAGCAAGGGTAGGGAAGTAGCGGTAGAAGGTTTATTTGGGTTAGGCACGAAAAACGACAGGGGAAATAGGTTGGTAGAATTTGAGACAAAAACAATTTAACCATTACAAACACATTATTTCAACATCATGCTAGACAATGATACACGAAGAAGATGTCAAAAGATATAAGAAAATATCAAATAGATTACATTCTAGTTATACAACGGTTTAGAAATCAAGTAAAAAACTGTACAAGCTGTCCAGAGGCAGATATAGACACTGACCACAACATCATAATTATGAAGGCCACACTTAAAGTTAAACATTTGAAAAAATGGAACGGAAAAAGGCACTTTGACTTTGAAAAATTAAAAGATAAAAATATCCATGAAAGATTAGAAAATAAGTCAAATGAACTGTTGAAAGATATCGGAAAAATTCCTGGTACTAAGGAAGTAGAAACAGAATGGAATAACATGAAATCCAGCCTAGACATGGCAGCCAGAGATATTCTGAGGTATAATCAAAAGAAAATAAGAGACCACGAATAACAAAGGTTATACTGAATTTGATAGAAGACAGACAAAAATACAAAACAGACCAGGCGGAGCAGGAAAACAGACATGCAAAGCCATAAATTGACAAATTATTCACATATGCAGGAAGCTAAAAAACAATGGATTGATGAAAAGTGCATAGAAGTACAAACTAAGATGGAAATAAGAAAGATAGACGAAGCATGCAAACTAATTAAACTGAATTTTCTAGATATAGAACCATATAGCAAAAATATAACAGGCGTGAAAGGAGACATCATCATAGAAAATGTAGAGAAATGTAGTATAAGATAATATAGCAATATGTAATATCTCATTAATGTAAGAGAGACCCCCCAACTGAATAATAGGCGCATGTGTTTGTGGCAAGAGAGTGGGGAAATAGATAATTAGAATGGAAGCCGGGCGATTAGAAAGGGTTGTTATTGTTTAGGTGTTGGTCTAAATAAATGGTATTAGGGAGGAGATGAGACCTTTCTTATACGAGTGTAAGTGTTTGAGTATACCAGTTTGCCGATAATAATGTTAGTGAACACAATAGGAAACATAATAGTGGCGACGGATATTGTCGACATTATAAACAGATGCAATGCATCTGCGAACAGTTAACAGTAAGAAAATAAAGAAAACACTGAAATTATATTTCAGCACTACTCGACGGATCAGCTAGAAGTAACGGAACTGTATAAATTTTGGTGCAGACATCAGCAACATGACAAAGGTTTTAAAGATTGTTTAATTGCTCTTAAACAAATTGCACATAATTGTAAATTTGGCGTTTTTCTACAAGACGCCTTACGTGATAAAATTGTTCATGGTATTGTTGATCATGTTACTAGAAGTCGTCTATTAAGCGAAAAAAAAGTTATCTTTGAAACTGCAAAAACGATCTGTCTGGAAATAAAAGTAATTAAAGCTGAAAGTAAAGTTCTTGAAAGTGAAATTGGTAAAAGCACAGATTTAGAACTATTGGTGGTAAATCGGCAATCTGTAAATGACTCAAATGTGGCAGCTACAAAAACTTGTTCACGGTCAAGTTTTCGTATACAACCACACCCACGTTTACACTCTTCGGCCAGAATGTAAGTAGGAATTTTCGATAGAGAACAAATTCAAGTAAGAATAAAAGTTGTTTCCGATGTGATAAACAAGGACATATGTCAGATGAATGTAAATGTAGAAATTGGATATGTTTTAAGTGTAATAAAAAAGGTCACATATCGAAAATGTGTAAAACTGAAATTAACTTGCTACAACTGCAGGAAATAAATATTGTCGACAACGGTAATTATAATGAACCATTGTGGTTCAACATCATTTTAAACACCATCTTAAAATTAAATTTATGGTTGACACAGGGTCAGCAGTATGTGATACCGCGTTTAGTTTATAAAAAATATTTTTATCAGGTACCGATTGTTAAAACAGATATTCGATTAGTTACAGCCAGTGGCGGACCATTAAATTTAACTGGAAAAATTTCGGTAAAGTTAAAAACAAATGTTGATGATTAAAGTTGTAATTTAGAAATACTAGTAGCTGGTCCGGGTTTAAAAAAGTCACTATCAGGAAAGGATTTGCTAATTGTCATTAATCCTGAGTGGAAGAACAGTTTATACTTACAAAATTTGTAAATTCAATAAATGATATTTAACAACGCCTTCCATAATTCAAGAAATTAGTACAGTTTCAAAAGTTATTTTTAAATCCGACGTGGAAGAAACAATTAAAGGTTTTAAGATACATGTTGTGCCGAAGCCTAATGCTGTTCCTGCTTTGCATCGTGCATATAATGTACCATATGCATTAAAAGCCACTGTAGCACAAGAATTGGATCGTTTGGAACAATACAGATTTATTACACCTGTTAAGATTAGTCAGTGGGCTTCTCCAATATTGTGTGTTCCAAGAAAAGGTAATAGTGATCGCATTCGTATATGTTGTGATTTAAGGTCAGTAAATAAAAATGTAGAATTTGAACATTATTCGTTACCGGTAATTGAAGATTTGTTTACTCAGTTATCAGGTGGTAAGTTTTTTTGTGAATTAGATTTAACAAATGCGTACTTACAATTAGCCATTGCTGAGGCTAGTAAGGATGTTCTAACCGTCAACACTCGTAAGGTTTTATATTCTTTTAATATATTACCATTTGGTTTGGCTTCAGGACCAACTACTTTCCAGACTGTAATGGATACCATTTTAAAAGAGGTGACCAGGGTAGTTTGTTATTTAGATAATACCATAATAACAGCCCCAGATAGTGAACAATATAAACAAAATTTGTGGCAAGTTCTGAAACGTTTAAATGAATGCAATGTAGTTGAATTTACAAAAATGTAAGTTTTTTGTTCCAAAGTTTAGATGAACATGGCTTGCATCCATGCCGTGAAAAGGTTAGGGTTATTAGGGAAACGCCTAAACCTGAAAATGTAAAACAGCTTTTTGGGTTGCTTAAATTTTTATTGTAAATTTTTAAAAATGCCTCGTGATGTGCTGGCTCTGATACATTATTTATTAAGAACGGATGTTGAATAAATATGGTCTATTGCATGTGAGGAAGCATTCATAAAAGTAAGGATCTATTATCAAATAGATCACTGTTAGTATTGTTTAACCCAAAATACCCAAAATGGTTGAGTTGGGAAATGAATAAAACAGATGCAAGTAGCGTAATTAGTAAGTTAAAATTGCAATTTTTAGATTACCAAAAATAATGAGCAACAATGGTCCTCCTTTTAACTCTCAGCAGTTTAAGTTTTATGAAAAAATTAAATATGAAACCTTTTACTTTGCTGGCGTATCACCCGTCGTCGAATGAGGAAGCTGAATGTTTTGTACAAGAAATAAAAAAATCATAATACGTTCTGTTATATCAAGTAAATTAAAAGGTATGTCTATGAAAGATCGTTTAGAAGTTATTTTATTTAGTTACCGCTGTACATCTAGTACTGTAACAAAAGCATCGCCGGCAGAATTAACGTTTAAATTTCCCCTTTCGTAATGAATTATCGATGTTAAATCCTAGGAATAAGGTAGAAGTTAGAAAATCTAAGGGCATATTTAAATATCGAGTAAATGATCGTGTTTTATTTTTAAATCCTGTAAAATCTATGTATCGATGGATTCCTGCAACTATTATGTATCCTGTTAGTCCCTTAGTGTACATAATTAAGCTAAATAATGATTTGATTAAGAAGGTACACATAAATCAGTTAAAACCTAGTAATTTAGCAGAAAAAGTGCATCCAACAGGGAGATTTGTAAATTGGTGGCAATATCAATTATCCAGCAATATTTTAGTTAGTAAAGAAGAAGAGTTCGAGGATTCTCACCCTAAAGGTATTCTAAAGAGATCCCCAAGACCAAAAAGAAATGTAAAACCTCCAGTGCTTTTTCCTCTAAATTATTTAGATAAGTTTTTTTTGTATTATGGCTTGGAATATATGTACGATTTTGTTTTGTATGTATCGTTTAATTTAGTGGAGGGAAGTATTGTATAAGATAATATGGCAGTGTATAATATCATATTAATGTAAGGGCGCTTTTCCCAAATTGAATAATAGGCACAAGAGTGGGGAAACAGAATTAGAAACAGACGATTAGGGATGGTTGTTTTTGTTTTGGTGTTGATCTAAATAAATGGTAATAAGGAGGTGATGAGACCTTTATTGTACAAGTGTACGTGACAGTATACCAGTTTGTCCATAATAATGTTAGTGAACTCAATAAGAAACAACAAGAAAGTGGTTATATGGCAAGTTGTTACATTCCAAATTTGGAAATATACACTTTTAAATTTGTGAGTGAATTCCCGCCATTATTTTTAAAATAGACTTGTTCATTTCAGACAGTTGCGTTTGCGCTAACAGAATGTGCAGGCGCGGAATGGAGAAGTGTGCGGTTTGGACAGGACACGAGAGGATTATTAGCCACCGAGACGTCGAACGGTCACATTTGCCTGTGACGATTTGTTGTCTTTTCTTTTTCAGGATGTAGGTTTCTCTTTATCTCTACCTTCGCCCTGCCTACAAATGACGAAGAGGGAAGACGAACAATTTGGTTTCAACGATGACATAACACAATCCACGCCCAGACGAGATACCCTGAGATCAGCATGGCCGCTGCACAAGGATGACACGCAAAATCGTGAAGCGTTCCACATGTTTAAGTGAGTACTTTTTTATCGTTTTAAGGTGCAACTTGTATCATTGTAAACGTATTTGGCATGTGATACAATTTGACACGCAATTATGTCATATCATTGTGCAGTATTGTGTACGTGGATTGGATCAGTGTTGCCAACTGTAGTAGTGACACTGAACACGGCGACGGGGGGTAATAACAAAGTATATATAGGGAATTTATATGCAGGAAGGAACTAGAAGCACTACAATAGGAATCAGACATTTGGGATACTCCATACTTAGAGATGAGTTTGAATTACCATTAAAGGGTCTAAAACATGCTAAGGCACCTGGTATGGATAAGGAGCACCTTATCCATACCAGGTGCCAGCAAGAATTCTAAACGCTGTTGGACAAGCAGTAACATAACGTCTCTTCCAACTTGTAAGCTATACGTATGAGACAGGCAAGATACCCAAAGATTTTAAACGTAACATCATAGTCACTATTCCAAAAAAGAGAGCGGTGGATTAGGTGTGAAAAATTTTCAGTAATAAGTTTGATAGCAAATGTGTCAAAAATATTAACTAGAATTGTACAAAGACGGATGGAAAAATGGACTGAACAAATACTAAGAGAAGATCAATTTGTGTTAAGGCGAAACAAGGGAGCACGGGCGACAATTTTAGCTCTAGGGGTGATAATGGAGAAGACAATAGAAAAAGCGTGTATATAGGGTTTGTAGATCTGGAAAAAGCATTCGACAATGTAAAATGAAAAAAATGTTCGAAGTACTTAAGAAGATTGGAGTGAGTTTTAGGGATAGTACATAGCTTATGCAAGAGCAAGCAGGGATAATAGAATTATAGCAAGAATGTACAGACATAAACATTAGGAAAGGGATGAGACAAGGATGTGCTTTATCTCTGTTAATTTTTAACTTGTACATCGAAGAGGCAATGAATACTATCAAATGCTGTTACGTGCCAAGGGTCACTTTAACATTGTATTTAGGTTAAGTTGTTGTACGGAAGTTTCCCGCCATATTTTCAAATACGCGAGACGCGGGAATTTTTAAATAGACTAAGCGTGTGCTTCCGTACGTCAGAGTAGTGCATTTGCGCAGTGGGCTTATCCCTAGAGGGGTATAGCAATACTAGACAAAGGGTGGGGGAGTTCCGCGGTTCTCGAACGATAACGTGGCTTTTTACCTGGTGCGTGAAGTTAAGTGCACGTTTTTGTCTGGTAACGTATCGTTAGGGTTTACCTATGTAGAAATCCCTTCCTAATTATTGTTTGTTTGTCTACCTCTACCTCCTTCCCGCCCAAACCCTATATAAGTAAGAATTTGCCGCTACCTAGGACTACCGAACTTCACGCCTGAGGATGACCTCATGTCCACCTTAGCTAGCCGGAGCTGATTCGTACGCATTTGAGGGCGTCGACGTATCATCTCTAATTCCTCCGGAAGGAGCCCCGATGGACTTCAGAGAAGCCAACTGTAACGCAATCCCGCCGGATACCGGATTCCTTATGTAAGTAATCCGTTACTTAATTTACATGCCTTATTCCTTGTGTTTGAATTACGGAAATTTACGTAGTAATACGCAATAAGTTGACCTCGCCCCAATCTGTATAAGAGTTCGCGCTGCCAACTGCTGATAGTGTCTATTACACCACGCTACCGGTGTTGTATTTATCAAACTTTGTAAATATAACCACCGACGTGGCATGTAAGAATTTGGCTGCCCAGCGTGTTAATTAGGTGATATGATTCCTATGTACCTATGGAATGTATAGATCAATGTAACAAACAAGCTTTTTAATTAATAAATTCATTATCTGTGTTACCTAAGATATCTGTGGCTTTTTAATTTCAGTTGGTAACCTGGGAAAATTCCCCAGAAATTTTCAGCAATTGACAGATTAGCGCTTGTAATGAAAAAACGGTCACTTTGTTATTGTAATATGTACCTTTTATCAAAAAATGCTAATCTATTTACCTTATTGTAATTTTAAAATTAAGTTCATAACTACAGTTGCCTAAAATATGTGTCAGTTATCTGAAAATAAGTGTTAGTGTCTAAATAAACTCCAAGGATTTATGGATAACCTCACTTTTTTCAAGTAGGTACAATAAATAAATATTTTAAGTAATTGTACGTCTTAAATACCGTTTATTATAATAATTAGTTACCTTGATTACATGCCTTTAAACACTGTTTATTACAAAATTATCTATTAAAATATAACTTTTGCTTGTTTTCGTAACCTTAAAAGCCCGTTTTTGAAACTTAAATGCACTGTCTTGTATGTTACGTTTTAAAAAATGCTTTAGTGATTACCTACTTAATAACAAAATTGTTTTCCTAAATATAGAACTCTTGTTTACCTAAGTTTTTAGTGTCTTTTAAAGCGTTTTAATCAATCACTTGTTAAGTAATATTTAAACTCCCTTTTTAAAGAAACCTTATGTTTAAAAAAAAAACGTTTAACGTGACGATTTGACCTCTAGAATATCCTTTGAAGATGCTACATTAATAGCCCCGTGTTATCTGTTAAAATAATACCTTACCGATGCGTTTCTCTATTTTGGAGGGCTTTCTGTGACTTATCGGGGATATATCCCTTGTTGAATGCTGGCCTTGTTCGCATATAGTTTTGAATGTGTTTCTTTGGTGTTTTGATTGATCAACGTGTTAACATTTGCATATTATTCTTTACTGGTGACGTTCCTAACAAGTTTTCACTGTTAAAAACCGTATCGTACTAACTTAAAGTAGCTGTAACGTTTTTTTTTACTTTCTGATCTGCGTCAGAATCGCATATTTTATATATATAGTGTCTCGAATATTCTATTCACCATGAATGTTTCTCATTTAAAATCCCTCGAACTAATTTACGAGCTTGAGTGTAGGAATATTATCGCAGCTAGTAACCAAAATGACAGGAGATCTCAGCTCAGGGCTATTTTGGCCCAGGAAACCAAAGGCATTGCTATCTTAAAGAAACCCGTTGGCGATTGGCCTCTTAACGTATCGGAAATTAAATTGTCCTTAGATGACATATCGGGTATAATAAATAGAACAGATCCTGGTGCTAGTGATATCGAGCTAGGGAGAGTGGCTTCGAGAATAACGCACGTCAAACAACGTACAGAACTACTATCTTTATACGACGATGCCCAAGCGACTCAAGCTAAACAAAGTTTGTTGTCCGAAGTATTATTACTTGAAGGGACTATTCTTGAAAGACTTAATCCTAATGCAGACGTAGATATATCGTTACCCTTTTCAAACCTTTCACTTGCCCAACCTAAACCATTAGGAAAATCTATACCTGTATACAAATGGGGTCTCACTTTCAAAGGGTTCGATTCGCAGGTCTCTTTATCATCTTTTCTTGACCGTATTAATGATTTCAAAATCTCTCGCGGGTGTACCGACCAGGACCTATTTGTCTCAGCTGGTGACTTGTTCGCAAACTCAGCGTTAATATGGTACAGAAACATACGAGACCAAATTTCTACCTGGGGGGAGTTAGTTGCGTGTTTAAAACGAGACTTCCTACCTTATGGTTATATTAACGACCTTTGGAACGAAATACGTAACCGAACCCAAGGTCCTGACGAAAATGTTGTTTCTTTTATTACCTCATTAGAAGCTTTATATAGCAGACTCGACAAAAAACCTTCAGAACCCGAAATTATCGATCAATTACTTAGAAATTTAAACCCCTACTTCTCAGAACGTTTGGCATTGCAGCAAATCTCGTCGTTAGCCCACTTTAAAGACTTATGTCGTTCCCTTCAGGAAGTGAAGTCAAGAATTAACAAATATCGGCCACCCCCCGAGAAACTATCTGGTCTCTAGAACCTGATTTAGCTTGCCAAGCTCGAGCTTCCCATAAACTATCTACCCTTAACGTTCCTTCTACCGTAACTAATAACTCACTTACCTGTTGGAACTGCAAACGAAGTGGACATAACTATAATGTCTGCACATACCCTAGAAATATTTTTTGTTATGGTTGTGGTCGCTCAAATATCTACAAATCTAACTGCACCAACTGTAATCCTAACGTATCGGGAAACTCCCGTCGAGATATTTCAAATCAGGGTATGAATATCTCAAGGATCCAAAATCGCCCTCAACACCAATCATTCAACGGACCCAGACGCCAATAAATTCAAATTATAAAACTACTTTTAACGTTGTACCGTCATTAAATTTATCTAATAATAATACCGCTACTATTAATGTACAAAATGCCTTACCTTTATTAGAGGAATTATGCTATACTACTCCAGCCGAGTGGTCTAAGTGGTTACAAACCGTCAATTCCTTTTATCATAAAAAGACTGCTGCCGTTTCACAACTTGTTAAAAAACCCTTCGATAATCGTCCACACTTATCTATCTCAATAGGTTCCTTAAATGTAATTGCTTTATTGGATACAGGTTCCTCATGTTCCCTTATAAATAACGAAATATATAACAAAATAATAACAAAATATCAAAATTCAAATTATTCCCGAGAAAACTTCCATAAATTTAGCTGACGATAATCAAATACATATAACCGGTTCCCTTAAGTTAAAAATTCGAGTAGAATCTCTTGAACGTGAGATTTTATTTTTGATTGTGCCTACATTAGCTTATCCCTTTCTACTAGGCGTTGATTTCTGTAAACTTTTTAATCTGTCACTTTATTTCCAGGATTTTTCATGGCAAACCTCTATTAAAACGAATTCTTGTGCATCTACAGGAATATCTAACAAAATCTCTCTTACTGACTCCCAAAATGTAACTCTTAACGCTACAATTGACAAATTTCGCAAACTTAATACCTCCGAACTTGGTTGCGTTACGACTGCGACACACGTTATCTCTACAGGTGATGCCCTTCCCTTTAAGCAACGTCAATATCCCTTATCGCCTGCATTACAAAAGCATTTGCATGCTGAAATAGACAAAATGTTAGAATCTGGTGTTATCTCTCCCTCAAATTCACCTTGGACGTCCCCCGTATTACTAGTTCGGAAAAAGAATGACGAATGGCGTGTCTGTTTTGATGGCAGGGAGTTAAATTCTGTTACTGTTTCAGACGCTTACCCTTTACCAAGAACTGACTCGATTTTAAGCCGGCTTCGTAACGCAAAATTTATCTCATCTATCGATCTTAGACAAGCTTTTTATCAAATACCTCTCGACTTATCTTCTCGTCAAAAAACTGCTTTTTGTGTCCCAGGCCGAGGTCTTTTCGAATATAATTTTTTGCCATTTGGTCTCTGTAACGCTCCACAAACTTTACAACGTACTATGGATCAAACGTTAGGTCCTATCTTACATCAAGAACGTGCCTTTGTATTTTTAGATGATATCTTAGTTATCTCAAGTTCTTTCGATGAACATATCGCCACATTAGATGAAGTTGCAGAACGTTTAAACGCAGCAGGTTTTAAGATAAACTGGGAAAAGTCTCAATTTTGTCGTTCATCCCTCACATTTCTTGGTTTTATTATCGATGGAACAGGCTTACGAGCAGATCCTGCTAAAGTTGATGCTATTACTAAATTTAAAACACCTAAGACTGTTACCGAAATCAAACGTTTAATTGGAATGATTAGCTATTATCGCATCTTTCTACCCAATCTTTCAACTATATCCGCACCCATTACTGCTTTAATTAAAAATAAAAAGAAATCCCAAACTATCGAGTGGAATTTAGAATCCCAACAGGCTTTCGAACAAATTAAAACATTAATCACTTCAGCACCTATCTTAATCTCTCCAAATTTCGATGATAAGTTTTTTATACAAACCGATGCTTCACTCACTGGTTTAGGTGCAATGCTATTCCAGGTAAACAATGGTTTAGAACATCCAATCGCCTTTGCGAGCCGTGCCTTAACTTCTGCCGAACAAAAATACTCTGCTACCGAACGAGAACTATGTTATCTTTGGCATCGAGAAATTTAGAGGATATGTTGAAGGTACACACTTTACCGTAATCACTGATTGTGCAGCACTCACTTGGCTTAATAACTTGAAACAGCCCGCAGGTCGTTTGGCAAGATGGAACTTGCGTATATCTCAATTTACTTTCGATGTTAGGCATAGGCCTGGCAAATTAAATATCGTACCTGATGCCTTATCTCGTGACGTCGTTTCTCTTAACCTCCCAAATTTAATTCTGGATACCTGGTACCTCAATATGATTAAAAAAGTTTCTGATAATCCCGACAAATTCCCTACCTTTCGTGTAACTAATAATAGACTATATAAATTTGTATCTTCGTCCCCACATAAAATATCGAATATACCTGAATGGAAACTTGTCGTGCCCACTGCAAATCGCAGTGAGGTACTCAAATTATGTCACGATGATCCCATAGCTGCACACCTTGGTGTTACAAAAACTCTCGCTAAAATATCTGAATTATATTACTGGCCCACACTTAAGCAATCTGTTTGTCGCTACATCAAGAGCTGCAAAATTTGTGGTTCCCATAAGAGTTCACAAGATGCTCGTCCTGGTTTAATGGGTAACTTTAAGCGTGTATCTTATCCCTTTCAATTAATATCGCTTGACTTATTAGGACCTCTCCCCCGATCGAAAAGAGGTAATCAATATCTTTTAGACGTTACCGATTGGTTTTTTAAATTTGTTATGGTGCAACCCTTACGTAAAGCTACATCTGCAGCTATAATTAAATTTCTAGAACAAAATGTCTTTCTTATCTTTGGTGTCCCCCAGATTATTCTTTGTGACAATGGTGCACAATTTATCTCTAAAGATTTTCAGAATTTCGTTAAAAGTTATAAAGTACAAAAAATTTGGTTTAACGCAAAATATCACCCCCAAGTAAACCCTACCGAAAGAGTAAATCGAGTTTTAATTACCGCTATTTCGTCCTATATTAATTCAGACCATACTACATGGGATGAACATATCTTTGAAATTGCTCAAGCTTTGCGTACATCTAAACACGAAGCAACCCAATTCACTCCGTCATTTCTTGTTTTTGGAAGATATACCCCAATCGATGGGAGTTACTATGGTTTAGTGCCTGACGATACTAACGTAATTGAATTTGACGATAAAGTACGTTGGGACAAGGACCAACAGTCATTACCTTCTATCTTTAACGACGTTAGAAAAAATTTGTTAAAAGTTTACGAAAAAAGCAAGGACCACTATAATCTACGTAAACGAAATATTTCCTTCGCCTTGGGCGAACAAGTTTGGAAAAAGAATTATGTCTTATCGGATGCATCTAAGAAATTTTCTTCAAAATTAGCCCCTAAATTCATTCTTTGTAAGGTCACTCGTGTCATTAGTCCCCTTATCTACGAACTTCAGGATGCTGAAGGAAAACGCCAAGGCAGGTGGCATATTAAAGACCTTAAGCCATTCTCTGCCGACCCAAATGCTAATTAAATTTTTCACGTTCCATGCTCCTCACCATTTACCTAATATTTTTTTGTTTTCACCATCAATTAGTAACTTTAATTACTTATTCCTTCTCTTATACACCTACGTTTTATACGTTTAACTCATTTACCTTAAACCTTTTTCTTTTGGTTGACTTTCCCTTGACCATACCGTTACTTATATGTCACTTCATCCTCTACACCCCCAAATATAACCCTGTCGTTTTATTTAATCAACCCTCGAGCTTTTCCTACTGCATATTATTTGGTTTTTAGTATTTCTCTTATATGGTTTAATTGTGTGGTAATTGTCGTAAAGGCGTCGCCGTGGATCAATGTAGTAAGCGTAAGACTACGGATCCCAAGGTCCCGGGTTCAAATCCCGACACGGCCGACTGCTTGAAAAATGGCAGGTGAGCATTTTTCACAAATATTACGCCCTCGTTCGGATGAGAGGTTAAATGGAGGTCCCGTGTGTGAGTGTTGTCACGCACGTTAAAGATCCCTACCTTGCCTGGAACGGCAAGGGTTCGGCAAAATTCTAAATTTTCAGGCAACAAAAAACTCGCCTCCTGGCCAATGTAGTACCTTCGGGTGGAGCATTGGAAATGTAAATTTACGGTAATTGTCGTAACTTTGGTTGAAATAACTCATTGAATTTTTATGATTGGTTTTAGCTGATGTTGAGTGGATGATTTTTTTTCCTTGGGCCAACATAGGAGTCATGACCTATGCCATTGTAAGAAATAGTTCATATTCGCAGTTGCAAAGACTAGGACTACCTATTCCATGTGTTTTTCTTCTGAATTATTGCAGTCGCCTACATTATACTACATCATTGTTTCTTTCTTTTTCTATTAAATCTACATAACTTATGAACATTTTTTTTCATTGTTTTTTATTGAACTTTGTGGTGAGATGCTATTGCTTCTTATTGTTATCTTATTAAACTCTCGGTTGTTTTAGCATATTGGGACAGTGTATCTGTATTTAACTGCTTATTATTGGGCATTTTTGTGTGTTTAGGGTGCTACCATTTTGAGAAACTACCTTAAAACAGTTTGTTTTTGTGTGTTTGTATCTGTAATGATACTTTTAAGTTGTCGTGTCTACCTTTGTCTGATTTTCTTATCGTAGTCAATGTACTCGTTAGGAAAATGATCGTACTAGCTCTCTTAGGAGTCTAGTGAATTTTAAAAATGTGTATACCTTATCTTGTCGGATTAATATCGCAGGTGGTCCTTCAGACTGCGCTGTGTTTTACAGGGACAACTCTCTACCTTCTCTTGGACGCTTGTCCAAAAACTATACTTTTTTCTTAACCCGCTATCTCCGCTATGCCTTATTCTTCTTTCGGTGGACCTGTTCTTGTCCCGGAACACCCGTCTGCCACATAAGAATGATGTTCCCTCATTCCGAGCTACTAGTCACATTGGCTGGTTGAGTAGCGCTTTGCTATCCACCTTTCCCTCTGTCGCTTTTGCTCAATGCGAGCCCTTCCTCTACTTTCTTCTACCTGGAAGTGCCTCTTATGCACTCCAAAAAACCAACCTCCTTCTTTTTACCTTTCCTATTTCTACTGCCGTTTCATTTCTGTTAGTCACCGTGTGGTTGCGCGGGAGGTTTTCACAGACACCTGGACCATGTCTCTGCGAATCTTTCGTGGGGTCATGCGGTGCCGCTGTCAGTGCATGGGCTCTGGCAGTGAAGGTATGTATGAGTGTGTGAATGTGTGAGTGCATGTGTTTATATCTATATATCGATATAACGTGTGGGTATCGGGTGATAGTATGTATCACCGATATCAATTATCGCCGGGTGCAGGAATGCACCCAAATGTCTTTGCCGGTCTCTCGTGCCGTTTATTGCAAACGGATCTGCTTCACAAGTTTCTCTTTTTAGAGGGCACGAGTCAATCCCATTTAAACAGCTCTACTGGAGCCACTCTATTTGTTGTTATTCATTGTCTTGGGTAATAACTAGGCCAATATCTTTGTCTTCTTTATTATCTTTGACAATACCCTTAGTTTTAATATCGTTATCTTACTGATTACCTTTAATAATAACTTTAGTTTAGTCTCGTTATCTTACCGATTACCGTTAGTAATAATTTTGGTTTAATTTCTCGTTATCTTACCGACTACCGTTAGGAATGACTTCGAGTTATTTCGCGTTATCTTACCGGTTATCTTTAGTAATAACTTTTTTAAATTCATGTTACCTTACCTACTATCTCTTATAATCACTTTAACTTAATATCGCGTTATCTTATCTAGTATCTCAAATAACAACTAAAGCTTAATACCGTTATCTTATTCATTACCTTTGAGGATAACAACTTAAGCTTAATACCATTATCTTATCTATTATCATTAACATCAATTTGAGATCTTATCTTATCTTTTTATCGTCCTAACGTGTGGTATATATGACCAGACGTGGGAATTATTTTTTTCCTGAAATTTAAGAGAAAAAGCTAACCCGATTTAGAAATGTAATTTGTAGGGTAGCATATAAGGATTTAGTAGGTGGTACTTTTGGTAAATTTGTTGATTCACAACTGTGTCATGGACAAGTTTCAAATGTGCATCGTTGGAAAACCAAATTACTAGTAACAAAATTTGCTAGAGTGGAGAGTGACGCACTCCATGAACATTTTTAAATTTGGGCACTTCTTGCCAAAAAGAAGAATAGTTTGATGCAACATTCATGTGTGTTTGCGCATAACAACTTTTATGTTAGCTTTAGTTAGATAGGTTTAGATAGTTTAGGCGACTTGTCGCACCCGTGTTAGTTTAAGTAGTGTTTCATGCTCCCCGACAAATTTGTGCTGTCGATAATTAGTGTAGTCAAAGACTATCGGGCTACCTATTCCGTTTCCTGGTAATTCGGTAGACGTGTTATCGGTCGAAAAACCAGGTGGCGCCTTATATAAACATTTTGTAGGTTTTAAGTTAGGGTTTATGTAGAGTAGTTAGGATTTAGATTTTAGGCTGTTACTGTGCTAACAGACTTTTTCTTTTTTTAAGTTTTTTCTTTTGTGGCTTTGTCGCGATTGTTACGTGCCAAGGGTCACTTTAACATTGTATTTAGGTTAAGTTGTTGTATGGAAGTTTCCCGCCATATTTTCAAATACGCGAGACGCGGGAATTTTTAAATAGACTAAGTGTGTGCTTCCGTACATCAGAGTAGTGCATTTACGCAGTGTGCTTATCCCTAGAGGGGTATAGCAATACTAGACAAAGGGTGGGGGAGTTCCGCGATTCTCGAACGATAACGTGGCTTTTTACCTGGTGCGTGAAGTTAAGTGCACGTTTTTGTCTGGTAACGTATCGTTAGGGTTTACCTATGTAGAAATCCCTTCCTAATTATTGTTTGTTTGTCTACCTCTACCTCCTTCCCGCCCAAACCCTACATAGGTAAGAATTTGCCGCCACCTAGGACTACCGAACTTCACGCCTGAGGATGACCTCATGTCCACCTTAGCTAGCCGGAGCTGATTCGTACGCATTTGAGAGCGTCGACGTATCATCTCTAATTCCTCCGGAAGGAGCCCCGATGGACTTCAGAGAAGCCAACTGTAACGCAATCCCGCCGGATACCGGATTCCTTATGTAAGTAATCCGTTACTTAATTTGCATGCCTTATTCCTTGTGTTTGAATTACGGAAATTTACGTAGTATTACGCAATATCTGACACGTATTGGTAGTTGACCTCGCCCCAATCTGTATAAGAGTTCGCGCTGCCAACTGCTGATAGTGTCTATTACACCACGCTACCGGTGTTGTATTTATCAAACTTTGTAAATATAACCACCGGCGTGGCATGTAAGAATGCAGGAAGACGTTAGGGATTAATATGCAGGGACAAAAGATTGATGTGCTTAGATTTGCAGATGATATAGTGGTATTAGCATCTAGCAAATAAGAGCTCGAAGCAGCTCTTAATGAAAGAGAAACAGTTCTACAGACAGATACTGTATGAAAATTAACAAAATTAAAACTAAAGTAATAGTATCTAAAAACGTTCATCATCAACAAGAAGCGTAGCTGATTTCTTTTAAAATAATGCCCAGTTAACATTTCAGAATTTGGCAATTTTAAAAAGTTGAAATTTGATTACACATTGAGAAAAATTAATTTACGGATTTTAGCTCTTTGATCAGTTAAAAAAACAAGTCTAGTTCTATATTAGGTCACAGATTGATATATTTCAAGCAAATATTATAAAATTCATCTGATATTGTGAATTGTTGGCTTATTTTTGTTTTAGTATTTGGAATTTTTATCAATAGAGCCGATGCGAGATCTTGGATATCTTGAATTTTCAGATTATACAATTCTTTCGATCTGCAAGCTTTCATTATTCCCATGGTAAAGCAACCTTAAAACACGTTTTTAAATACTGTACACGTTGTGTGATAATTATACCTTAGTTGCTAAATAAATATTATCATGTGCTTAATTTATTAATTTGTTTTTGAGTAACATTTCGACTTTTTTACTAGATATCCTTCTCATTTTCGTTTAAAAAATGCTCTCAAGTTTGATTAGGTTTCTATACAAATATTATTTATTGTAATGGTGCTTTCTATTGAGTAAATATTCCACGATGAAGACAATGAATATGCATCAGAAAGTTCTCCAAAATATGCCATTACAACGTTTTCTGAGAAGGATGTTGTATGCTTTGTTACTTGCCAATTCATAAATACCTTGCAGATTTGCTCATATTTGGTCTTTGATTTTTGGGGCAATAACGACAAAGAACGAATTTGTGCCTTTTGTAACATCAGGTAGAGTAAATAATTTTGGTTTACTATCAGAATCCATTGTAACATGTTTAATTTGAGCAATAATTATTCGCATTGAATTACGGGGATAATGCGCTAAGTGTGCCTTATTCTTTATTAATCTTCTTATATTAAAATATCTGTGTGACATAAAGTTACTTCGTCAAGCTTCTCTAGCTGTTTCGTTCGTATTTCCCCACCTCCAACGTCGCTATCATTCGGTTCCCGCTTTGTCGGATTAGTCGCCCGCTAACAACTGCCTTATCAAGATGTATTGCCGGCTAGAGGCATGCGACCTTCGGCTAAATTACTTATGTAAACGGGTCAGGTCGTGATAGACCTGAAACCACTTTGATAACTTCTACTGACGGTTGGTAAATTATACATTTTACGAACTAATTTAATTTGGTTTTCATTTATTTAGCGCGTCAACGAAGAATTTGCCAACGAGGAATTCGCCATCGAAGAATGATAGATAAAGAACGAGAGAAGATGTTGGTTTTGATGGCAGTCGTCCCAAGTTAGAAATGGCTTGTAACATTGTTTGGAGCTTTTGAATTTCTGTCCAGATTTGTCTTGGAGAACAGGGGCAGTTCCGTTCGTTATTAGATATAAGAAATTTTTGCATGTGTTTTGAATGTCGTAAAAATTTGATAAACAGACTATCATATAAAAAGCACGAAAAGTTGCTATTATGTTTACGAACATATAATCTGTTAATTCTCAATTATTGTTGAATTGGTTTTACAAGCCGTAGAACGAAATTTTGTCAAGTTAGGTTTATATAATTACAAGCTTTGTTCCATTTGAACCTTAGATAGATTTCAAGGTATATTTTCGAAGTCATACTTTTTTGTGTTGTAGCACAGTCGAAGTCATACTTTTTTGTGTTGTAGCACAATTGAAAGATGTTGCCATGAAAGCAGATGCTTCGTGCAGCTGTCATAAAGCTTAAATTAAACATTCCTCAATCTTGGAATTAGCTCTTATTTACAGATTAATTATAAAATCTAAATATGAAAATTTAAATACACGCTGTGCAATAATTTAGAAACTGTAATCTACCTGAAAAGATGTCCAGGTTGCGTTAATTCAGTATATTGTGATTACAAATTATTTTAATCAAATGTTTAAAGCAAGTTTAGGTTTGAAGAGCAGTCTTTTGCTTTAAAAAGCCAAATTCTTGACTTTGTTATAGATGTTATTGATGAATTTTTTTTTAGTAAACAATTAATTAAACTTTGAGATTTTTATTTTGGTCAAATGCGATCAAATCTGATAACATAAAAGTAGAATATTTGAGTAATAATTTTGTGCCAATATCATATTGGATATACATTTTTTTGTTTTTGATACTTTTATAGGACACAAATGGTGTTCTACATTTTTATTTATTTAATCTTTGTAATTTCTTACAGGAACTGTGTCTTATTTTCATAAGACAGGTTTTTGATAACGAAGGCGATCGTTTTATCTTTGGGTCTCCGCGTCCGCCCTTAGAATTGTGCTTTGCTATTATCGTGATTATCTCAGGACTTGGTGGCGCCTATTTAACTTAGTTTTGCAAACAAAATTCGACTCCCCCCCCCCTCCACTTCTTATTGCTCTACCCAGGAATAGACCCCTAGCTATGTCAGAAGATTTTTGTTTACTGGCGCCCATTAAGAAAAATAAGTTTCACTAGCGCACACCATAATAAAAACTACAAAATTCGTATCACTGACATCCACGTGGGGCTAGCAAGAAAAAAATACATATCACCATACCACAATAATATGACAAACAATTCAATGAATATCGTAAACAATTATAAGTTAGCATTTGACAGAACTAATACGCTATGATGTGGAGTCATTATCGCACAGCACTTTTGTTAAAGATGATAGTTAATCCATTGGATGTGGAAGTGTTGAATAATAATTCTGCAATGCATTTCATTCTAAAGTGTTGGGTTATGAATGTTTTTCTACTCCCGTTTAATATTACATTCATTATTGATGCAGTTTTTAATAAGTAATAGTCATCATTATCAAAACATTGCATAAACATTCATAACTCAAAACTTAGAACGAACCACATTTCGGAATTATCATTATTCAACACTTCCACAACCAATGAATTAACCATCGTCCCTTATCAAGAGTGCTGTGCAATAATGACCTGATACATAATAGCATATTTGTTCTGTCAAAAGTTTTCTTAAAAGTTGTTTCCGATACGTATTTGTTAATTTTTGTAAATAAATTTTAAAAACTTCAACAACTTAATAGATTGTCGTAGAAAAAGTATAGTATTCTACTCGCATGCAATGCTGTTATTCAGTGAATAATAGCCAACATTACATGCTCATAGAATAATATACTATTATGCACCATCTTTCGATAATGATCACTATTACTTGTAAAAAATTTCAATAATGAATGTATTATTAAATAGTAAAAATACATTTACATCATTTTTACTTGTTTAAATGATACACCTATTGGTACATGATGGGTGCAAATTAATTTTAAAATTGGGGCAATCGACTGCATTGCCGACAATTTTTTTTTACTACAGATGAACAACAAATTGGCTCAGCAACTTCGCTGTTGACCTTCAGCCATCTTGTAAATATAATATCTTAAATTAAATTCCGAATTTGGACATATAATTGAAAGATATTTTCCATTAAATTGTTTAAATATCCAACTACAATATTATTTGGCTAATAATAACAAAAATGAGCATAGGTATTGTACTGATGCCAATTTTCTTTTCCTTCTTCTGAAAAACGTTTGTATTTTGAGTTAATACACTATTGAATGGACCTGTGCGATATTAAGTGCCAGTGTGTGCACTCCACTGTGAATAAACCGCATTCCTTTTATATCTGTCGACTGTAATATAAATAACTGTTATAAAGCAAAAACTATGAATAAAAACCTAGAATTCCATTAAAACAAAATAAATTTTTCAAAAATAATTTTATTATCAACTTTTTAACTCCTAATGGTATATAAAAATAGTATGTAACACAAATTAATTCGTAGGAAAAAAAAACGAAAATATGGAATGTACATCACAACTCATGTTGGTGTAAAAATTCCTACTTCTACATTTAAAAAAAGTTATTTATATAATACTATAAAGTAATGGAACACAAAATATTTTTAAACATGTATTAAGTAACACAAACTAATTCCTAGAGGAAAAAAACAAAAATATGGAATGTACATCACAACTCATGTTGGTGCAAAAATTCCTACTTCTATATTAAAATAAAAGTTTATATAATACTATAAAGTAATGGAACACAAAATATTTTTAAACATGAAAGTAATTAAAAGAAAAATATGATACAAGCAAGTATTAAGCCAGCTATGACGTTCATTTCATTCTTTGGAGCACTGTTGCAAAAGTCTGTCGTACAAGTATAACAATCCATACTTTTGAGATTACTACCAAGTTCAACCACACCTGTTAGCAACTTGCAGCCCACTTCACCAGTTGCAACAGTACAATTTCGGATTACAAAATTATTTCCATTATTATCTAAAAAAAAAAGATGCAATAAAATGTATCAATGTAATCTCAACAAAATTATAAAACAAATTAGCTATCAATAAATTCAGAAGTATAAATTTGTTATGCCAGAAGCATCAATGTGGTGTCGTGTGGTGTAAATGAAATTACCACAAGATGAAGGCTTATTGGCTGTGTACAAGACATTTTCCAATAAAATGCAAAAACAGAGAGTATTCTCGTGACAAAATAATATAATAGTTAAAAAATATGTAAACTTACAGCAGAGCGCTTTTGGCGTTAACCATCTTCGGTGCACTACAAGTAAGCACATGAAAGTTATACAGATCAAAAATTAACAAAGATGGTTACATACTGTTAAGTTATTTTAAAAACTTATATTCCATCAAACTAATTCAATAAATAGAGAACATTTAAATTATTAAACTAATATCATATAGTAAAAGACTAGTTAACAAATTGATTTTTCCAATAAATATGGATTACATCAGGTTTGCATCGTTGATGAAGTTGAAAAGTAAAAATTGTTATATTTCTATAATGACAAGTACAGAGTGCAATCCGAAACCTGCATCACTGCAGTAAAACTGTAATATATAAAATTTCCAACAAAATAAGTTGTCGACTGTACTGTTATAAATCCTTTATTTTTGTATCTAATCAAAATATTTTGTTTTACCCTTGATTCTGATACTTTTGTATATTAAATAATCCAATACACGTTAATACGTGCTACAATTTAACTTGGAATTACAATTTACAAAGTATTGTGTCGTCCCAGTTGATCACATAATTACCAACTATTTCGCGTGTTCCTAACCCGTATGTTATGATATCTAAGGTTTACAAGTTCTGTTCGCCAAATATGACAGGTTCACTTTTCGATTTCGGCTTGAAGCGAAAGATCGCCGGCTGTTTATCTAACAGTCAAGAAAAAGAAGGAAACTGAGTTTTCCTGGCGTAAATGCCGTAATAGGTTGGACAGTTAGTCAACGTTGTCCAAGACAACTTATGTGAACAAATAACTCAAACCTCCCAACTGTTTGTTTGGTTAGGTAATTAATCAAAGTTTATAATGAAATTTGTTACAGTGCAACTTCGTTTAATTCCAATTTCTATTACGTGCAAGAATTTTATTTACGCAATATGGTTGTGTTCAATTTTGTAGATGTTTAAATTACATCTTGTCATCGTGGAACGTATTTGGTATTTATGTTGACAGCAGTCCTATAGGACAAGGTATCGATTCCAAGCCCGCATCTACACATGTTGAATCGTTGGCTCGCAACATGGGCTCAAAGGTTAACAGGTCGTTGCCGCCATATGGTAAGACCATTTAATTTCCTAAGATTTTTGCTGCATGTGCAGTGTATCATTCTGTATATTTATATATATATATATATATATATATATATTATATATATATATATATATATATATATATATATATATGTCTTATTAAGTGAAAAGTTGCAAAGTACTTAATGCTCTGTTTTATGCAAGTAATTAATCAATAGACTACAAATAACTTTTGTAATATATTTTGTAAAAAGGCTTTTCCTTTTTATAAATAACTGACTTATTAGTTGCAAAGTTTAATGTATAAATTTTAAAGAAATTGCTTATCTTGTTTACTACAAACTATATGTCAAGACGTTCAATTTAAGTGATCAAAATAATAAATTTTGCTTATTGAGAAATGCAATAAATATGTAAAGTCTTCGTAGCACTACCCCAGACTATTAATTATTCAAAGTAAATGTTGTTACTAAGATTTCAGAATACAAATTAAGATTTAGTAGAATTAAAAGTAAAATTCAGTTTTACACCTTTTGAGTAAAACAGTTATTTCTCTCGTAAGAATTAATTTTTTATTAAATCGCATTTATAATGTACATATTTGTTTTAGAAAAGAATATAGAATTTTTTTTTTTTGAGATCAGTTGATTATCTTATAATTATTAATTTCTCCAAAGGTTTCAAGGTAGTTGCAAGAATTCATTCAATACAAATGCATATAACGATATAGTGATGACTAATAGAAATTGAAAACAAAGGTTTCGAGTTGATTCCAGCTGATCAGACATAAGTAACATTTTTGTTATTAATAGTTATGTTTCAGGGCAATCATAGAACTTCGTTACTTCAGTGAAGGAGTAAGTAACATATATGTGGTAATCATGTTTTCGATTTAAAGACGTTAGACATAATTTAGGTTTCCAAATTTCCCCTTAAGCAATTTGATACAGTCAGTTGCGTTATAAAAAAATTTAGGTGGCGGCCATTATTTCATTTTCAACTCTATTAAACCCACTGACCCAATCTCATGCGACCATGGGTCAAAAGCTCAGCTAGCTAAAAGTCTTAAGAGTTTTCTTTTTCTAAAAGCAGTTTTCCATCCCAACCTTACCCTGGGCTTGTAACTGTTATACAAGAATTCTCGATACGTTAAATAAAATCAACCACGATTTTTTAATTCTTACAAAATTAGTGAAATATGAATCATGTGTATTTGATAATTTTAAAATCCAATGGAGTTCCATCAATTTGAGTGTTTAAACAAGTGTTATTTCTTAGTAATTCTCTTTCAATTTCAAGATCTGTCAAGAAGTCAAGTCTATTAAAGTTTTTTTGAGGTAATATTATGTATTAATTTTGAATGCAAATTAGGATCGAAAGTGTGTTTGCTGTAAGGTATGTGGTAACCGAATGCTGATTTATCTACTTTATTCAAATGTTCTTTTATTCACACCCTTAATGGTCTGCAAGTTCTACTAATATAGGTGGCCTGACAATCTCTACAATTTAGTTTATATACACCACTTTTTAACGATGGTTCTATAGGATCTTTAGAGTGAACTATATGTTGTTTCAACATATTATATACGATATGAATGAAACTGTAATTGAGTTACTATACTTTTCTATTGATTTTTGATTTTAGTATTAAGGTTGGACTCTATAAAAGCAATTGAAATGAATTATTTTTCCGAATGTATGTTCAATTAGAGTGATATATACATGTTGAATCAGTTTTTTATTTTTTATACTATTGATCAATTTATAAATAAGGTTGGAATTTTATCCATCGTTAATTGTAGTTCGGTTTAAAGATAAAGGAATATTGGTAAGTCTGTGTAGTATGTAACAGTTGAAGTGCCATTTTGCTTTGCCAACAATGGTTCGAAGTTGCTGGTATAAAGTGATCAGTTTATGTAGGTTTTCTATAAATGTTATAATGTAATTGATTATTATCTTTAAAAATCGTCAGATCTAGAAAGTTAAGCTTATTTTCAGATTCTATTTCCAAAGTGAATTTAATATTAGGATGAACCTTATTAATATTATACAAAACGTTTCGAGCAGTTTCAGCTGTACCTTTAATGAAAATCAAGCAATCGTCAATATAACGAAACCAGTGTATAATCTATGGATTCCTATCAGTTAAAATAAATTTGTTTTCCAAACGATTCATAAAAACACCAGCAAGAAATGAAGAGAGGCTACTTCCCATCACTAATGATTTGTACTGTTTATAGCATTTGTTATTGAAAACGAAGAAATCTTGTGGTAAACAAAAATTCAATAAGGTCAAGGTTGAAATTACATTGTCTTCACCAACGTTGGCAGATCGCAAAAAATCTCCAACAAGTAAAGTTTATAATTTAGGTACAGAAGTAAAAAGGTTACTTATATCAAATGACAGCATAGTGAAATGCAATTTCTGTACGAGATACAAAGTATTACTTATCGAATGAATTGATTTAAATTTAGTTCAATTTGTAATTAAAACTAAAATAAATTTTGATAATTTTGCTACTGGAGTATTTATGAAACTTACAACTGGCCACATATGAATTCCATTTCTGTGAATTTTAGACAATTCGTACAACCTAGGTGTAATAGGGTTGCTAGAAATTAAAGTTTTAGGTGCCTCATGGTCTGTTAAAAAATCACTGCAATTGTTGACAAAAAATTTTGTTTTTTTTTAAATAAATTTGTTAATAGGATGTCTGTCTAAGAGTGGACGTTTTTTCTTCCAAAAAGTTTCAACTTTTTGGCTATAATCTAATTTATCGTGAATTAACTAAACAATTACCCTTGTCTGCTTGATGAAAATAAGATTATTATCTTTAATTTTCTTCTTAATAGATTTTAATAATTTATAATTCTGTAAATCATTTGTCGAAACTTTATTATGGTTATAATTCTTCATTTTATGTACGATACAAAAGGTATCATCTCTCAAAGTAAATTTATTAATATTTGTAGTGATACATTCTATCGCTACGTCTATTTCGATAAAAAGCTCCTTTAACTTTTTCATTGTGATGTTATTAGTAAAAGCAAATTTAAGCAGTAATGCTCGATAAATTAGATTATATCTAAAAAGGTGAAGCTTTTTGCAAGTAATTATCACACTCATAGACAGAAATCCTATTAACAAATTTATTCATAAACAAAATTTTTTGTCAATAACTTCGATGATTTTTTAACAGAACACGGGGCAACTAAAACTTTAATTTCTAGCAACCCTATTATACCTAGATGTACGATTGCCCACAATTCACAAAAATTGAATTCCTATGACGCCAGTTGTAAGTTTCATAAATACTCCAGTAACAAAATTTATTTTAGCCTTACAAATTGGACTAAATTTAAATTAATTCATTAGGTAAGTAATACTTCGGATTTCATACAAAAATTGCAGAATATTGTAACAGGCCGCCCTGTAATAAATCGTAGTTATTAATTTAAAGTATGTTATTCCTGTTATACGATAAGTTTAAGTGTGTCGGGTAGTAGTGTTTTACATACATGAGGACGTTCGCATCATGTGGACACGGCAGGTTGTTGTGGGGGTTGCACAGATCGACAGATGCAAACGAATGAGGAGTAGAATTAAACGTCCAACCAGTAAAAACGTCGGGTGATTTTAGTTAAGTTTTGTCGAGGTAGATTTGCAATACTAGTGTCAATCATGGGTGTTTTATGATCGAATAAGATTAGTAATCAAAGAGACACTAATTATATAACTTTATGGCGGGATCTGGGGGGATCGAACTTAAATTTTACACCAGAGGGTACAATGCACCCAATTGTTTATATAAAGAAGCTTGAAAGTATTTTTGAAGAGGCTGGTGTTCCAGAACACCGCAAAATTGCATTAGCAGTCAGCGGCTTACGCAGTTCAGCCCAAGACTGGGGTTCGTTAAAAGACAAAACTGTAGAAAATTTTCAGGAATTCAAGGTTCTGTTTTTAGATCGTTACTGGGGGATAGAGGAGGAAAGGAAGTTGTTTAACAGAATTAGATTTGGGTCTTACGAACAGGGTTCGAGAGCGGATTATTTTCTGAAGCTTGTTAGAGAGGTAGGATTTCTTACTCATCAGATGAGGGAAAAAGAGATTATTTCTATGGTAAAAAATCACTTTTCTACGGAAATACAGCGAGGAATTATTAATTGCTTTCCATGGACAGTGGATGAAGTTGAAAAATATTTGAGAGAAGTAGATATGACAAAGGGAAATCATAGAGGTGGGTCGGATTCAAATTGGCGAGATAGATCACAGAATTTTAATCAAGCCAGTGGCACCCGCACAAACAATAGGTCTAATAGATCTAACGCTAATAATGCAACGACTAACTAGTCGAATAGCAGGCCGCTACAAAATAATGACTGGGGCTAGAGGGGCAAATTCCCGTAGTTCCAAGGGTAACAAAAATAATGATCAGACATCTACGGTGGCGACGTTATTCAATACTGACGGTCAAAATTTACTGTTGGAAAAAGAAATTGATCTTAAACCAGTTATATGGGCGCTGATGTTAAAACTGAATATTGAAACTTTTACGGTTAGAGGGTTAGCTGATTCGGGTAGTCAGGTAACGTGCGTTTCGAAGGAATTTTTGGCAAAAGTTATCGAAGTTAATTCTAAGATTTCGCGTCTCCCATTTGTTTCTATGACCTTGGTAGGGGCGATAGGAAACAAAAATTGCATCATGAGAGAGCAGGTTTATTTAAAGTTGGAATTTCAGGAATTTGAAATTTCATATCCATGTGTAGTAATGCCGGGATCTGATAAGAGACATAATTCTGGACTGTGATTTCTTTATGGACCAGCAATTAAAATATTTTTCTAAGAGTTGTTTATCAGGACTGTTTCAGGATTGTGAAAATAGGTTTTCTAATGGAACCCAATCCCGATGTGCACGTAACAATTTGCGAGGTTTGGGAGGACGGACCCCAAGAACTCCAAGTAACAAAAGAAATTAAATCGTATGAACCTTCTGAATTAAGGGCAGTAGCCAACCATGTGAAAGTTTTTTCAGAAAGTGAAAAAGATAGCTTATATGGGTTGTTGATAAGTTTTAAAGAGATTTTCTCTGACCAACCGGGTCGCACAATGTTATATCAACATAAAATTGTTTTACACGATTATTCGCCATTTATGGAAAAATCGTACCCTATCCCTCACGCTTATAAAAGCGAAGTGAAGAGGCAAATTGAGGAGATGGTTGCATGGGATGTTATTTTTATTTATTTATTTATTTCAGAAATTCATTTCCATAGGAATGTACATAAAAAAACAAGTCAACATTCACTATTACCTATAGAAACATTAAATATAACTTTAAAATTTTAAATATAACTCTGTATTTCATATACCACACTATAACTTATGCATACTTGGCAAGTTTCAAACTGTAGGAGAAAAATTCTTCAATGTTGTAAAAGCTCTGAACTACCAAGAAACTTTTTAGTTTAACTCTAAAATTTTTTACATTGTGTGAGGACTTTATTTCTTGAGAGAGACTGTTAAAAATTTTTTGACCTAGATAAGTGGGAGATGTCTTTCCAATTCTATACTTAAAGCTGGGAATCCTGAAATCACTTTTATTGCCAGTGTCATGGTTATGATAGTCGTAGCCATGCGAGTAATCTGCTTTATTCTTATAGATTAGAGTGGCCACTTCTAAAATGAAAATCGAAGGTAGAGTTCAAATACATAATTGCTTAAAAAAGACACGGCAAGATGTAGTTTGTGAAATACTAATGATATTCCTGACCACCCCCTTCTGACAAATAAAAACATCACGAGCATCGGACGATGCACCCCAGAAACTGATTCCATATCTCAGTCTTGAGGAACAATGAGAATTGTATACCAACAACAGTTGGTTTGTATTCAAAAATGATTTAAGGTTTCTGATCAAATAGCAATTTATTTTGCGCACACTTTGTCACAATGAGGTTTCCAATTAAGATTTTGATCTACATTCACACCCAAAAAATTGATACTACAGGTATTGGGGTGCCATTGAGTGTAATGTCAATGTTCACATTTTTGCTATTGTAATTATGAAAAACAAGTTTTTTTGCAGGTTTGACTGGAGAGTAGGAGGATCCTGATTAAAGATTACAATTGTAGCATCATCAGCAGATAAAAACAATGAGCATTCTTTCAAATGCATGTTGATGTCATTGATAAACAAAAAGAATAGCCCAGGGCCCAAAACTGAGCCCCGAGCCACCCCGACCCTATTTTCAAGTACATTCGAGTTAATAGACCTACGTGTGTTGCCCATAGTATGTTGAACCAACACATTATGTGAACAATTGTCTAAATAACTCTGGAGCCATGCTAAAGCTTTTCCTCGAATGCAATACTTCTCCATTTTTATAAAAAGTATCCAGTGCAACACACAGTCGAAAGCCTTGCTAAGGTCACAAAAGGTCCCAACAGGATTCTCACCAGATTCAATGGAATTAATAACGACTTCAACAAACTTGAAAATTGCATCCACTGTGCTACAATTTGGTTGAAAACCGAATTGATTTGTAATTATGATTTTGTTAGAATCAAGAAATTTCGATAGTCTATCCAGATAATAGAAAAAACTGAAATGAGGGCAATTAGACGATAATTATCCAATGAGTCTACATTACATTTCTTGAAAAGAGGAAGAACCTTGGTAAGCTTCAGTTTCTTTGGAAAAACACCATCTCAAAACTGAGATTAATGAGAAAAGTTAGGGGTTCTACAATTTCCCCAAGACTTCTTTTTATAAGAAAATTTGGGATCTCATTGAAACCACTTGACTTTTTTCATTTTAATTTTTTGCCGATTAAAGAAATAAATTCTTCCTCCACAAAAGGAATTAGAAATAGTGAGTTACTGTTGTTCTTTATTTTTGTAGAAAAAGGTACCCTAGGGATGTGACTGATAATCCTATCTGCCACATTTACAAAACACATCAAATTTATTGACCACCAGAGCAGGATCTTCAATTAAAACATCACCATCTTGAATTTTTATTTCACCTTCTGGTTGCCTTGGATTGTTTACAGAGTTAATCAATTTCCAACGGGATCTAAGCAAATTTTGAGCCATGGTTATTTTATTCTGATAAAATAATCTTTTTGTTTCTCGAATTAGGTGAGAATGAGAATTTTTATATGCTTTATAGTAATTCCTATATTCCGGAAAAGATTTTTACCAACGTAAAAAGATCTCTTAAATATTTACTGGATTTTTTGAACATATTGTTAACCCAATTTCTTTTTTTATCATTATTCTTCTTCATGTACTTGCGCTTTAGTGGAAAGTGAATATTAAAATAGAACAAGAATATATTGTGGAAGTTTTCAAAGGCATCATCCACTTTCGTGCACATCATTACATCACCCCAGGTTTCATGAGCTAAATCGCCCAGAAAGTTTAAGATGACTTCTTCAGGATAGGCTCTTACATATTCGTATTTAATTTTGACAATTGGACCCATTTTAATGTTTGTTTGAAATAAAAGTGCTCTGTGATAGGAAAAAAGAGTGTCAATCATAGTAGTTTTTGTTTTGAACACAGAAGTACTAGTAAAAATATAATCCAACGTATAATTTAGACGAGTTTTATCAAAGACTATTTCTGACTGAGAAACTATCACAGAGACTAGCTAAAGTTTTGGATTCATTGCAATTCCTATCCGGATCGAAATTAAAGTCGCCACACAATATAATCTGTATTCCAGGTTTATGAATGCAATTCAAGACCTTATTCATTTGCTTATGAAAAATTTTGAAACTGGTACCATTTGGGGATCTATAACAATTTAAAATTACTAATCTACTATTAACAAGATTAATTGAGATGCCTCAAATTTCGAATTCCATTTCTAGGCAGAAATCTTGCAAGTGTAACGGTAGTGCTGTTATTGTGTTTCGACATCATATTCCAACACCCCCTCCCTTGGTATGAGATCTGCAGCAGCTGGCGGCCAAGTAAAAGTTTGAAAACACCATGTATTTCAAACTTTCCTCATTACACCATGTTTCGTCAATACATAAAAAACTGATGTCATGCTTATTTATAAAATCGGCAGTTATAAGATCGACTTTCAATGTGTTTAAATACTGACAATTCATTGATAACAATAGGAACAAACTTGGCACTACGTTTTCCTGTTTGAAATGGCATGTTAAACTGTTGCCATTATAATAAACATCATTATGGGCCGCTACTCGGAGATTGGTTTGATTGTCCCAACATCTAAAAAAGGTGCAGAGTTTGATGAGCTTAATGACTGATCAGCATTGTACATTTTAGGAGGCTTATCAGTCTTTGGTGACAAAGCTAAATTCACGAATAAGAACATTATTTGGCCAATACAATGGTTCCATAAAGTAGTCCCTAAGGTGATTAGGAACTCCAAGTTTAAATGAACTGAACTTATTATTGCTATTGATTCTAAAACAGATTGTGCCAAGAGCATCTTTTTTTAAATAGCTGATGATATCCTGGGCTGTGCATGCCTCCTCATTTGGCTTATGTGCTTTTCTACTTAAATGAATCCATACCCTCTTGCCAACACCAACGAAAGTGTCATCCGAATTTTCTAAAGTAGGTGCTGCTGATCCAACAATGATTTTCTTTTTAGATCTTTTATTCACAACAGCGGTCCATTGAGATCTGTTATCAATAGGTGGATGTGTTTTGCTCCCAAAAGCCTTCATATCACTTTGTATATTATTAGAGTTGATATTATCATTGTTAAAATTATGATAATTAGAAGAGTTAGTCTTATCTACCTTTAATATACTTAAATCAACTTGCTGAGCACCTTGAAGAAAATTAATTATTGCGTCATTCTTGTTGACCAGATGTTGTCCTGTCTTATCAACAATTTCACAAGTTGAAGTTTTGCTATTTTGAGAACAAATATTGTTAAGGCTTTATAAGTATTTTGTTTGTAGTTGTATTATGCCAATCACAATTAATTTAATTCCTTAAACTATTCCACACATATAACCCCTCCATCATCCCTACCTTTAGTGCAGCGACATAAAAGGGTTGGTAATCTACGAGTGGACGCTATTCAATTTCGTGCTCGCTTCTGTCTTTGGTTCGTGATTTAGTTCGGTGCATCGAGCATCAATAATTAGCAACAATTAGTGAACATTATACAGTCCATAATTATTTGATAGCAGTGCAAGTACAATCAACAACTACAACCAGTGAAAGGTAGGTGATACATTCCTTTAAATTACCATTTCCTTTGTGTGATTGTAAATGCAAAATTAACAAATAATATAAACAATTAATTTAGAACCATCTGCTTGTTGCTTAATACTGCAAATCCTGTCACTACTTGATGTATGAGACCTTTCACAACACTCACTACACTGCACAAATTTATTTGAAACATTTTTTTTGCAATAAATGCACAATTTTTGGAGAACTGGTTCCAGCCCAATTTTATTTTCCGCCATCTTAGAACCCTTGAAGCCCATGCAGACCGAATATGTGAGTCCGCTGGTAGTTGTTTTAAAAAAGGACAATTCCATAAGAGTTTGTTTAGATGCAAGATGTCTAAATAAGAAAATGGTGCAAGATAGGGTGATGCCGCCGAACCCGGCAGAGCTCTGGTATAATTTTACAAACGGGCAGTGTCTAAATGATATGGATCTGACAACCAGTTACTGGCAGATAGGCATCCGGACTGATCACAAAAAATACACCGGTTTTATGTACGAGGGAAACACTTTTGTGTTTAAAGTTTTGCCATTCGGGCTCAGCACTTCAGTTGGGGGGTCATTTATTAAAGGTCTGAGTAAGATACTAGGTCCTGATGTCGAATCTTTTATGATCACATATGTCGATGACCTCATTTATTCAAAAAATTCGGAAGACCATTTGCAGCACCTCCGAGTTGTGTTTCGAAAATTCAAGGAAGCGGGGGTAACAATAAAAATTTAGCTTTGCTCGGAAACGGATTTTGTTTCTTGGCCATTGGATAACAGATGCGGGGTTGGAAATGGATCCGGCTTGAGTGTCAGCCATTATGGATTTCCCAACGCCGCGGAATCAAAAAGCACTTGCGTGTATTCTTAGGTGTGGTCAATTATGACCGGCGATTTGTAGAGAAGTTTGCTAGTTTAACGACTCCTTTATTGGAACTGTTGCACAAAGGGTCTAGGTGGGAATGGAAGGAAGGAAAAACAGGTAGCGTTCGAGTCAATCAAATCAGCATTTTTGTCGGTTGTGATGCTGAAGCACCTCCATCCCGTGTGACAATTTTTTATTCAAACAGATGCGTCAGGCGAAGGTATTGGTGGGTGTCTATTTCAAAATAATCCGCATAACAAGGAAAAGGATGTAGTCGCATTTACCAGTCGCACATTGTCAGGACTGGAAACGCGATACTGCGTAACTGAGAAAGAAGCTTTGGCGGTTTTGCACTGCCTAAAACAATGGCGAGTTTTTGTACTTGGACGGGAGCTGACAGTCATTACTGACCACAAATCGTTGGCTTTCTTTATGTCGTGTAGATTGCTTAATTCAAGACTAACTCGTAGAGAAGGAATCGGTATCGGAACGCCCGAATTGTGGTGTTGTGGAAATAAACTTTCTACAGAAATCGGATCTATATAAAAAGGTAGAAAGTGATATGAAGGGTATACTTCATGAACAAAAAAAAAAGGACGGTTTTTGTGGTAAGGTAGTAGGTGAACTGTTGAAGCGTGATGTGCAGGAACGATATTCGACGTGGTACGATATTTACAAAGACGTGTTGTTTAAACGGGGGTCGAATGACTCTCCAAGTTTTAAATTGTGTATTCCAAGTACGCTAATTGCCTTATTAGTCTTACAGGAGCACAAGGATAATGGCCATTTTGGGGTGGGGAAATGTCTCAAACTGCTGAAACTGGATTACTGCTTTCCACGTATGAAGCACACCGTTAAAAAAATTATAGCAGGTTGCGAGTTGTGCCAGAGGGCAAAAAGTTCAAAAAGATCTAAGGGCGAATATCATAGTGTGGTGGCAGACGCCCCGAATAAAGTTGTTTGTACTGATTTAATGGGACCACTCCCACGGTCGAGGTCGGGTTGTACGCAGCTATTGGTAGTGATAGATGCGTTCAGTAAATTGGTAGCGCTCTACCCGTTGAAACGAGCGAATACAAAAAGCATTCTCAAATGTCTTACGGAAAAGTATTGTAAAGAAGTTGGTCGACCAGAAGTCGTTTTAGCCGATAATGGAAGTCAATTTTCTAGTAACCAGTGGATAAGTAGTTTAACTTCAATGGGTATAAAAGTGTCTCACACATCAGTCTACTTTCCCCAAGGCAATATGACTGAAAGGGTTAACTGGGAGATTGTCCGTTTGCTCAGATCTATGTGTCATGCGGTTCATTCAAAATGGGGGTTTGTTTTAGATAAGGTCAAGACGTATTTAAACAGGTCGATTCATGATTCAACTGGGTTCTGTTCTAACGAATTGAATTTTGGGGTTACTAATATTAATCCTTTAATAAGAAAAATTGAGTTTCCTACTACGTCCATACCGGCTCGTAGCAGGGAGGACATAATTACCCCAGCCTACGAACGTCTATGGTCTAAAGCTGAAAAGAGTAAGTTGTGCCATGAAAAAAAAAATAAAAACTTAACTAAATTTGAAATTGGTGACGAAATATGGGTTCGCACCCACCCACAATCCTCTAGTGAAGATCTCGAAATCAGGAAACTGTTTTTCCTTTATTCGGGACCAGCTAAGGTTGTAGCTTTGAAGGGACCGAACTCTTACGAGATTGATAGTAGTTGTGATGGTACTCCACTGGGTATCCACAATGTAATTAATTTAAAGCCGTATGTTGCACCATACGATGCCACGATTAATTAGAATGTAGATGACAGGGCGTTAGTCTTGATTTTCGTTTATTTTCAAATTATTCAAATCAATAAGGGGTGATGTGACAGGGCGCCCTGTAATAAATCGTAGTTATTAATTTAAAGTATGTTATTCCTGTTATATGATAAGTTTAAGTGTGTCGGGTAGTAGCGTTTTACATACATGAAGACGTTCGCATCATGTGGACACGGCAGGTTGTTGTGGGGGTTGCGTGGATCGACAGATGCAAACGAATGGGGAGTAGAGGTTAAATGTCCAACCGGTAAAGACGTCGGATGATTTTAGTTAAGTTTTGTCGAGGTAGATTTGCAATAATAGTGCCAATCATGCGTGCTTTATGATTGAATAAGATTACTCGTGTGTTATCAGTATAGTATAACTGAAACGAATTCTTGGAGTTGGTTTTAATTATTTAACAATCGTTTATCGTGAAACACGCATCAAGTTACAAACATTATCGTACACAACGCAAGTTTACCACGTTAGTTAGCTGAATTACAACGGCATCTTGTTTGCATTCCATAATTAGGTTGAAGGTTGGTGCTGCGTTGTTAACTTCGGCGCGTGGGGCTGATGTAAGACGGCTCATCGTGGGAATTGTGAACGTTCATCACGTCAAAGGGGTGAGTGGGATGAACTTGTGATTTTTATTGCGCTTGATTTAAACAAGTTATTATAACATTATTTAGGGTTCATGGTTTATCGTAATAGGCGGCTACTATTAGATTATTATTTGATATAAGGTTATTTCTTGTGTTATCAACGAAGAGTTTATTAAATTTGGCGGTTGTCTTTGACTGGAATACATGTTTTGTAGCAATTATTAGTGTTGTAGGAGAACCCGATAAGTAGAATATTATTTAATATTTATGAACTAAATTTTTGGCACCCTGGGATTACTTAGATTGGTTAGTGTTTCTCATTAATCCGGTATACAGAAAGAAGTCTTATAGCTCGAAGGTGGGGAAAAGCCCCCGGCCAGTTGCAATATACAACTGCAAGATAATTTCACTATGCTGTCATTTGATGTAAGTAACCTTTTTACTTGTGTACCTATTTCAGAAACCTTACCACGTATTGGAGATCTGCAGTCTGCCAACGTTGGAGAAGACAATGTAATTGCAACCTTGACCTTATTGAATTTTTGTTTATCACAAGATTTCTTAGTTTTCAATAAGAAATGCTATAAACAGTGTGAATCATTAGCGATAGGAAGTACCCTACCTCCATTTCTTGCTGATGTTTTTATGGATCAATTTATTTTAACTGATAGGAATCCACAAATTATACACTGGTTTCGTTATGTTGATGATTACTTGGGTTTCATTAAAGGTACCACTGAAACTGTTCAAAACGTTTTGTATAATATTAATAAAGTTCATCCAATATTAAATTCACTTTGGAAATAAAATCTGAAAATAAGCTTAACTTTCTAGATCTGACGATTTTTAAACATAATAATGAATTACATTATAACATTTATAGAAAACCTACACAAACTTATCACGTTATACCAGCAACTTCGAACCATTGTTGGCAACTCAAAATGGCAACTTTCAACTGTTACATACACAGACATCGATATTCCTTTATCCAAACCGAACTACAATCAAGAAATAAATATAATAAAACAAATAGCAATTATCAATGGATATAATTCCAATCTTATTTATAAACTGATCCATAGTATAAAGAATAAAAAACTATTTCAATTCCTAAAATATTCCATATACTAAAATCAAAAAAGTAGTAGAAAAGTATAGTAACAAAATTACAGTTTCATTCAAACCATGCAACGTGTTGAAACAACATATAGTTCACTCAAAAGATCCTATAGAACCATTGTCAAAAAGTGGTATATATAGACTAAATTGTGGAGATTGTCAGGATACCTATATTGGTAGAACTTGCAGACCGTTGAGGGTGAGAATAAAAGAACATTAGCATAAAGCAGATACATCAGCATTTGGTCACCACATATCTTACAATAAACACTTTCGATCCTAATTTGCATTCAAAATTAATACATAATATTACCTCAAAAAACTTTAATAGACTTGACTTGTGGAAGATGTTGACATTGAAAGAGAATTACTAAGAAATAACACTTGTTTAAACACCCAAATTAACCTCAATAGAACTTTTATTCCAATATACAAGCGTTTAAATTGATTGAATTCCATTGGCTTATAAAATTATCAAATACACATGATTCATATTTCATTAATTTTACTGCGGTGATCCACGCTTCGGATCGCACTATTTACTTGTCATTACAGAAATATAACAATTTTTCCTTTTCGACTTCATCAACGATGCAGACCTTATGCAATGCATATTTATTGGAACAATCAATTTGTTAACTAGTTGTTTACTATGTGATATTAGTTTAATAATGTAAATGTTCTCTATTTATTGAATTAGTTTGATAGAATATAAGTTTTTAAAATAACTTGACAATAAGTAAACTATATTCGTTAATTTTTTATTTATATAACTTTCACTTGCTTACTTGTAGTGGCACCGAAGATGGCTAACGTTGAAAGCGCTCTGCTGTAATTTTTATATTTTTTAACTAATAAATTATTTTTACACTAGAATACTCTCTGTTTTGGATTTTTTAAACGAAATTAAACTTTAAAAAATACATTATTGTTTGATTACTGTAGTATCTTATCGTGAATTTTGTTGATTAGTTTTCATTTTGATATGAAGTAAAGCTCTTAACTCTTTCACCACGGGAAGTATAAGATCCCACAAATTATTTGTGGTCTTGTGGTATAGGAGACGTATCCTTTCACCAGCTGGTGTCAGGTACTAGATTGCGGCAAGCAGATGCTTGCTCAGTTGAATATGCAGGGTACATGCGTTAGCTTTCGTGTAAGCACCTGCAGACCCTACTCAATTAATTTAGTCTCGTACAAATACGTGGGAATGCATGTATTTTTTATGAGGTTGTTTACGTTTATTGCTGTGTTATTTTGTTTTAACGATTTATTAGATGACTCAATTACAAATATGCCTTATAAACATACAAGATTTATATAACATTAGTGATTTTGAAAGTATAGAATCAGAACATTCAATTTCAAATACTTCTTCAAATCGTCCATATAACGGCACAGGATATGAAGTTTCCGACTCGAATGAAGAAAGCTCAGGCTCTTCTGAAGAAGATGAAAATAATAGTGTTTGTGAAATAGATTAGGAAGAATTTATTCCACGATCACGTAAACGGGCAAGAAAGAAAAAGATTCGTGTCTATAACAGATAAACAATTGACTTGGAAGAAGATACAACAAGGTGACTATATACTGGAAATTCATATATTTTCTAACGACAATGCTGTATGTAAAGCAACTCTTGGGAAAATGCTATGGAATATTTTTTCAAACGAGTTGATTGACAATATAGTTAGCGAAACTAATAATTATTACCAAATTTATCCAATAAAATACGATTTTTTTTCCTATCACATGATAGAGATTGGACTCCTTTGACCTTATATCCCTTCAAAAAAAAAAGAAAGACTTGGGACCACTGACTCCTTCCTTCTCACACCTACATTTAGACAAATTGCCACATGACCGGTATTCACTTGTGCTAAAAATGTTGCATTTTGGCGACAATAATACTACAAACCGAAATGATATGTTATTCAAAATGTAGTAATAACTGTGATTAATTTATATACAATGATATGCTTTTCACTACTTACCAGTTCCAACAATCTTTACACACTGCGATGGAATCAGGAACCAATGCCATCTAAAAACCCATGACCAGATTTTTTATTACAATCGACTTCACCATAAGCGAATGAAAATATTCCATAATTACACTCGGGTCCAGAGCATTGGTAACACTTAAGAGCATTAGCTGTAAACAAAATTTATCAGTATAAGTTAAATATTACGCCATAATAGATCTACTTCTACTAATTACTACGTTTTTAAGCTGTGTTATGACATCCCTATAAATAATCCGAAACTAGATATGCAAAGTAAAAAGTAAGCATGCCAAGTGATCAAGAAAAAGGTGTTTATTCGTACATTTTTAAATTGATGTAACTTAAATCAACTACACAAACATGCATAAACCATCAAATGGGTAATTTTTAACGGACAGCCTTTAATGCACTCCGAATAACTGTTAAAAAATAGAGTAAACTATCTTTAATTTTACTTGGCCCTAGGATATTATTAATGAAGATGCATACGAATTTGAATGCTATCGAAGTTCATACTAAATGGACGGTGCTTAGTTTTGTTGCTTATCAGAAAGTTTGGCAAGGCCACTAGTAACCAATGTTAATGTTTTACAGTGTAAAGTTGTTACTTATTAATAACTCAAGAAAAAAACTTAAACACATTCGTCGTCACAATAATTTTATTTTACTGCTCGAAATACATAGTTGGACTTGCATTACCTTCTAGTGCAACTAATTACAATGGTTCACTTCAGCAATTGTGCAAAATCAATTCTTTTAGAATTTGCCTATTTTAGTAATAGCTTATAAGTATATTGAACGGTGAACTCTTAGCTGGTATTGCGTATTCAAAGGAAGTATTACAACATTAAGAATAATAATTATACGCAATTCATAGTTCAATATACTTACTGGATTTTGTAACAATTTCTACCTTACACCTCCCCTGGCGGAGTAAAAAAAATATAAAAATTGAGAATCCATGACAATTTTTGTTTTTCTTTTTTTTTGTGTTTTTTTTGGATAAACTAACTAGTTACGTAACATTATTATGTATAACTAAAATAAAATATAACTTTACATACTTTTTATTTATAATATGGTTTTATGCGGTTTTTGTGCACCTTCACTTCCGCATTGCCAACATTTATCACTACTTTTGAAGTTTCTTCTTCTATCACTTTAAAGGGTCCCTTAAAAAGTTCTTGCATTTTATTTTGCGCTATATTTTGTACTAAAACTAAATCATTTTTCTTATACTTAACATTAAGGTAACTGCTTTTATCATATGCATCTTTTCTCTTCAATTTTGAATTTATTAAATTATTTCTAGCATCGGCACTGGCTTGTAAATGGGATCGACTTTATCATTGATGTTAGATGGTAGCTTTGCTAATCGGCCGTATAGTAGCCAACTACTTCACGCATTGCTGTAATGTGCAGTTTGCATTCGCAAATAAACACCAAGATGTTTGTGAGAGTTTTCTAAAGCGCCTAAAGTTTCATGGTGGTATGCAGTAGCATTTAAGTGGTTAACATTTAAAATTTTACAAGTTTCTTTAAAAACCGATGACATAAATTCTGTCCCTTGATCTGTGACAATTTCGTTAGGTACTCTATATTTTAATATAAAATTATTAATAAATGAGTTAGCCACGGTTATAGTTTCTTTATTAGGTAGAGGATATGCTTCTACAAACTTAGATAAATCGCATTGTATAGTTTAAAATGTATTTATATTTGCTTCAATCTAATTCAAGGGCCCCTACTAAGTCCAAAAATATTTTTTGAAATGCTGCGGTGGCAGTTGTCGTCACTGTTATGGGTTCAATAAGTGGTTTAGAATGTTTATATCTTTGGCAATCATCGCAACGTTGTATAAAAGATTCAATGTTTTTTCGAAGGCCATTCCGGAAATAATACTTTTTAATATTGTTAAACATCCTATTTATGTCAGCATGTCCTCCTGTATGTAAGCATGTGAAAATCGTTTAAAATTAATTGTCTTGTAGGAAAATCATCAATATTTTTTACGTTATTTAAGATTGTTAATTTAATACTGGTTAAAGGAAATTTGTGAGAAAGTTTTACAAATTCCTTTATAATTGATCATTCGCATTCATCATTGTTTAGAATAAACAATTCATATATATTATACTGTGCACAGACTTTTTGGAGATCTTTCAACGACGCGCTAAGCTTCGACGTTGAACAAGAATTACTCCACTTGAAATAAATAATCGTCATAAATAACATTGTTATCACAGTATCTAAATAACTTTCCCTTTTTCATTAATTCCCCTTTTGTTTTGTTATTTTCAATTCTACTGAATTTTCTGACTTCTTAAGTAATGTAACAATTCCAGGGTGGCAGTCCCAGTTTCGGTTTTTGTGTTAAAGTCGGTTTTTTCAGTTTGCTTTATTCCAATAAGCTTAGATTTTGCACGAGTTAGAAACTGTAACAATGCCGTAAGGCAATATGATAATTCCTTGAGCCCCTTGACTTGAATTTCGATTCTGGATAAAGTATCTGCGGTTGAGTTGGATTTTCCTTTGATGTATTGTATTGTAAAATCATACTCTGCCAACGTTAATCTAAATTTTGTTAAACGACTCGATGGATTAGTCATTCCAAAAAGATAGACAGTGGCCTATGGTCAGTTTGTATAATAATTTTTCTACCATATAAATAAGTCCTATAGTGTTTCAATGCCTATACAATTCCTAAAAGCTCTTTTTCAATAGTGCAGTAATTTTTCACTGCCTTATTGAGTGTATCGTTGGCCTACGCCACCCAACGCTATGACTGAAGCATCAGTTTTTAAAATGAAAGTGTTTCTGTCGCTAAAATCGGGATATTGAAGGACTGGAGGTTGTATAAGCTTTGATTTAATTTCCTCAAATACTTTCTGACAGTCGTTTGTTCATACAAAAGAAACATTTTGCCTTGTTAAATAATTTAAAGGTGATGTTATTTGCGCAAAGTTGTTAATAAATTATCAATGATAATTTGCAAAAGCTACGAACCGTTTGGTCACTTGGCCATCATGTGGTGTAGGAAATTCCTTAAGAACACGCACTTTTTGTGGATCGGGAGCGACACTTGCTGTTGATATTGCATGCCCCAGATATAATATTTCTTTCTTTAAAAATCGCGTTTATTAGGATTTAGTTTAACATTTACTTGTCTCAATCTGTTAGTACTTTTATTAAATTTATATTATGTGTTCTTAAATTTTTCTCAAATATTGTTAGATCGTCAGGATATGTGAAACACGCACCATAATTTAATCCAGACATTGCCATTGTCATCGCGCGTGAGAAAGCACTTGGGCAAATTTTTAATCCAATCGGTAATCTTTTCATCTGAAATTGACCCGTGGGTGTCATAAATGCCGTGTAGGGTCTACTTTGTGGTTCTAATAAGATTAAAATTAGAAATCATCATGTCATATTTTTAGCTGATCCATTGAATAGATATTGTAATAACTCATGACGATAGTTTCAGGTTTAACACAATGTCTGCATCAACAAAGGAATTACTTAATCTACAATTTACCTCTAATCTGAACGAGTGTTTTTTTTTTTTTATAAAAAAAAGCTCGTCTAACATTTTGCAAGCGGACCATGTCAGGATTCGAACTACATTGGCCAGAAAGTGAGTTTTTTAGTTGGATATTTTGAATTTTGCTGAACCTTGCCATTCCAAGCAAGGTTGGAATTGTTAACGTGCATGACAACACACACCGAACGTACACTTTACCTCTCATCCGAAAGAAGGCATATTTTTTGTGAAAAATGCTCGTCCAACATTTTTCAAACCCAGGACCTTGGAGGCATAACAGTTGCACCCACACGAACTATGCCACAGAGCTGTCCACAAGTTGAATACGAACAAACTCTTTTTAGAGACTATTTATAGAAGTATTTCTCATAAATATCAAATTTAGAAAGATCGTTGCACGGAATTATATGAAGGGACATTTTCCAGAAAAGTTTGAAGAGGTATTTCATAATAAAATAACGATTCGTCAATTGAAAACAGATATATGCAACATTTGTGTAGGGTAAGAAAATTGAAATGCAGACGATGTACAATGCACATATGATGAGGAAAAATCGAGCAAGACAGGAGAAACAAGCAGACAAAATACTTGCAAATGTGTTACGTGCCATTGCCACTTAAACATTGTTTTAGGTTTAGTTTTCTTGATATACGGAAGTTTCCCGCCATAATTTTCAAATACGCGAGACGCGGGAATTTTTAAATGGACTAGGCGGTGCTTCCGTACGTAATAGTAGTGAGTTTGCGCAATAGTGTATATCCCTAGAGGGTGAGGGCAATAGTAGACAAGGAGTTGGGGTAACGCGCTGAATCGTGGCTATTTTGCCTTTGATCGTGAAGTTATGTGCACGTGATTGTCGGGTAACGTAATCTTAGGGTTTACCTATGTAGAAATCCCTGCCTAATTGTCTTTTTTGTCTACCTCTACCTCCTTCCTGTCCAAACCTTACATAGGTAAGAATTGTCGCCACCTAAGGACTACCGAACTTCACGCCTGAGGAGGACTCATGATTACCTTGGCTAGCCGAGCCGAGCTGTAGCTGTTCCTTACGCATTTGATGGCGTCGACGGATGATCTCTCATTCCGCCGGATACCGGATCCCTTATGTAAGTAATCTTTTACTTATTTTGTGTTAAAAACGGATTAATTTGTTGTTAAAATGACTCTCGTTTATCTTTAATTGTTTAATTTTTATATGCAAATTATTGTGCAATATCGATGACATCATCAGTAGTTGACGCGCCGAAATCCGTATAAGAGTTGGCGCTGCCAACTGTGATAGTGTCTCTTATACCATGTTACCGGTGTAGTAATTATCGAACTTTAAATTTTAACTACCGTTTTTCATATAAGAATTTTGTCCCTATAAAACACAGCGCAGTCTGAAGGACCACCTGCGATATTAATCCGAGTATTGTGATGACAGTTAATTTGCAAGCAGTAAAGGTATACCCATTTACAACACCAAGTGCTTTTTATTCTAAGACTAAGCTTTGCTTTCAAAACTATGCAGTATAGAATCTCTATTCCCACCAAGCCACTTGTTATTGGTTTTCTGTAACAAAGTAGTTCCACTTAAGCTGCATCATCATTCATTACTTATGTAGACGAATTTGCCTGTTATTTTCTACACGGATGGATGTAATAGTCAAAACCGTAACAATATTTAATTGAATGTATCAACTTTTCAATTACACATGGAGTCACAATTAATCAAAAGTTTCTAGAAGACCAGGACGTAAATTTGGAAACCCTAAAGTAACCGATCTGTGTGCTATCTTGTACAGTCCTAAAGGATACATAAAAGTAAAACCGTCTTTTGACGACGATTGGATGGACCTGTGACAATGGTTACAAACAAAGAAAATAGCTGAATACACAAATCTACACAATGAAAATTACCTATTTCAACAATAAAATTTGACACTTGCAAGATCTTAAAAATGTTATCCTACCCGAATGCCATCAATAATACAACAACTTGACCTGCTTATAAAATGTTAGTTCGTTTCTCTATTTTTTGTGGAACAGTATTGTTTTATAGATATTTAATTGTACAGCTTACTAATAGAATTACCGAATTTTGAGGCGGTTTCTTAGTTTTTATATTACTACTATGTTTATTTTAAGAAAATATTGAAAACAATTTTTATTTTGTTACAAGTTTTTTGTACTTAATCGTCTATCATAACAGTAACTTCTACTATCTAGCTTATGCAAAATATTTATGACATAATTTTCTTCTTCTTCTGTCTAACTTAGCAATCAACATTTCTACAGATTTAAAATAAAACTACTATAATGAAACTGTTACATTGTGACGAGTTTCCAAGTTTTGAAAGAAATATACTATTTCAATTACATTTATTTACTTTTAAAGGCTTCCTGTAAGAGTTAACTAAATTAATACGAGTTATCACCAGTTCACAGACGATACCTTTATAATACCCAATAGTGATCGTTTGTAAAGACCTACAAGTTAGTCCAACTATTAACGCTCACCCTCCTTTTTATAGCATTATGGTCAAAACTGAGAAAGAAGATTTATTATACAAATTGTGTTGGAACAAATAATATTTCGAACACCCACCACAGACATATGACCATCCATTCTTTAATCAGCATCAATTACTAACAGCATCTGCATCATCTTACCATAAAAATATTCTAAACAGCAATATGCTTTTAATGGCTATTAAATAAAACTTTTTTGTATGGATAGTTTTCATAGTAATTGCTAATTACAAAGTGTTTCTGAACTCGCGAGTGAAAAATTTAAATAGGAGATAGGCTAGAGCCCAAGTGTCAGAAGTAATACACAATCCGCAACTCAATTGTACGTGGATTAAAGTAAGAACAATATGAGAATTGCATGTACACCTTGGTCTAGGTGAGATTAATTCGACTATTAACACAAGTAATTTTCAAACGAATTGATAACTTGTACGTTTTTGGTGGATCATATCTTGACGTCGATAACAGCTTGTAGTAAAATTTTTCAGGTCACGGAATGAATTAAATATTGCATTTCCCTGATAACACTAACTGAATTGTAATTGCAAAACAGTAACAACTATTTTCTTAACACAATAATTACTCACGTATTAATCAATTAAGCTTTGGTGATGTGCATTCATGTAATAAATAAATCAAATACACAAAAAATAAATTGAATTTTTGCTGATTTATATCATGTAATTTGCGCTTATTACATTTTTTAATAGAAGTGAAAATAATAAAAAACTATTCTTTTTGTGGCCAGTGCTTGATGGAACGTTTTCATAATATAACAACAATTTAATGTACAAAGCTGTTTCTAAGGTGTTGATAAATAAAGATATTCCTGTTAGTCAAGGTGATAACATAATCACCATAAAGGCACATGCATATATCTGCTACGTATAATTTGTAAAAACACAGCTTAAAGACATTCAAAAATACACACCTATAAGTAGGTGAAAACATAAACACATATAAAGAATAAAAAGCAAACAACATGCATATTAAGTAAGAACGAACTTATAAATCAGAATAACTTGCACATAAAGTTATATTAAAAGTTAGTAAACACTTGCCTTGATTCATGATTTCTAGTAGATGTCAATTTTCCAACTACATCAATAAAACACAACAAATAATTTCTTGTACTAAAGTAATCGATATAATCTTTGTTAGAAATATTTATCATATCACTTCTGGTAACGAATTCTATTTACCTACTAATCAGTTGAGTTAACACCATTACACATATTTTAAAACGTTATTATGAAGTAGTCGTAATTAATTTTAAGACAGCTATTGACATTCGATTTGCCGACCACAAAACATGTTAAATTCAATATAATTTAGTAGAACTACTAATGACAGGAATGTTACATCTACAAACATAAACTCTAAAATTCTTCTAAGAAGAACTTTATAATATACAGCATATACCTTATATAAGAAACTCTAATTCAAAACTCCACACTGGACAATAAAGCTTAAAGAAATAAAAAAGTGTTCAGTTCTCCATACAAATGTTTGCATAGTTGTTCAAATCTACTTGTTGCGTTTTATGCCACGGCTAAAAATAGAATTTACCCTTATGACTTATTGCTCTTTAACCCAGATATGCCTAATGTCCTATATTTAGTACACCGCACATTTTTCGGTCCTGTCTAATACCTGAACATTCCCGAGTGCCATACACCACCGTGTTAAAATAAACTCGGTTATATAGAACACAGGTGTTATATTTGACCAACATTTATTTAGAAATTATTTGTGAGGTTAACAAGTACGATGTACAGTGAAACTGGAGAATATATGCCGCGTTTGAAAGGTATTTTTGCAAATATTTGTTTGATTAATTTAGGTTTTCTGCTTTTAAGTTATTCAAAATACTCTCATAAATTACTCAGAATTAATAGTTGCTCTTGCTCTCACCATGGTCTAACAATGCTTCCATTTGGCGACAAACATTGCTGTCCTATATGTAGGTCATTAGGAAAATACAACACTGTGTGTGATTCTATAATTTTATTTTTATAAAATTCTACAAAAGTAGTAAATAATACAAAACTTTTCTTTTTAGAGGTTTTACGCTGCATGAGGTATTGTCAATGATTGAAAACGATCAAATTGATACTCAAGAAATCACTCTTTTATCACCTATCAATGCCTGTGATGAGAATACTGATGAGGATTCTAGGGATGAGGATATTGAAACCATAAATAACTTACCTAGTTGCTCTAGGATAGAAATTACCCGTAATCCTGAAATCGATGAAAACTTTAACTTTGATGCTGAAACTCCTCTCAGAGAAATAAAAAAAAAGAATTTTGATGTTCTGCTATAAGAAGAAAAGTTTACCACTATGAAAAGAAGGATATAGTGTAACAAGTTTATTTTACCGCAATATTTTGACGAATATCTATGTTATTATTTTTATAGAAGGTCAATTCAAGCCTAATATCTCTACACGTTTTTATGTAATAATTATTACATGTTGTTTAATCCAACATAAGTTTCAAAACCGCAAGCATGAATTACAAGTTGAGCGGTGACATAAAAGTCGTTAGAAAGAAGATTTCTAATCTGATTTATGAGTTGAATAATGAAGATGGTTCAAAGACAGGCAGATGGCATATTAAGGACTTGAAACCTTATTCAGTATTCAGAAATGATGGTGAAAATGATGATGTTTCCGAACATTAATCAGTAGTGTTAGCATGTCTAATAGTTAATGGTGGTAATTATTTGTGCCGTATCGTTTCGGTCAAGAATCTATTTATTGTATAATAATACTAATTCGTAATCCAAACTTAGAAACTTAAAAATTGGATGGTGTAAATAAAGTCAAAAGGAAAAAAGGAATTTAGTCATACAGTAAGGTTAGAATTACGTTGTTTTGAAATTATTGGTTACCATCTGATAGTCAAATTATAGGTATTGTGACGAATATCTTGAAGTTGTCAAGGTGGTATATGACATATATTGTAAGTTGCATGTTGTTCTAAATGCCAAACGTTATTGAAAGATGTTTATTTTTTTGTCTATTAAACTTTTGATAAGTTGTTGTATATAGTTAGTTAATAAAATTTCTTTTGATTTATATAGTTACTTATCTCATCTGGCAGGTGAGAGAAATAACCTGGTCATATTTACGTATGTATGGTCATGTTAAATTATGGTGAGTTATGAATGAATTTGAATCATTTAGCTTGGTTAATGCTTTGAGTATATATTGTTTATATTTGTCAGAAACATAGCTTCTCGTAATAAAATTTTTGTGGAGAACATTTGTTTCTGGAGGATAATTTTTGTAGTGCAGAGGACAACTGAGGTAAATGGTAGTTGTTGAGATAGTATTGGTGATCCAAGTTTGAGTCCAAGTTATAAATTGGTACGAGACCAATTATTGTTTGGAGTTATAATAGATTTAACTGTTATTAGTTTGAATATTGTATAATATTGGCAATGTTCGAGTAGGTTCATTCATGCGTGAATGGAATTTTGTTGAAGAGAAAGTTGTGGTGATGTTTTGGTTGCCTCTTCATGATGTAGAAATGTTTCTATATTGGCTTTAGCATTCACTGCGTTAGAATGGTTAACATTCGTTGGTATTGAAATGTTTTCTTTGTAAATTCAGATAGTGTTATGGATCCTTTTTGTAAATATGTAATTAAGGTTAATAGAGTAAAAGTATGTTAATATGATAGTCTTATCGTCGATGATAATTTATTATACAGCAACATTTTGTATTTTGTTTTTATATTCTCTGTGTGTAAATTGAGTGATAAATAACTCCCGGATATGATATTGACTGATTATGTAAATATACTGATTATGACTTCTCGAAATTGACTCCTTTTGGCATGTAGTATGCGTAGCTACTGGTCACTCTTAATATACATGCAGTACCCCGTTGATTAGAGAGCTATTTTTTTGGTTTTTGTATGTTGAAATTAGTTGTAAATTGCAAGTATAGGTTTAGGAACAAAAAACAAAAATTTTCGGACTTATTCTTAAATATTTCCTCAAATTTTTTCTTTTGGAAAGAGGCTGTGTAACAAGTTTATTTTCCCGCAATATTTTAACGAATATATATGTTATTATTTTTATAGAAGGTCAATTCAAGTCTAATATCTCTACACATAAATTTCAAAACCACGAGCATGAATTACAAGTTGAGCAGTGACATAAAATACCATTTACAAGTGTCATTATAAGATCTCCCTCCTTCAATAATTATAAAGATCGTTGTAACTGTTGTCAAGCGGTAGGATACGTCAGAATACGGCACTTTCACCTGGGCTGTTGCTTTAGAAAGTCGTTCTTGTGATAAGAACATGGCGCCAAGTGGTTATACTTGGTGATGGAACCATGTGAAAAAAAAGTCGATTTAAAGTGAAATCGTCTTTGTTGGTGCACTCAATGTCGACTCTTTACCGACTGTGTTTGCACTAAACTAGATGTAAATGTAAAATATTGAAGTTAGAACCGCAGTAAGTATTATCGAGCCTCAGAGCCCTTGTTAATTTAAATTTGCAGTGCAAATTACATGACGTGGAAACACGTGGATGTTCGTTTGATATTCTGTAACAGGATTAATTAATTTATGATTTTGGAAAATTCTAACCTGATTATTAATGTAACAAGAAAAACTCAATTATTAAATATTCCATAAATGGTTCAAGTACATCGCAATTATTCTTTTGAGGGATAAACCATCTGGTATGTAATTAGTTGCTCATTAAATACGTCAATTTGTAACAACATTTGGAATATTTGTGAAGAGAACCTGATAAACTTCATTTTTATTTTTCATTAGTACAAATGAAGTATTTTATTAATACCATTTAAAGTAAATTTTCTGCTAGTATATTTGCTTATTGTCGTGTGTGTGCGTGTGTGTGTGTGTGTGCGTGTGCGCGCGCGGTGCGTGTGTGCGCGCGCGGGTGTGTGCGTTTGCGTGTGTGCGCGCGTGCGTGAGCATGTGTGTGTATATATATATAGTATGCCACTAAATAAATCAAACTTCCTAAAATAAAAATAAAATATACTTATTTGTTGCTTATTGGTTCTCTTCTGAAGCCAAATACAAATCCAAACTAAGAAAAAATGTTAAATTAAACTTTAAGGCGTATCTGGGCTAAACGTATTGTGTAATATTATTTAATATTAAGAAATATAAGAACAAAACCTTGTAAGATGCTACGTGATGCGTTATATTGAGGTTAAATTAGAATAAAACAAATAATATTTACTATTGAATTGAATGGGTTAACTTGTTATATAATCTTAAGTGTGTGTAAAATAGTGTTTAAAAACAAAGACTTTTGTAATAAAATCAGTATTTTTATTTCAATTAAACAACTGAAAAACACAGTTATAATAGTTTTATTTCTGTAAATACACAGGGACACTTGAATAAGAGGTTGTAAATTACTTTAAACCACAAACATGTAAACAAATCAATTATAACTATAAAATCTTAAAGTAAAAGCATGTCAAAAAAGCTGTCACAATTATAAAAGCAAACAAATTAATGTGTAACTCGAATATGAACTTTAGGAAGTTGTTAAAATAAATTCTAGATAATATGAGAGTTTTAATAGACATTGTTGCAGCTATCATAAGGTATACCACAAACACACTTTATTACTGATGCTAAGTCAAGAAAATACACACATATATAGGGTTTCAATGATGCAATACTTTTATATATTAGACTACAATATGTGCAATTATATGGTCTCAGATCAAGAAATTACAAATACATGTTATATACAAATTACATGATGCCAGGGGCTTCCTACGTGTCATTTATCAAGAAGTAGAAGAGGGATTAAAAGTGTAAATGCAATTTGTATGGAATCAGTTGTATAAAACTTGGTTATCTGAAAACCTAATATAGCAGGACAACTGCGAATAGGCGTAAGCGGATTCGACAGTAAGCGAGGGAGAGTTGAGATGAGGCCCGGTTAGATGTGACATTTAACGTAACGTAGCTGTAAGAAATATTTAACATAAACATCTCGCAGCTGCAATAAAAAAACGACATACGATATTAAATGTAAACTTATTCTCGCGTGAGACGAGGTATTTTCTATCACCAAAATGTGGATTTACTTGTTGTGACCATTTGACAAGGGTGGAGATTTGGGCAGTTAAGTTCACCCCACCATGAAATTGGGATTTCGGAGTATGTTGTAGCTATGGTTTTGAAAAATGGAAAGCTAGAGTGGCATGGACATTACCTAAATTAGATGAATAAACTGCAATTAATAGTAAAGACGTGTATGATTTGGTATAATTTATAAGCGACACGAGAATATGTTTTGGCATTTATTGTAGGACACTAATGGAACATCGTAGTGATGTATTTTTATTATTGAGGATTTGTAGATAATTGGTGACTAAATATAAAGATAAGGTTATTAGCAGTAAAATATTAAGAAATATGTATGTGCTAAGTATTCTGGTCGCTCCGAATGAACCTGCACTTTGAAAAAGTTCTAGATTACTAGAACGGGTGAAACGGCTTGAGTGTTTCAATGAGTTAAAAAGCCAAACCAAAGGTCTCACCAAATTGGTGGGGAATCAGACTAAGACAGGTCCCCGAAAGAGGGAAGCAGCTCTCTCGAAACTTAGATTGACAGAGTCCCTAGGGGTCAGTATGGCATTCTAAGACACTACTGCGATATGGAAGGCAACAGAAACCGCCACATTATCTCCCAAGAACACAGCATACTTACATTGTTCTAAGATGATGGTGATGTGGAAGGCAACGGGAAACCACCACATTATCTCCCAAGTACACAGCGTACTTACATTGTTCTAAGATCCTCTGGGGTAAAAGATTCCGAAGTTAAAATAGTCCTCCATTTGGATCTCCGGGAGGGGACTACTTGGGAGGAAGTGATCGGAAAGTGTAAAGGGAGAGCAGGCAACATTTTGCAAGTCGGAGCGTGGAATGTCAGAAGTATGAAGCAAGTAGATAAGCTAAAGAACTTGAAAATTAAAATGGTTAGGTTAGCACTAGACATAGTAGAGATCAGCGAAGTTCGGTAGCCAGAGGCGGGAGACTTTTGGAGTGGAGACTTTAGGGTAATTCATACAGGATCAGAAGAAGGAAATTCGGGTGTGGGGATAGTTATGCGAAAAAAGATACAACACTGTGTAGAAAATTACTTAAAAAAGAATGAAAGAGTAGTCATGGTTATATTAGAATCTAAACCAGTAAATACAGTAATAATACAAGTATACATGCCCACCTCTAGCTACAGTGACGAAGAGGTAGAAGCAATCTACAAAGATATCAACGACATACTACGATATGCAAAAGAAAATGAAAATTTAATAATTACGGGGATCATTTCAACGTCATGCTAGAAGACGATACACATGGAAGATGCCAAGAGATATAGGAAGATATTAAATAGATTTTATTCTTGTTAGACAACGATTTAGACATCAAGTAAAAGACTGCAGAAGCTACCCAGAAGCAGATATAGATACTGACCACAATATCGTAATTATGAAGGCTGCTCTTAAATGAATTTTAGGAATATAAAACCATATAGCAAAAATATAAGGAACATGAGAGAAAACGTCGTAGAAAATGTAGAGAAAGGGGTTATATGGCAAGAATATATAAAGAATCAGGAGAGGAATTAACAGCATTAGAACAGGAATCATGCATTGAAGAGGATGACATGGGATGTCCAATACTTTTAGAGATGAGTTTAAATTAGCATTAAAGGGTCTGAAAAATGGTAAGGCGCCGGGTATAGATAAGGTGCATGCAGAAACTCTAAAAGCTGCTTGACAAGCAGTAACAGGATGTCTCTTCCAACTTGAAAGCTATATGTATGAGAAACACGAGATACCAAAAATTTTTCAAACGTAACATCATTGTTACAATAGCAAAAAATAGAGGCGCAGATAGATGTGAAAATTTTCGAATAATAAGTTTGACAGCACACGTGTCAAAAATATTAACTAGAATTGTACAAAGACGAATGGAAAAAAACTGAAGAAATACTAGTAGAAGATCAATTTGGGTTTAGGCAAAACGGGGGAATGCGGGAGGCTATTTTAGCTCTGAGGGTGATAATGGAAAAAACAGAAAAAGGGAAAAGTGTGGATATAGGTTTGTAGATCTGGAAAAAGCACTCGACAATGTAAAATGGAAAAAAATGTTGGAAGTACTCAAAAAGATTGGAATTAGTTTTAGGGATAGACGGATAGTACATAGCTTATACAAAAAGCAAACAGCGATAATAGAATTAGAGCAGGTACGTAGAGAAGTAAACATTAGGAAAAGGGGTAAAACAGGGATGTGCCCTATCCCCATTAATTTTTAACTTGTACATCGAAGAGGCAATGAGTACTGTCAAATGCAGGAAGGCATTTGGAATTATTATGCAGGGACAAAAGATTGATATGCTTAGATTAGCAGATGATATAGTGATATTAGCATGTAGCAAGGAAGAGTTAGAAGCTGCTCTTAATGAAATGGGAACAGTTCTAACAGAGACATACAGTATGAAAATTAAGAAAAATAAAGCTAAGATACTATTATGTAAAGGAGGGGAAAATAAATCAACAACAAGAATACAAATAGGTAACGAGAACTTACAAAAGGTAACGGACTTCTACTACCTAGGAAGTCAAATAATGCAAGATGGGAAGAGCGCAAAAGATATAAAACAAAGATTAGCACAAGGTCGTGCTACAATTAACAAGAAAAGCAACTGCTGTATTCAAAGACAACAAACATAGAAACAAGGAAGCGATTGCATAAAACATATGTGTGGAGCGCAGCACTGTACGGCTTTGAATCCTGGACAGTAGGAGAAGCGGACAGGAAAAACAACCTTTGAAATGTGGTGCTACAGACATATGATGTAGATATCATAGACAGACAAAGTTAAGAACAAAGAGGTACTAGAAACGGTAGGGAAAGATAGAAATATGTGGAAGACAGTAAAAATTAGGAGAGATAGGATCATAGATCACATACTAAATCATGAGGGAATAGTACAAAAAATATTAGAAGCGGATATAGGAAAAAAGAGAAGTAGAGGTAGACCTAAGTTAGATTATTGCACACAGATAGTGAAAGATGTAGGCTGTGGGAATTTTGAAGAAATGTGTCCAACAAGTTCCAAGATGGAAAATCTAATAACGAAAAAATAACTGTACTTAAACCTGATGATTATTATAAGCAACCACAGGTATTGGTTTTGCAATATTCTCAACTATTGTTAATTGTGCGAAAGGATTTACTGGAGAACTATTAATTCGGCAAATATATGTGTTGGGGGATTCTGGCAGCTACAGGCTGCTTAATCCCCTTTCACATACAATTGAACCTTGGTGAAATAGGGCATATAATTAGGAAACAACAGAAGGGGAACCGAGCCGAATCGAGGCTGTGGGAATTTTAGGGAACAGTGTAGACTAGTTCAGAATAGAAATAAGTGAAGGTACGCGTCCAACTAGTTTCAAGACAAAAAAAAACCAATGACGAAAAAATAATTGCACTTAAATCTGATGATTATTATAAACAACTACAGGTGTTGGTTTTGAAATATTATCAATTAATATTGATTGTGCAAAAGTATATAATGGAAACTATTAATTCTGCAAATGTTCAAGTGTTGGGGGATCTTGGTAGCCGCAGGCTGCTTAACTCCCTTCACATACCACTGAATATTGGTGAAATAGGATATATATCTAGCAAATAATAGAAGGGAAACCGAAGTGCATCTAACGAGTAAGAGCAGTGACTATGTTCGAAGACAACAAACATGGAAACAAGGAGAAAATTGTTGAAAGCATATGTGTACAGTAGAAGCCTTATGGAATGTTGTGCTTCATACGTATGAGAATGATAGCATGGACAAACAAAGTTAATAACAAATAGGTTATAGAAATAGTAGAGAAATAAGATATCTGTAGAAAACAAAAATTGGATAAATAGAAAGGCAGGATACGTTCTAAAGCATTTTTTTGAAATAGTGCGGGATATATGTTAAGCAGACATAAGAAAAAAAGAGGTAGATGTAGACCTAGATCAGACCACTGCACGTATATGGTGAAAGACGTAAATAGTAGAAATTTCAGAGAAATGTGTAGGTTAGCTAATAAGAAACAATGAGGGTACGCGACTAACCAGTTCCAGAACTGAAGACCTGATGATGATGAAGTATTCTGGAAAGCACAATTAATAATTTATCGAAAATAAAGAGGTAAAAAAGCATTAGAGTTATTAAGACCTGGCTATTTGTTTCCACCAAGGAGAATTATTTCAACTACTTTATTAGGCAAGATTTATGTAGAAGAGTACCAAAAATGTTTTAGAAATTTGAGAGCAAATGTTAATATGTCTATTGATGGGTTGTCCAATATTCATAATCAACTCATTATGTGTAACAGTAACATCTAAAGAGGTTTGTTCATTTCTCTATGACACTTCCCGACAGCGGCACACAGCAGACTATTTGACTTCAATAACACAAGATTTTATTTCTTCATGTAAAACAAAGCATAACTGTACCATCAAGTTTCATAATGGATAATGCTGCAAACATGGCCTGAATGCATGAAAAATACAAAATGTAAAGATTTTATTAATTTAAATATAATAACTTATGACTGCCTTGCATATATTCTAAATTTACCGTTAAAAAATTTTGAATTTGAATCGAAAGATGTTATAGAACATGTTATTCATGTTGTAAAATATTTTCGTGACCACTACTTGGCTTCTGCTAAATACAAACAAACTGTTGAAAAAGCACATGTCCTTCCTTAGGAAGTCAGATGGAATGCTTAAGCAGATTGCATCGAGATTTACGTGACTGGATGAGCCAAACTTTTGAAAGTATGTAAAGTATCTCATTGGCTTGAAACGATTTACTGAAAATATTGTAAACATCTTAAAACCAGTATCAATTGGACTAGATGCAAAAAAAACAAATGCATCTTTATCTGATACAGTTGAGCTTCGGAAACGTCTTGAAACGATTTTGAGGAATTGGATTTGTCATTACAGCAAATAAACATTTTCGAAAAATGTTACAGACAAGTTTTAATGCCATCGTATCATTATCATTTAATTGTAAGATTCCACAAAAACAATATATAAATTAACTGCTAATGAAAAAGAGCAAGGATCAATAGAACTAAGTAATATGTATAAAGATATTGGTATACTATCATTAATTTTAAATCTTCATGTCCAATCCAATCCCTTTACCGATGAAGTATTGACCAACATAAGTCCTATGCAGTAGTGGTTATTGCAAAATATTGCAAACAGAGATACTTGATATATCAAACAATTTACATATTATATTGTAAAACAGTTTCTGTGTACAATAGCTTTTCCACATCTGTATAACGAACATTTTCATCGTTTCAACTTATACATTCAAACTAAGAAATACACTAGGTGTAGAAAAAGCTAGTAAGCTAGTATTTCTCTCTATAGCATGAAATCTTAGAAATCTTAGAAATACAAACTATACAGCATTACATTTTAAAAGGCTTGTTTCTTTTCCTGTATGCTTCTCCTCCTGTCCCTATTTCATAGACGTAGAGCGCTGTGCTACACACATATGCTTTCAACACTTTTGTCCTAGTTTCTATGTTTGTTGTCTTCGAACATAGCTTCTGCTCTTTTTTGTTAGATACAGTTCGGTTTCCCTTCTATTGCTTGTACTCGTGTAGTACTCATGTAGTAGAAAATTAATCGAACATGAAAGTAATTATTTTGTTAGATGACGAATTAGCAACGGAGCTAGTGTTGGTTGAATGGAAAATAAAAAGGTTAAAATGAAAAAGTTCGTATTTAACTGTTTTCTGTGCTAATTATTAAAGACATTTTGAGAAATTGAGATTTAGAGAGTCGCGTAATTTAATATAGGAAATGGGGAAAATCGATGTATTACTATTATTGATGGATTTAAAATAGTCTTTTTAGGATTTTTGTTAATAAATACCACCTAACCAGAGCGAGGTATAGAAATTAGGTTTTTTTAATGAAAGAATATTTGTATTTCATTTAAATTATTTCACGTCAATAGAGGTTCAGTAAAGGTTGAATTTTATTTGCATTTATTTATGAACTACATAGTAATTAGGTCATCGTGAAAGGATATCCAGTCACCCTAGTGAAGGAGTTTGTATCTGGAAAGCATCTAATTTCATAGTTTTATACAATTATGACAAAACTTAATAAGTGTTTTGCAGATATTCTAGAGACTGGTAAATATAATGTGATAATGTCAAACGTATGTCTTATGCATACAGTGTTATTATTAAATTAAAAGCGATTTAAATGTGATTTTAAATATGCAAATCTTAGCAAAATTCTAAACTACAAACTAAAAGGATTTGCAGCTATAAAAAAGAGCAACTTTAATACATTTCATGGGTAATATTTGGATTAAAGTTTACAAATATTAGCTCAGCGTACACCATATAAGATAAGGAAATGTCTGGTTTATTTAGTCTCGCAGCATAAGCACCCTGGATGATTTAATAAGTCAAACAAATATCTCAAGTATGAAAGATAAACAAACACCCATTTCTCGTTTTATGCAAACCTATACAAATATTTAATTTATACATACACTATTAGTTACAGTATTAATTGATTCAATCAGTTAATGACGGAAGTGGGTATAAACGTGATTTTCCATAATTTCTACAGTTCGACTATAAAAGTGTTGAGAATGTTGCAATACACGTTTAACGTTAATATTTAATCACATCAATCCAACATAATTTAAAGCACTGGCTAAGTACCATCAACCAATATTAGTAAAATGACATATATTAACCATCATTAGCTATTAAAATAAACATCAAGAAAATTACATTAACTAATTGATGTTTAATCTCTTAAAAGTAATATAATTGATACAAATGTAGCAGATTCTAATTTTCTATTAGCAGCTAATGCATAAACATATGTTATGTACAATTTTGCTCTCCAGAATATCTAGCCGGTAATTCAGAGCAAACAGGTCGTATTACCTGATGATAATTCATCAAGATCAACAGAATCTCAGTATAACAACCTGTGCGATAGAGATGTAACAAGTCCAACTCAGTCCAACCCAGTAACAGTTTCAGGCGAAGAGATAGATATGTTGAATGTAAATAGACTAAATTTTGTAAGAATGAAGCATGGAATGTGTCAATTAGTTTTTCTTTTAGACACCAGACAAATATAAGTGTAATTTCTAAGCAGTGCATACCTAAAGAACAAGAAATTGATAGTTCAAAGAAAATTAGAATAAAAGATATTTCAGGTTCTACTTTTTCTTTAGAATCAGCGAAGCTTTTACTACAGGTGAGGAAAACTACTAAAATTTATCACGAATTTGTGTTAATGAATGAGTTTAGAACAGAAACGCCGGAGTAAAGCGGCGAGATTTTTCCAAAAAATGTGCGGCAAATACAGATTTTGAAGGATTTTATTTATCGTTGTAGGTGAATAATACAAAAATTAAATTACCAATAGAAACTACTGTTAGTGTTAATACAAATATGCTAACATGGTGCGAAATAATTAAATATTGTTATGGTAATATACCAAAATATTGTATAATATTACCGGATCAATTATATGAAGGGTATCTTTACCGCAGGAGCTTTAGTTAGAGCTAGGGATAATGAGATACCTGTGCAAATTTTAAATGTTAATGTGAGAAAATTAATCTAAAAAATTTTAATCCCAAGGTAGAAAAATTAAGCGAATACGAATTTTGTAATTTAAGCACAAATACAATGACACATTCATGGTTGACAAAGTTTTAAGCTTAATAATGACAAAACCGTTAAATCACAAAGCAACATTTGCGTTACAAAGAGGGTGTGCAAAATATTGCAATGTGTTTCATATCTACAGGAGGACCTTCTACCTGTAACTTCTATATATAAACAAAAATTGCATGTAAAAGGATCAGTAACATACTCTTATGTAAAATCATATCGGTTACCATAATCACAGAAGGTGGAAATACACAATCAAATAGACAAAAAATGTTAAAGGATAGGATTATCGATGAAACGAAGATCAGAATGGCCGGCACTGTTATTGATGATTTCTCAGAAACCTGATCAAATTGGGAACAAGAAAGTGAAGAGTAGTAGTAGATTATGGGCTATTAAATAAAAAATTCAGAAAAATAAATTTCCACTACCGTGTATTATAGAAATTTAAGATTTATTATCAGGAACAATGTATTTCTCACGCCTCAACCTATTTCAAAGTTATTTTCAAATTGAATTAGATGAGTCTAGTAGGTCTTAACTTTAACTAAGTTAAAGAGTACTTACAATTTAGCGATAGAATAATTATGGTTAGATTGAGTACAAAACCCACAGACACTGTTTTAGTACAGGTTTATATGCCAACAACTCAGTAGGAGGATGAGGAAGTAGAAAAGGTATACGAGGATATAAATAGTATAGTGAGAAAAGTAAAAGGAGATGAGAATTTAATAGTTATGGGCGATTTTAATGCGTCAGTGGGAGAAGGTAGTGAGGGAAAAATGGTAGGAAAATTTGGGTATGGCAGAGGAAATGATAGAGGAAAAAGATTAGTTGAGTTCTGCCAGGAACATAGATTAGTAACTGTAAACACCCTATTCGAACAACATGTTAGGAGAAGATATACCTGAAAAGCGCCAGGTGATAGGGCTAGATACGAAACAGATTATATTTTAGTTGAACAAAGATTTAGAAACCAAGTTAAAAACTGTCGTAGTTATCCAGGGGCTGACAGTCAATGAACCAAGCTTCTGAAAATATGCGAAGTTGAAACGATTGGCTTGAAACGATCTACTGAAAATATTTTAAACATCTTAAAACTAGTATCAGTTAGACTAGATGCAGCACAAAAACAAATGCATCTTTATCTGATACAGTTGAGCTTTGGAAACGTCTTGAAATGGTTTTTGAGGAATTGGATTTGTCACTACAGAAAAATAAACATTTTCGAAAAATGAGAGATTAAGATGAGATTAAGATTCCACAAAAACAATATATAAATTAACTGCTAATGAAAAAGAGCAAGGATCAACATAACTAATTTTAAATCTTCATGTCCAATTCGAACCCTTTACCGAGAAGAATTGACCAACATAACTCCTCTGCAGTAGTGGTTATTGGAAAAAAAGATACCTGATATATTGCTTTATCAAACAATTTACATATTGTAAAACAGTTTCTGTGTGCAATAACTTCTTCCACATCTGTATAATGAACATTTTCTTCCTTTAGACATACATTTAAAACTAATAAATAAACTAGATGTAGAAAAAGCTAGTAAGCTAGTATTTCTCTCTATAGCATGAAATCTTACTGCAAGCTTGTCATTGTCATTGAAGTTTGGGCTGAATTTTTGGTTTACACAATTAAAATAGTAACAAAAATTAGAAATACAAACTACAAAGCATAACATTTCAAAAGGCTTCTTTCTTTTTCTGTCTGCTTCTCATGTCCGTATTTCATAGGCATACAGTGCTGTGCTACACACATACTTCCAACACTTTTGTCCTTGTTTCCCCTTCTATTGCTTTGTACTCGTGTAGTACTCATGTAGTAGAAAATGAATCAAACATGAAAGTAATTATTTTGTAGATGACGAATTAGCAACGGAGCTAGTGTTGGTTGAATGGAAAATAAAAAGGTTAAAATGAAAAGTTCGTATTTAACTGTTTTCTGTGCTAATTATTAAAGACATTTTGAGAAATTGAGATTTAGAGAGTCGCATGATGTAATGTCCTTTGAGTTACATTCAATGAAACTTCAAACAGGTAACATATTGTTCATTTAAAGACCCACTGTATATTCTCTCATAATGAGAATCCTAGAAATTTGTTGATCAGTTTTAATTACTATGAAAAAATACAAGCTCAATTGAATTTGCAACAACAGTCTTTATCCATATCAAAGATTGGAACGGCATGTATATCTGACAATGTAAATATAATTGCTAGTTTAACGATCCATGTGTAGATAACCCATCCTTCAAACTATCTATACAACATAAAATATAAGTAGCACAAGGTTAATATCATTCTGCACTATTACAGTTATGATTGTTGAGATTTGAAAAGTATTCAATAAAAGAAATGAATTGAACATTTGTGTCCTCTTGCTACATTCAGGTCAAATCCAATCATCAGTAGTCAATTAATTCCGTGACTATAAATGTATCTAAAAGTAAATAATATTTTCGTTTAATCTAAAGAATGGGTATTTGTTTATTTTTGTACTTAAGATGTTTATGTTTAGAGGAATAAATCATTCAGGGCACTAGTTGTGAGACTCGATGATAAAACATAGCATTTACTTTTTGTCTAGCGATTAGAAAGAAAATTAAAGAGTAACACTGGAACGCCCCGTTCTAAGTTTTATAATTATTGCAATTTTTAGAATCTTTTTAACATAATGCTCTGTGGTAGAAGCCTTTGAATCTCTCCTTTGGTTAGATATTTCACTGAATTGACATTTGTCAAGTTGTTTGTAAAACTGTATTATTGTAATGCACATTAATTTGTTTTTGTTAATAAAAAGTGGTTTAATTGTGGGAAAATGTTATCTCACCTAAGGGCGATAACGAGCCCATGTGGTGGCTCTTCGTTCTTCTTGATCCAGCCTTTGAATCGAAACGACGAACATGGTGTGTTAGCAAAATTTATATCGCTTATTTTAGCGGATTCTAGCTTACTACCTTGGATAAAATTAATCTTTCTGGTGTTTGTGAGTAAGAAAGTTAATTATTACGCCTTTGGCGGATTTCACGTCGTTTTGATTAATACCTTCGCTCAGTTAGAGAAGCACATTTTTGTGATATTTGTTATATGCTACCCACATGGTTATGTGGTAAGTAATAGCGTTATAGCACTTCTTGTTCTATGTATTACATGAATTTTAGGGTTTAAATGTAACTTCAAATCTAGGTTCAAATTTAACTTCAAAATTAACTTCAAATTTAAATTTACGTCTGCGTGCGAGTCCAAGAGTAATTACATACTTTAGGTTTAGCAGTTCCAATTTAAGTAGATGCACATTTGTGAAGATTCGTTTAAGTAATCGTTCTGGTGGTATTACGATTACCCAATCTCGACAACTTACTGAAATAGATGGTATTAAAGCTCCCGACGAAGAATTAATTATTGATACCATAAGTTCCATCTGCTGGACTACCGAAATATTAATCGTAACCTGTTGGAGTTATCTGTGGATGAATATTACACCTGAAGCGATTTTGTGTAGTGGTGTAATCCTGTTGAGTTGGATTTGGAATCCCTGACTGCTACTGGTGCATTGGAATTACTTCTTGAGGTCGTATACTTTCTTATTTAAGTGTGTTGTGTTTATGTTCTGTTGAGATTATTGGAGTAATACTTTTTGTGTATGAAACCTTATGTTCACCCGCTTATATTTTGCTTTGCATGCAACCATACTTACACCTGTGTGTAGGGTGGGTTGCGATAATTAACGTAAAATCTGTATTTATGATAAAATTATTAAGGTACTAATGGTTGAACGCTTCCTTAGTAAGTGCTAGGTTTTTTTTTTTATGAATAATGCTAACCACTCGTTAATGCGTTCCAGTGATTTATACATATTGATTGTAAATCTAGTCACGAGCTTAGACCCTTGGTTAAATTATTACTCACTTGAGTTATGCGGTTACAGCTTACTTAGTGGCCACCAAGTCTGCGTATCCGATTATTACTTAGTACTAATTATTTTTTGCGTATGGGCTCGTGCCCGGATATTCTTAACACCATTGCGTTATTACTGTTAAATATTATTTATACAATCACCTGGAGTAAACATATATTTGCTTAGTTTGAGCACTTAGTTTGGTTAATTTTCTCTTGAATCATTTAGGTTTGAATCTTGTATGTATGATTATTTGTAGAATTATTTGTTCTAGTGAACTTTATATTTATGTGTTTGATTTCATGTTTGGCATTGTAGTTACTTCAATAAATTCAGGTTTAATTCTGTGCCCTGTTAATTTATTGATATAGTGAGTTACCTTGGGTTTCGCCCGAGAATAGTGGAACATTTCTCGTTGATTCTGCTTGCTCCTGTTCCTGGCGCCCATTAATAAAATAGTTAGTTTTGACTTATTGGACCTTTCTAGTGGTTCCTTATGGTCCATGAATGCGATTCTTTACCCATCGCCCTGATGAGTCTTTTCTGAGCTATTCCGGAGCACTATTTGTCATCGTAACGTTAAGGAACCCATTATATCGATTAGTTATCGAATTTTTACCGTGGCAACACAAGATCACAAAGACATTTTGAAAACCCAATATTTGAACTTGGTTCATTGGTGAACTGCACGGCCGGTCAAATTATATTGGTATATCTTTTTTTATGTAAGAGATTTGAATCTTCGAACACAACAGAGCAAAAAGTCGTAGGACAAAAGTTAATCTTTCACTTTCAGTATGAGATCCAAATACCGACAACGCCACACGGAACTGTCTTGGTTGATGTGTTCAACAGTTGTTAGCCTGTGTATTACGTACGATTTTACAATATTAGTCTATGAATTAATTTCTAAGTAACGCACAAACCTATTCAATTTCTGACACGATTTCTTGCGATTTGAAAAACATGTATTTTAATTTCTTAAAGGGGTTGTGTGTTCAAGTTGAGGTATTTTCATATTTATAACTTTTATGTTATTTGTGGGTAAACATTGTATATAGTTATTTAAAGAAAAATATCCATTCATAGCTCTTCTCAAAAATAAATTAAACCCTCCATTCCGTATTTCATGTAAAACGAAGACAAAGTGTTGTATTGACCTTAGCAGTTACATAAAGAACAGCTTAATTTCAAAATAAAAGGATTAATGTTGAATATGTTGTTGAAGAGTGAACATGTTTTCAAGTGCTCTGTTATATTTTATTATTTTTACACAGTGTATAAAACAAATTTATAACAATTATCAAGCCAGTTTAGAGTATAATTTGATTTTCAATAAGGTGGTGAAATTGGACATACAATTAACTCAGTATTGAATTCTTAAACAACCAAAAATTACAATTTTTGAAGCATTTTGTGTAATAAAACAAAGACATTTACTTGGTATCAACAGTGATTAAGTTATCTTAAATGCAATTAGTGATTGTTTGTTATCTCACCAGCTATGTGGATAATTAAAATAAATAAACCAGGACTGTATTTTAAATAATTTCGTTTTCTGATTACAGTAGATTTATTGTTTAAGATGCAAAACTGTAATAAGTGTTCAGAAAAATCAAATAACTTATTTGATTGTGATCACTGCAGTAATCATCTGTGTAAAGACTGTGCTCAGTTAACTGAGACAGAAATTAGATGTCTGAAGCTTAGTAAGCGCAAACTAATATTTCTATGTGATGGATGTGAGAAGGGTTTATTTAGAATTCTAGAATTCTTAAATTAAGTATTCTTGAACAAAAAATAGAAGATTTACAAAAGCAAAATGAAGATCTTGAAAAACAAAAAGTGCAATAGGTTGTGAAGAGACAATAGCAGAAACGATTGATAGGCAAAATAGATCACGAAATATTATAATACTGAATGTTCAAGAATCAAATGGTAATTCATACACTGAAAGAAACGCAGAAGATAAAACCAACGGTTGGTAAATTACTTGGGAATTTTGATATTGATTTAGATAATGTTAAAACCTTTAGACTGGGTAAGCGCATGGAAAACAAAAATCGACCAATTAAGGTTTTAACGGGATCTCGAGATGAAGCAATGTCTATTTTAAGAAATAGAACAAAATTACCAAATCAAAATGTTCGGATATTTGGAGATCAAACACCGAAACAACGGCAATATTATTTGGATGTTAAAAAGAAACTTAAAGAAATAACTGAAAATGGAGATACCTCAAAAACAATTAAATATATTAATAACAAACCAACAATTGTAAATAAAGATAGAAATTCAAAAAACTAAATGGCAATTCGTCATTAATACTCAATTCTCACATAATCTATTTAAATGTGCAAAGTATAATGTCTAATAAGTATCAATTAATGGCTGATGTGATGTGTTATAATCCTATGATAGTGTTGTTATCGGAAACTAGAGTAACTAATAATGTGGAAGACAAAGAAATTGCAATTGATAATTATATCTTAGTAAGATGTGACTCTATTAGCAGGCACACTGGAGGGGGTAATTTATATTCGTAAGGACATTGATTTTAAAACATACAAAGAATATGTATCGGAGCCAAATTATTGGTGTAAAGCTGTGAAAGTGCTATTATTTGGGTCACTATGGATCATAGGAGTGTTATACCACTCCCCAAGTGCAAGTGATGCAGTGTTTCTGAATAACTTTGAAGAATGGAGTGAAAACCTATTTAATACGAACCTACGATGTATTATAGCTGGAGATTTCAATTTAAATTATGAAAATAAGGGTAATTACTATGTAAAAAAGATAAGTAATTTCATTAGGGTAAATGGTATACAGCAATTAATTACAGAGCCTACTAGAATTGTACAAAATAGTTCAACATTAATTGACTATATCTTAACTAATGCTAAACAAGTCAGAGCTATTGTCCATCCGACACCAATAATAACTGATCACAATATTATATCAGTAGCAATTACTAAAGAAAATAAACATTATAATAGTAATAACCAAATAAGTCAATTCAGAAACCTAAACGATGCAGCCATTCACCGAATAAACCTAAGACTTTTAAAATGTACATGGAAATTTGACAACACAAATGTTGATATAATTCTGAATGATATACTAAATAATGTTACACATGTGTTAGACCATGAAGCTCCTATTCACAGCAAATTTCAATCACATAACTGTTTAAAGTGGTATGACAATGAAGTACGTGCCAAAGCTAAAGAAAGGGACTTTGCTTATAAAAAATTCAAAATCAATAAATGTGCTGTAAACTGGAAAGATTATAAAACTTGTAGAAATCAATTTGTTAATTTATTGAAGAGGAAAGAAAAAGAATTTTATGAAAAACAAATTGACAATAACAGAAGAGATAGCACTAAAATGTGGAAAATATTAAAAATGTTGGTTAGTAATAAAGAAAATAATTGTGACATACAAAGAGTACAATTTGAAAATAATCATCATAAAATCATTATGAGAGAACAAAAGGATATAGCTGAACATTTAAATGACTACTTTGTGAACAGTATTGAAGATATTGTAAGGAGTATCCCAGACACTAATAATCTATATCGCCTAAACCCATTACGTAGCCACGATATCAAATTTACTGAATTTAAATTGTTAGTCTGACATGATATTAAAAAAATTGTGCATAATCTACCTAACAAGTGTAACTGGTCAGATACAGTAAACACAAAAGTAATTAAGGCAACCTTTGATACAATTGGGCATGTTCTTCATCTGGTCAACTCCTCCTTAAGAACTGGCAGTTTTCCAAGCAAGCTTAAATGTAGTACAGTAATTCCTATTCCTAAAGTTCAAAACGCCACATTAGCAAGCGAATACAGTCCAATAAACACACTTTCTTGTATTGAAAAAATATTAGAAATTGCTGTATATTACCAATTAATAAACTACGTGGACAGTAACCAGTTATTGGATTGTAATCAATCAGGTTTTAGATCTAAGCACTCTTGTGAAACTGCTATTCAGTTAACTTTTAGTAAGTGGAAGCAGTACATTGATCAAGATGAGTATATACTTGCTGTTTTCTTAGACCTTAAAAGAGCATTTGAGACAATAAACAGACAATTATTATTGACTAAGTTACAACACTACGGCATTGGTGGAACAGTGATAAAATGGTTGGATGACTACCTGTCAAATAGAAGACAAAGAACGAAAGTAGGAAATTCAATATCTAGTTCAGTGCTAGTTAGAAATGGTGTCCCTCAAGGAAGTGTTATAGGACCGTTGTTATTTATTTTGTATTTAAATGATTTTCAGAGCATTGAATTGAATTGAATTGAATTGAAACATCTTTATTATTAAACTAAATATACATTATAAAGTACAAAGTTTTGATACAAACTGCATCAAGCGCGATTAGGGCCATTAGGCCCTGTCTTACACCTAACTTGCATACAGCTGTACTCTTAAATAAGGTAATAAAAAAATAATAAGTAAATAATAAAAGAAATCACTACACACACGCACACACCTTCACACAAACGCACCCTACGCCACACACATGCACACACACTTACACACATGCACACAACTCTCTCTCACACATACAAACCCACGCACACACTCATCGAGCATCAGTTTAGGAAAATGCACTTGCCTCTACACCTGAAAGTTTAAAAGATGTTCCTGCAAGAGTTTACGAAAACGTTGCACGGTCGGAGCCTGCCTAATATCAAGAGGAATAGTATTCCACAAGAGGGAACCGGAAACAAGAAAAGACTAATGGAATGTATGGGTATGGTGTATGGGGATAGATAGCAAGTCATCTCGCCTAGTGTTATAGCGCCGATTTGAAAGAAAAGAAAAATGTTGGCTTAGGTAGAACGGGTTGCGGTTAGAAATAAGTTTATAGACAAGCACTGCCAAGTGAAGTTTTCGCCTATTGTTTAGTTTAAGCCACGACATTCTTGTGTAAAATGGGGTGACTCTTTCCCAATATTTTAGTTCGAAGATAAACCGTACACAACTATTTTGCGAGCGTTGTAGACGTAAACTTAAATTAGATGAAAGATTGGTATATAATGCATCGCAATAATCGAAATGTGGAAGAATTAATGATTGTACTAACTTTAACTTTAATTTAGTCGGTATAAACCGTTTTAGACGCTTAAGAGTATGCAGAGTAAATAGAACTTTTTTACACATGCTTGATACCTGATCTTTCCATCTGAGGTTTGGATCCAACAGCATACCTAGATTTTTAATTATAGGTGAAAAGTTTATGTTTGATTTACCAAGCATTAACATGGGAAGATCCACGGACTGAACTGATCTAATTAAATTTTGTGTTCCCAGAAGCAAAGCCTGGCATTTGGCCGGATTTATGGTTAATAAATTATTTTTACACCAATCGTCAACCCTTGATAGATCATCATTAACTGCCTGGAACGCTTCAATTATTTCTGTTGGAGAAAAATGGAAATAAATCTGCACGTCATCTGCATAGCAGTGGTAACGACAAAACTTCAATGTTGTGGAAAAGTCTTGAATGTACAAGCTAAACAAAAGGGGACCGAGTACTCATCTTTAACTTGCTGCGTGCGTTGTGATAAGTATGATTCTACCCAAGAGATTGCTGACTCTGAAAAATTATTTAGACATTTTAATTTAGTTAAAAGGATGTTAAAGTCAACACTGTTAAAGGCTGCACTGAAATCTAATAAAATCAGTAAAGTAAGTTTTTGACAATCCATGGCCTTTCTGACATCATCAGTTACCCGCGGAAGCGCAGTACATGTACTATAATTCGCACGGAAACCCGATTGGTATTTGTCTAGTAATGTGTACTGTTTTAAAAATAACAACATTTGATCAAGTGCTAGGTATTCAGCGAATTTTGAAAGCGCTGGTAAAATGCTAATCGGACGATAATCATCTGGACCTAAAGGGTTTGCTTTCTTTGGTAATGGCCTAACTATGGAGTGTTTCCATACTAATGGAAAACGAGCAGTGCTAAAAGATGTATTAATTATACTTGTTAAAGATTCTAGAGGAATTGGGCAGATTTGTGTAAGCATTGAGCTCGATATTTTATCAAAACCCAAAGCTTTTGATTTAATGCAGAACAGACTTGTGGACATCATCGGTCGACACTTCAGTAAACACAAATTGTGGAAATGAAAGGGCGGTGTACTGATTAAGCGTTTGATAGTATTCAGTTTAGCTGTATTGTCTTGCATCTTTAATGCAGAAAAATGTCGATTCAGTGTATCTACATGTATGCTGTAAGGCATCTGCAATAATGGTTTTTCCTATACCAGCTTTCTTTAAAGCAGCCCAAGTCCTTCGGGAATCGGTATATGAAGCTATAGAATGATAATATTTTAATTTTGAGTTTCTGATCAACTGCTTGGTCCTATTACGTATACTTTTGTAACGGTCATAATTCAATGTAGTATTAACTTTCTTATAAAATGCAAGTGCACTGTCTCTCATTCGTCTCATTTCATTAATTTTAGGGGTTAACCACGGAGATTTTGGTCTAGTTACCCTAACTGTTTTAAATGGAGCATGAGTGTCAAAAATATTGTTAACAAGTGTATTGAACTTGTGGAGTTTAGCCTCAACATCTGCTTCCTCATCGATTTCATGCCAGCTCGCACGTTCTATATCTGTCTGTAGAAGTTCAGAATTAACACTCTTAAAATCCCGGTAAGTAATTAATTTAGGTTGAAATTTATATGTTTTAAGTGAATATGTTACAAAAATAAGATCGTGTTTAGAGATTTCTAATATCGGTATTTGTCCAAAATTTAGTGCTCTGTCCTTATTCGAAATTATAATATGGTCAATAATCGATGATGAAAGGGGTGCATGGTGAGTGGGTTCAAGTGGTAAAATGCTAAGATTACATGCATCCATCATAGTTCGAAAATAATGGACCTCGGAAGTATCATTCAGTAAATTGATGTTCCAGTCTCCAAGCACGATTATATCTGTATAATGCGGGGCATATTGAAAAATTACCTCCTCAACATCAACCAAAAACCCAATTTTTGGGAGCTTATAAACAACTCCAACTAGAACTTTTGCCTACGCAGCTACAATCTCAAGAAAAAGAAATTCCGGACGCGCCTTATACATGGAGGGGGAAGATGCAATAAATTTACAACTAAGATCATTACGAACATAAAGAGCCACCCCACCACCACTTTTCCCTGTTCTGTCGTTTCGCATAATTTTATATCCTTCTAACTTGACCAAGGAATCAGACAAAGTTGGTTTCAGCCACGTTTCTGACACAGCAACACAGTGTGGAAGACAAGACTCAAAAAGGTAAAGAAACTCATCTAAATGAGAAAGTAGTGAGCAGGCATTAATATGACAGCATTGAAACGATTTCGGATTACGAGAGAGTGATTGACAAAGGAGAGCGGAACAAGATGGGACAGGTGGCAGGGAGTAGGGTTGTTCTAGATCAATACCAACAACTCTTTCAGGAAAATCCAACTCAATTAAGCATAAATCAGAAAATTTTCAGCCATTAATAAATTTCACCCAGAAATAAAAAATAAGTATTTAAATATAGGGCAAACCACTTTACCAAACAGTATAAAGCAATGCATCCCTGTAACTAAGCTCGAACATTCACACTTATACACATACCCGCACACATTCTTAACTACAAACACTAACCGTAACAAACACTTAATACTAAACCTAATCATAATAATAAACAGACAGTACAAACAAATAAGCGCAAAAAAAAATAAGCGCCAAAAGCAAAACAAGATATAATGCGATATAAAGGTAGCCAGCCTATACTATATAGTTAGCTCACAAAATCAAAATCAAAATCAATAGCAAATATCAAATATCAAATGACAGTAACAAATACAAATGTAGTTGAAAAGAAACGCCAGATTTTATAATATTATAGAGCACCCTATCTTATCATATAGCTATCAAAATAAGGCGGTAGATACCAGGCATACAACTTAGTTACTTTTACTTTGACTTCGAGTACTATATTTAACTCGTTTAATTGCGGTCTCATTCTCACAAACTTGGATGCAAGAATTTAACTGTGGCAAATTGATAACACTCTTTATACTGTTATTAGGCAAGTGAATAAAAATTCGTCCGTCTAATGTCCAAACTTTTGATGCACCAAAGTGTTCTTTAGCAGTATTATACGTCAAAAGTCTGCGCTTAGTTAATGATTCCGTAATCATGAACGGTTTTCCTTTTAATAATTTTTTATTTATCCACACTTGATGATGATATTTATAGGACACCATTTTTATAATTATAGGTCGTGGTTTGTTGCTGGTATCTTTACGAATGGGACCAAGTCTATGACATCGGTCAATCATAGAATCAGGGAAATCAGGAAGTCCAAGATGAGATTTTATAAAATCCAAAGCTAAGCTACGAGTATCTTCACCAGTGCTATCTTTAATCCCGTGAATTAAGAGGCAATTACGTCGTGAATAAGCCTCCAATTGATCGATCTGATCTCCAACGTTTACAATTAGGTTTTTAATGTTATTTAGTGAGTCAAAAACGCTTTGTTTAAATTGTGCAAATTGCAACTGCAGATCATCAAGCGTAGATGAAACACATGTGTGAGTACTTGATAATTGAGCCTTTGAGGCAGCTGCAAGTTTAGCTTCAAACTCCTGCATAGTTGAAAGAAAAATTTTTTCAAGGCTATCTAAGGCACTCATTATATATTTTGAAATTATATCTTAGAGATAGCAATATCCAGTCGTTGAAATGAAACTAATTGCATGTACAGTATTTTAAATAAATGTATGATATCTATATCTCAGTTTGAACGCTGATTATTGTAATGTAATATAATTTTAGTCTAAGTACATACCGCTTGTTAAACACATGGTGATAAAATATGCACTAATAGACTATCAATACAAGTTTAATTAAAATTTAGAGTTCACTTTTGTACCATCAAATTACATAAATTGCATAAGCAAACTACAGAAGTACCGGCCGGCCAGAGCGAATGTTCAAAATGACATGTTTAAAGTTAATACGGGTTGTGAATACACATTCGCTAAATAAACTATCAAACTAGAACTCACTGTATAAATTATAGAATTATAATAATAATTACAGAGAGAGCGCATTTAAATACGTCTGTTCACTTCGACTACAACTCGCAACTCCATTGACCACGAATGTGAATTTGTTAATCTATATGCTGATGATACCCTACTTGTAATCAAAGAGTCTGATATACAAACAGCAACAAATAAAATGAATAATAGCTTGGATAAAATTTATAGATACTTTCAAATAAACAAGTTGAAACTTAATACAAGCAGAACTGTGGCAATGGTTGTTGGAAATACTAATAAATTAAATAAACTTGATAGAAATGCTATTACATTGAAGATTAGGGATGAAATATTACAAATTGTTGAACAAACTAAGTATTTAGGTATTAAGTACTAGTACGTTAACATTTAAAAATCACTTTGATTATGTTAAAAATAAAATTACAAAAAACTATATTTCTTCTCAAGATTAGCACCTAAATTGTCTTTAAAAACTAAAATTACAGTCTACAAAACAATCATTCAACCACATTTTGACTACTGCGCAACAATACTATATTTATTTGACCAAAATAAATTAAGTACTCTTCAAAAACTACAGAACAGAGGTTTAAGAATCATACTGGAATGTAGCAGAAGGACTAACATTCAAAAAATGTTAAGCACCCTAGAATGGTTATCGGTTACTGAAAAAATTGAATATTTAACAATGATATTTATTTTTAAAATTATCGATGGACTAATGCCAAGTTATTTTGATGAGTTTATTATTTATGCCCACCAAATACACAACCACGAAACTAGGTCACAAGGCAATTTATATGTTGCAAGGACCAAATTGAAAAAGACTATGAATTCAATATTCTTCAAAGGTCTGATTAAATACAATACTTTACCAAAAGATATTCGAGACTGTAATACACTGACATCTTTTAAACGAGAATTAATGAAAAAACTAAAACTTAACTAAAATGTAAGTATTTTATAAAATAAACCAAATGACCTAAACTTGGTAGGAGTAATTATAATTTTCACACTTTTTGTTCATTTTTTTTTATTGTATTTTTATTTTACATTCTAATGTATTGTAATATTAGGATTACCTACTTTAAATAAATATTATTATTATTATTATTATTATTATTTATAAGGGCACAAAAAGTTATAGGTGGATGATAGATGAAACAGATAAAGCAAATAATGCAACTAAAGCTTAAACGGAGTGTTGTCACAGGCTATTACAAAAGTGACCTTGTTTCTCTCAGAACGAAATTTACTAAGCTTAAACTAAGGTATGCAAAACTGTACGAAATTGAGACCGGATTTGCATTAAGCAGTAATGGGGTTGCAGAAAAGAAATCTGTAAGTAGGAAATCTCACAGATAGAGGATGCGCAAGTATGCATAAATTTAGGATACCTAGTGTACAATTTAAGCTGTATGATGGTAGTATAAAATCATGGTTGTCTTTCTGGGCACAGTTCCAGAAAATTCATGATAATTCAGATATAGACAATCATAACAAAATAAAATGTTTAGTGCAAGCAACATTTGTCGATAGTAGAGCACGCCAGCCCATAGAATATTTTGCTGCACTTCAAATGCAGTAATGAAGTGGTGGCAACTGTATGCAAATAAATATCTAGAATTGCGCTTGAGAGATACTGTCATTTGACATAATAAAGGCTGGCAGTTTTGTACGATGTTGCCACCAATTCCTCTTGCCAATTGAAATATTCCCGTATGTTTCATTAATTATAGTAAAATTTAAACTAACATTGTCAATGTAGTATTTTACCCAGTTGTGACGTCATCCTAAAGTTAAAGCGAACGGACTATAGAATTGATAATGAAAATATGCAAAAGTTGAAATGTATGAGACAGCTTTTAAAATTAGTTCTAAATAATGTCATTTTCAAACAAAAACCCAATAACATTGTTCTGTACGATCAGATTGGGATTCAGCTACGTGTTGTCGACACACTTCGTGTTTCACTGGATAAGTGCTCGGTAATGTCGTTTCCATTAATAGCGTCGTGCTTGCCCCAAGAGTTGATTAAATTTGGCAGCGATCGACTTCTGAATGCAATATGGTAAAAATCTAGCAATTTGGATCGTGATGGGCTAAGGATAATAGTATATCTGATTTGGCTACAAAAAAGGTAAAAAACTGTTTGAAGAATCTTACACAATTCTTGAGAAAGGAAGTAGAGAATGAATAGCGTATTACCATGGCCACAGAGGCTTTTAATTTGCTGCAGTGCTTATCAAACGCGAATTCTTGAGTGGAATATGATCTTGTGGGTCATTCTACTATTCCTCAGTTACCTATCCATTGTTATAGAAAATGTTGATTTGAAAATTCGCATATTAAACTGGTGTTATGTGGAGGTGCAACATCACATTCTTCTTTGTATAAAGGAATGTCTTCCAAATAATCGATAAGCTGGGTATTGAGAAATTGTAAATAACATTCTCCATTTGATGTTTCAAGATAAATAAATTGACCCAAAATGTGATCAGCCCAGACGTAAATGGAAACCTGTCTGATTTCTGATTTCTTAAAAGCGTGGAGGATTTTCGATGTCCCAATAATGCAAATTTTTTCGATTGAACATGTCTACTTTGGTAAATTGATACTCATCAGACCAAATGACATTTATTTACCGTGCATAATGTGTAATTAGCTCAATAAGTCAATTACAAAAATGTAAACGACGGATATTATCACCTGTATGTAGGAAGCGTTTGAGATACACGAATATTGAACAGTTTGTATTTATTATTCTGCAAAGTATGCCACACTGTTGTTTGAAGCAAATTTAACTCTAAGCTATGCTATTAGTTAAAGTCGTCGGATTATTATATACCTATACATATGTTAATAATTTTCATATTAAACTATTTAATAAAGTTATACCTGCTGTAGGAAATTTTGTAAATCTTAGTCTGCTAATTTTCTACCACACTGTCGGCATGACTTTTTAAAACAACCGTATTCAATAAGATTTCTATCTAATCTTAAAAAATCTGTTCTATGAGGTTGCCGGCATTTGTGATACGTTTCATAATAATTACGGTTTGATATAACGAAATTATTGTGCTTGGTAAAACATTCTCGACATATGTTGTTCCAAATTTGAGAAAGTCATTAAGATTGATTGAAATATTGAACTTTAATCACAATACAACTAGACAAACTTACTATGACAAGTAAACACAAACAAACAGTTTTAATCTTTCGATTCATTTGTTTTTCAAGGCATACAGCTTTTTTTTCATTAATAGATGTGTTTACAAATAAATGTATATCATGTGGTACATTATTGAAATCGCCAAAATACAATCTATTTGAATATAAAACAATCTATTATTATGTCCATAAGAAAAAATGAACTTGATGATGTTTCCGAAAAATCAAAGCCTCTTATGAAGATTCTAATTTTACTATCGTTACCAGCACTGAAAACTGTTTTAAAAAAGTGTAGAAATTTTAAAAAAAATTTTAAAACCAAAAAGTTACAGCCAAAAATAAAAACTACATTTTTCCATTTTTTACTATAATTAAAAACAAAAACAGTTACACTAAATTTCTTGTGACCAGCATCAAAATATTCAACTTTGGCCCAATTTAACCAACTCTCTTACCATTTCCGAGATACCAATAGTGAGCATCCAAATTAAATTACCTCGTATACACGCTTTCTCCTTTTTCTATTGTTTTCTCCATTATCACCCCTGAAGCTAAAATGGCCTCCTGTATTCCCCAAATTCTCCTAAATCCAGTTAATCTTGTAACACTTTAGTCTTAGGCAAATACATAATGCACTTCGTGCTATGTGGATTGCCAGAATTTAGACGAGAAAGTCATTGCTAACGTATTTAAAATCTCGTGCAATCGCAGTTGGATAATCATGCATGTTGAAAGGTAAACTTCAAAGAGCATTCCTGTAGTTGGCAGGTAGTCACTAGACACGTTTTCTTAAAAAATTGGTGTGTGAGTTTTTTTAGCCATCATGAGTGGAAGAAAGCTCCACTCATGGCAATTGCACTGAGCTTGGCGTTGGGGCCATAGCACCGAGCTATGTTAGAACGCAGTTCTAATTAAGATTGAGTATTTATAGAACGGTTCGTTATTTAAAATATGGCGTTTTAATTGTTACTAAAGAAAGTTTTAATTTTTAGCAAGCAGCTTTAGATTATTGAAGCTGTGGATTAAAAAAATAAAACAGAATCTCATTTCAATACCAATGATTTTTAACTCAAAATGTGATTCTTAGTTTTTATAAAGAAGTTTTCGTGGATCGTAGAGAAGATGGCGGACTCGAGATGCTCTGATTAGACAGGTGTTCTGTATTTTATTGTTATTACTTAATGCCATCAAGCTTTGGTGGGTACAATTCCTTTTTTTTACGATCCAGAGGAATCAACACGTAAGCGATGAACATTTTGTTTGAGAAGCCGAGTTGGCTAAACTGAAAAGTAATTAGTTAGCTAATACGAGATTCAGCATTTTTGATTTACAAGTTCGAACGGTATCTTATTAAAACAACTCATATTTTTATTTAGTGTAGTTAAGATGATTTGACAATTTTTTATGTAGTATTCTTATGTTAAATATTCGTTAAGAACAACACTTCAAAACAGCATATGTAATGATAAGAATCTAGTTTTCCATGTTTGTTTAAAACAGATGACACTTATGTTATTAAGTAAGTTTTATATTGAGATAATTCATGATATAGAGAAAATTTAGTAAAACCTTAGAAAGACCAAAGTATAAACTAAAGACAATTTTTGTGAGCTATATCAAAGATCTCTGATTACAGCAAATGACTAATGAAATAAGATAATGAGTAATTCTTTTATGTGATTTTTGCCTAACTAAACATTTTCATCAGCATTTACTTTCGTGTCATCATATTTACACTGTAAATTTTTTAAATTTTTTTTGTACAAAGATGAAGAGAATTTTACTAGATACTAGTCAACACTCACAATCGTTTTATTCTAACAGCTCAACAAAAGAAATAGTAATCTATCCATTTTGATTGAGATAATGAAAAGTAAAGAAATTATGTTACTACATATCTAAATTCAGGTAGATAAAATTCCCTTAAGGTTTATCGGTGTCTATCCGTTGGACGAATTGTGTTAGCTTTATTGACGCAGTGGCACCCAAGTTTATTTGGATTTCAGGTTTAGTCTCAGAAAATACCCCGACCATCTCGTGCCTCTGCAGGAATAGACCCCCCGAGTATAGACCGAGAGCATCCTAATTTTCTTTCGCAACACTGTTTGGCCCTACTACATCCTCAATAAAGGCCATCCCCAGAAAATCTATATAAGGCGAAAGAAAAACAATTACAATCATCTTCTAGTGTTTCTTCAGTCCGTTTTTCCATCCGTCTTTGTACAATTCTGAGCAATATTTTTGACACGTGTGCAGTTACACTTATTGTTTGAAAATTTTCTTTTAAGGTATAGTGACTATGGTGTTCCATTTGGAATCTTTGGATATCTCGCCTGTCTCATACATATACATATAACCGTCATGTTGGAAGAGACGTTTTGTTACTGTTTGTTGAGCAGCTTTTAGAGTTTCTGTTTGCACTTTATCTGTACCCGGGGCCTTATTATTTTTTAAGCTGTTTAATGCTATTTCAAACTCGTCTCTAAGTATAGGATATTCTAAGTCATCCTTTTCAATACCTGATTCCTGTTCTACACCTTCTAGTTCTTGTCCTGCATGTAAATTTTCTATACATTCTTGCCATCTATTCACTTTCTCTACATTTTCTATAATGATCTCTCCTCCTGCAGCCCTAATATTTTTTGCTATACGGCTTTATATTCCTATTGTAAGCTTGGTCTGTATTTCGGATTTCCATCCTAGTTTGTACCTTTTAGCACTTTTCCTCAATCCATTGTTCTTTAGCTTTTCTGCAATTGCGAATAATTTCCCATTTTATGGCTTTGAATATTTGTTTCTCTGCTTCATCTGGTGTTTTTGAGTTTTTGCGGTTCCTCTATTAAATTCAAAATGGTTTTTGTAACTTGTGGTTTCTTATTTTTTTTTATATCCTACAATACATCTCGCCGCAATGTTTAAGATGGATTTAATGTTACTTCATTCTGTTTCTACTTCCTTGCTATCAAAAAATTTCCCCGGTGTCTATCAACAATTCGTTTGAATTTCTGTTAAATCTTTTGTGGGTTTTAAACATTTTAGTTTCTCACGATCAAAGTGCCTTTTTCCCTTTCCTTCTTTTTCAAAATTTTAAATTTAGGCATGGTGTTCATAATTACTATGTTGTGGTCAATGTCTATATCTGCCAATAAATACGGATTACATATTGCCTTGATCGATAAAGACAAGATGTAATCCATATTCATTGGCAAAATCAATCTATAAACTAGTCTCATTATATGTGATATTAGTTTAATAGTGAAAATGATATCTTGTTAGTAAATTAGTTTGATTGAATACATTTTTTAAATAACATTAAATAACTGGCCGAAAGCCCTTTACTGTAGTTTATATATTTTAACTATTATATTTTTACATAAAAATACTCTATGAGTTTGGAATTTATTGGAAAAATTCGTGTATAAAGCCAATAAGTCTTCAACTTTTGTAATTAAACCAAATAAATCTACTACTGATCCTTCCTGTTACCCACACCTATCACTGCATTAAAATCTCCTGTAATTACTAAATTTCCATGCCCTTTTATGAATTAGTACGCCTTTGACATCCTTGAAGATTGTTTCTATCTTATCACTGTAGCTGGAGGTCGTTATGTATGCTTGTATTATTATTACTGTATTTGCTGGGTTAAATTCTAATCTAACCATGAGTACATATTTTGTTCTTTTGAAAGTCATTTTCTACACAATGTCCTACCTTTTTCCGTATAACTATCTCCACACCTGCAATTCCTTCCTCCGATTGTGCATGAATTACCCTAAAGACCTCTGCTCCAAAAATTCCCAGCCTGTGGCCACCAAACTTCGCTAATTGCTAGTATGTTTAATGCTATCCTATCCATTTCAATTTTCAAATTTTTTACTACTTACTTCATGGTTCTAATCTTCCACGCTCCGATTTGCAAAATGTTCTCAGTTCTTCTTGTAAATTTACCGATCACATCCTGAAAAGTAGTTCCCTCCCAGAGATCCAAATGGGTGACTAGTTTAACTCCGAAATATATTACCCCAGAGGATGAGATAATTTTAAAAAACATTTTTAGTACGCTGTGTATAATACAATTTTTTTTCTTTTTTGCCCTTTAACTTTTAGGCAGATGTTTCAAGACGGACATATCCTTAGCAGGTGTACCAAGTGACGGTATACCTGTGACCAACATTTGGTTACAGGTTCACTATCAGTGGTCTTCAATTATACTAGCAAAATTTTTGCAGGACGATAAAAAATTTGGACATTAGAGGATTAAGACATAGTTCAGAAAGGGATATCAGCAGTTTTGGCTTTAAAGAGACAACTTATTACTTATACTGCATTATGGACTATCGCAAGAGAGTTTTCTTATAGTTTTTCATTTTCATACCTGGCAGAAAAAGAATTCAGCATGGTTGCCTATGTTCTTATAAAAAAAAATCACTAATCAAGGATATTTAAAGTTCAATCTAACTAAATTCATGCCAAATATAGAAAATATGCTATTACAATATCGGAGATCATCTCTCCGATTAAAAGAATTTATTTTTGTGTAGTTATTTTATGTTACAATTTTACAGTTGTGCATTCTAACGAATCAACAATATAATTTAGAGCGTTTTCCAAACAGGAGCTGTAACTTTTTTGTGAATTGTTTATTGTTTTAATTCTTTTTGTATCGTCTTCCTATGCTTGTGTAGACGACAATGGACAGGTTGAATTTTTTTAAATGCCCTTGGCAGCCAAAATAGGGTTCTTTTATTATTTTTTAAAAATGGTTTCTTCTGCGTGAAACTACTGATGCTGCCAAAGCAGCATTTTCAAAAATTCGGTCTGTGTATTTTCATCCAAACACACCCAAGAATTCGATACAAAAACAATCCGAACAAAAACAAAACACAAAGAAGTTACAGCATTCGTAAAGGAGGAAAGCATTCTCTTATGCAGGTGAACTTTTTTTATGTATACTGTTCTTTGTTTTGATGCTTTTTTGTATTGGGCATATAGATATACACAAGCTAAATTTTTAAAAATTTTTTATTTTGATGTGTGTTTTTTGCATGTTGGACAAGTTTTTGAAGAATATTGTCCTGCGTGTGCGCTGTAACTTTTTGTGTATTGTTTATTGTTCGAAATCGTTTTGCATCATGTTTCTATGCATGTATAGATGAGAATGGACAGGCTGAATTTTTAAAAATGTCCTTGGCAGGCAAAATATTGTCCTTTTATAATTTTTTTAAGAATGCTTACTTTTCTGTAGAACAGTATTTTGGCTGCTAAGGGGTATTTTCACAAATGCAGGTCCACCTTCATCCACATAGAGCTAGGAATACAATACAAAAAGAATTAGAACAAAACCAAACACAAAAACGTTACAGCACCCACAAAGGAGAAAGCATTCTTTATAAGACGGATTTCTTCCATGCGGGTGCAGCAACTTTATATACTGTTCTTTGTTCTGATACTATTTGAATGGTGTTCCAAGGTGTGTAGATGAAAATAAGCAAGCTAATTTCTGAAAAATGTTTTTTTTCTGAGACAAGAAAAAAATTTGACATTTAATGTTTCTTGACAGGTAACAGAATATCCCTTTTTATGAATTTACTTTTTTCTCAGGGAAAAAATTAGTACCTTTTTCCTGGGTATGTGCAAATAAATAAGAATACGAAGATATTTAATTTAAAGCAGTGTCTACACTTGTAACATTCGGGTGTAACATAACATCGTATCATAACTTTGTCGCGTAACCGCAACTCCTGTGTGAACGTGAAGTGCAAAACTGTCCATTTCTGATTTCTGAATATTCCAAACAACTTAAGTAAGCAATTTTTAAAACTACTTGCAGAATTAAATTGACATATATTTGATTACTTTAAAGGTTTCCTTAGCAACGCAAGTCTAATTGTCTCAATAAGTACAACAGCCTACTTGCTTGAAACTTCAAATTTGACATCGATCGATTTTTGACTTTAATATATTGTAATATTTTTTCAATATTAAATCATCGTTTTGCCTGTCACAGAAAAAATAGTATATTATACACAGGTAAAAATGTAAGATTTTAACTCTTGGTGTTTGGTCTCCCTCCACATCGCGCCTGGAGGCAAACACACCTCGAGCTGAAATCTAGTACTTTTTCCTTGTATAATAAATAACTAATTTGGTGTTTGTGTGGGCTGGACTTCGTTTTAGAAAGACACTTTTTTTAGGGGCCGTATATATTTTGATAGGGAATTTCCCCCTGAGTAAGACTATGTTATTCATTTTGTGCAGAAACAACCTCTTAAAAAGTTATGCTTAAAATACTGTCCTATTATAAGTCTATGGGAATTTTTTTAATATTCAAATTTCCTGCCAAAAATATTTTAAACAATAGATGACGCTGTGCTAAACCAAGAGAAATCGGTGGCATCTGTTTTTAAAGTCAGTGTGTCCTCAGCTTTCAAAAAGAAATGTCACACTTTTTGTTCTTCTCAATTAGCATTCTATTGAGTATCTAGTTAATTGCTTTTATATTTAGTCTAATTTCTTAATTAATTAATTTAATTGTTAATTGTTTAGATCATGGCTAGTCCAGTCCTGTTTTCGAATTGTCGCAAGCTCCCGATCACCAAAGAAGTTTCTGTTTCTTGGGCACAGGCGCAAGGCCAGCTGCCAACAGTAAACAATGCTGCTCTCACCGCAAAGAAATGCAGTTTCACATGTCAACATGGCCTCGGTGCATTTTACTCACCTAGCAGCCGAACAAAATGACTGAAAGTTAGTCTTTCGAAAGATACTTGGTTCTATTTTTAGCATACTTTATGGATTTGCTCACAGCGAAGAGTATCGACGTGTTACCCTTGAATGCAGAGACGATGACTCGGAAACTCTGTCTCCCGAAACAATTGCTGCTAGGTAAATTTATTTAGCATTTGGTTAATCTTGTTTATTGATTTACTTTAGATACAAATACGCTAGAGAAATGGTTGTCGATCACTTTTCAACAGAACAGCATGACATAGGACAGATTGGTGGCCCTGGCATTGTTGTTCAGATTGATGAGTCAAAGTTTGGTAAGCGTAAAACCAATAAAGGTCGTATAGTTGAAGGACACTGGGTGCTTGGAATGTGCTGCGAGGCAAGCAATGATTTTCGGATGGTTGTTTGTCCCGATAATAAGCACAGTGCAGACGATTTAATCCTTGAGATTGAATGGCACGGCACGTTGCTCCCAAATCGATCATCTATACTGATCAGTGGCGTGCTTATGTTGCTGCCCAGTCATGCTTATTGGCATGAAGCAGTTAATCATAAGAAATACTTTGTTGGTAAGCTATTTATGAGTTTTTTTTCATTTTAATTAATTGTTTTTTTAGACCGTGTTACAGGTGTTTACACGCAAGGAGTCGACGCAAGCTAGCATCCAGCAAAAAGCTATTTTGCTGACAAAAGGGTTCCAGAAGAAGCATTTGCTGACCATCTCTGCGAATGCCTATGGCGCCGCTGGAATAACAAGCAGAACCGCAATCCGTTCAAAGCTCTTCTCCAAGCAATTCGCTTTCAATACCATGATTTCCGAGGTTAAATATTCCATTTCATATTAATTTCATTGTTTATATGTATTTTTCTTCCTTGTGAATAAATACTGTTGCCATTTAAAATAATTCTTCGAATATTAGGTTATGTTAGGTTAGGCTAGGTTATGTTATGTTAGGTTATGTTATGTTATGTTGGGTTATGTTAGGTTAGGTTATGCTAGGTTATGTTATGTTAGGTTAGACCTCCTATTTTCGGCACATCTTTACTTTATCGGCCACTCTTAGAATCCAATTTTCTTTGGCTAAAATGTTGTTCCAGCCCCCATACCTAGAGGTATAATGACTTGCGAAGAGGAAGCTCAAACTGAAGTCTTAGAAGAGGTTAATAACAGGGCTAAATATCCAGGACAATCTGTCAAAAACGACGACCCGAACTTGACACCGATTAATAGCGGGGGCGGTGTCGTTGAAAAGTGCGACCGTGGCGTTATGGATCGCAAGTCGATGCATGCGTCATTTCTTGAAATGGAGGAGGCTCCCTCGCCTAGATGCTCTACACGTGAAAAGATTAAACCTAAACACTTGGAAGACTATGTTCTTTAAATCAGTTGGGGTGATTGTTGTAATAATGTAATTATTTGCTTAATCACTTTACCTTTCCAGTTTCCTACTTAATTGGCTGCAAAATGTTTATTTTAGGTGTCAAATTATTAGCTAAGTTTTTAGTTGATTAGAACCTTATAAAAGGTAGAATTATCAAATAAACGATTTTATGATTACAATTAAGTCTTGATACATGAACCCTATTTTGTCTAAAATCTTTACTGGATCAGATTCTGTGTTAATATTTGGGCTATTTCTGGTTTCTGGTGTAGACATAGAGGGTGTCAAATTTACATTAACCTTACTTTGAAAGGTCTGGCTGAGGATGGGATTGGTGTTTTGCATATTTGATGTACTTCCCCCGGTGGGGGGAGGGGGTATGCATCTTAAACATTTCCTAGTTCTTACTTTTATAGATAGTTATTAAAAAAATCTATAATTAAATAGAAAAATAATGAAGCAGAATGTTCAATATGACGGTACTTAATCTCTAGGCAATTACAAAGAAATAAAACGGTGTCACTTACTCTAGTTCAAGTTTATATATTATTCATAACATCATGACCTTCAATGGAATGCGCTTGGTGTTAATTCCTTGTTTATTGTTATAAATAATTGTGATTGTGGCATCTAATACGAATGTTATCGATAGAGAATCAGAACACTACCGGGTTTAAAATGGAAAGTAAACTTTTCCTGTTTAAAATATGTTGTGATATGCGGAAACAACTATGGGACCAGGAAAACACGTAAGTTGAATCACTTAACCCGGGCCCACTTTCCAAAATAGTCTCCCAAAACAGTTCAGGGCAGTTAAAAATTCACAACAAAACTCCTCCAAAAACATACCTTCATGTATATCGCACGTGCATCAAAAGGTCCAGAACACAGTTGTACAATAGTCCTTCTTCGCGTGGTAAAATTCAAAATAAATTTCGAAATCGTTTTTTCCTACGTTAATGTTTCTTGATGCCCTTTGTTTTTGTTTGTGGTTTGCACTTTATAATTAAACTTATTTTAAGTAATTTAGATAATAAAATTAATTAGATAAATTACCTTGACTAGTCACGACGAAAACAGCATTTTTGAGGGAAAAAACCGCCATTTTGGGGGTCGCCGGTAAAGTAAATTTGTTCCCTATTTTCTAGCCAATAATCAATATTAATAAAATAAAACTAAATTCCCATAGACTTATAATGGGAGAGTATTTTAACCATAACTTTTTAAGGGGTCGTTTCCGCACAAAATGAATACCATATTCTCGCTCAGGGGAAAAATTTCCCTATCGAAATATACAGGGTGTCCCAAAAGTGATGGTCCAAATTGAAGGGTTCGATAGCTGATACCTATTCAAATAACTATATATGTTGTTTTCCAATTGTTGATGGTTTCAAAGTTACAACAACTTTTGCGTTTTGTGTCAAAATCGTGTAGAACTTCGAATATTAATTTGCAATAAAAGAAATACTGACTTTTTGAAGGTAGTTCGTTTTCTGTTGTATGCATGAATGTTGCGTGTTTAATAAATGAGGATTTCCTCGAACATTTACTTATTATCGCAAGAGAAAATCATAATTTTTCCATAATTTTGGCTCTATTAAATATTGTGGATGCTTTTCAAACTGAAATTACTCAAAAAAAAGTATTAACATCGAAAAGTACACACCTATCCAAAAAAACTTCATTAATCTATGCACTTTGTATAAAGGTATAACTGATAGGTCTAAGGTTAAATGCATACAAAATTTTTGAGTAATTTGTACGTACAATCCCACGAACAGAACTGTTATGAAAGAATTCGTAAGCAATAGCCAACTTATAATTTTTGCAAAAGTTTTAGTAGATGATCAAACTTATTTAAAAATTAGCTTATGCATGTCCTTAAATATGAATCACGTCCTTAATAAATAATAGATTGCCAACATTTTATTCAAGATTAAGGTAAATCAGGTAAAGAATCACTTTTTTAAAACAACTACAAACAATGTCAGGCAAATAAAAACATTCTTGGCAAATGTTATACATATTAGTTTCATTTTAATGTTAGTTTCTAGTGGCCAGTCTTCAATTAAAAATTGTTTTTGAATCGTGTACAATAGTTCGACTACCTTAAGTTAATTTTTAAAATAGTGGATTTCTGTTTTGTGATTATTGTTGCTTTTGTTTTTTAGTTTCAAAATTCTACATTTAGAAAATGTACTATACTGCTCGTGAGTATGCTGAAATGCATTTTGTTTATGGAGTATGTAATGGCAATCACCACAAGCTGCTAGAGAATACAGAATGCGTTTTCGTAACCAAGCCAATTTTCCCGACCGCAGGGTATTTGAAAGAGTGCATCACGTTTATGTTCAAGGTGAAAGTTCTGGTGCTTTACGACAACGAGAAGATAGGCCTAGAAATGAAGGTGACGAACCATAATGTGAGAAAAGAATTATTACTCCAAATGGGGTTCTTATATGATGAAATAAATGAATAGAATGACTCAAAATCTCCCCATGTGTCAATTTAATAAAATAAATAAATTATTATGGTACAAAAAGTTTCGCTACATGTTTCAGGCTTATAATTCTTAGCCCATCTTCAGGCGCTTGAAAGTATCAAAGAAATATTTTTATATATGAAGTACAAAATAACGATTAGGTTTATAAATCGAACACTAAAACATTGACCTTAAAATTATAGCGTATTACATTTCAATACTTACTGAGGATAGTTTTAATCTTTGTGTATATGTTTGTTTAATGTGTTGTGATATCTATTTTTTGAATTTACAACCTACCATGAGGTCGAACCCCATGACAACACCAGAAATTTTGAAAAATATGTTAAGCATTATACTGCATCTGCGGCCATCATGTAAAGCAATTTGTATAGGTGTTAATATTAAAAGAAGCAATTTTGGATGTAACTAAAATGTCATCAGTGTGGATTTAAAATGTTTTGTATTTTGATGGTGATTAAATTTTGATCAAAGTCAGTGATTTCATTAATACATGTGAAGTGAGAAGGTCTTTTAATTTCCAAAATTTCTAGATAGTTTAATTTATTGCCTTTATTGTGTATGTGTAGTATTTCAAAATTGGTATCTGTGAATGTATGGTTGGTATTTATTATGTGATTAGCAAATTTACAAACTTATTTGTGACACTTGTCATTCCTACTACGTTGGTCAGACCGGAAGAAGCTTCAAACAACGCTTTAACGAACACAAAACTATTATTAATAAATATAGGAATAATAAAGATTCTCTAAATTGTAAATCCGCCTTCGCTAATCACATAATAAATACCAACCATATATTCACAGATACCAATTTTGAAATACTACACATACACAATAAAGGCAATAAATTAAACTATCTAGAAATTTTAGAAATTAAAAGACCTTCTCACTTCACATGTATTAATGAAATCACTGACTGATCAAAATTTAATCACCATCAAAATACAAAACATTTTAAATCCACACTGATGACATTTTAGTTACATCCAAAATTGCTTCTTTTAATATCAACACCTATACAAATTCCTTTACATGATGGCCGCAAATGCAGTAAAATGCTTAACATATTTTTCGAAATTTCTGGTTTTATCATGGGGTTCGACCTCATGGTAGGTTGTAAATTCAAAAAATAGACATCATAACACATTAAACAAACATATACACAAAGATTAAAACTATCCTCAGTAAGTATTGAAATGTAATACGCTATAATTTTAAGGTCAATGTTTTAGTGTTCGATTTATAAACCTAATCGTTATTTTGTACTTCATATATGAAAATATTTCTTTGATACTTTCAAGTGCCTGAAGATGGGCTAAGAATTATAAGCCTGAAACATGTAGCGAAACTTTTTGTACCATAATAATTTATTTATTTTATTAAATTGACACATGGGGAGATTTTGAGTCATTCTATTCATTTATTTCATCATATAAGAACCCCATTTGGAGTAATAATTCTTTTCTCACATTATGGATATTCAAGCAAATCGAGCACAATTATTGGGGAAATTCGAAAAACTTTCCAAGAAATTGAAACGTACAAAATTATCGATATGGTTCAACAACAGCTGCATAAAAAAGGATCTAACCCCAAAATACATAAATTTATATTTGAACACAAAAAATGTTAGTTCCGACAAAGCAATCAAGAAAGCCAAGATCATATGGATTAAAAACGAGATTTCGAAACATTATAGGACTTTATCAAACATTAATCGACAATTATATTTTCTACATCTACATATAGCATCTATAGTTCAACCATTTGAATGGGATATAATTTTACACAAAATCAAGAACTCAGTTGAAACATATGGTACTTATTTATTTAATAATTTGTATAAAAAAACTCAATAATCTCACTATATAACAACATCAATCCAATACAACAGGTAAATATACCTATTCAAACTACACATTTCATCCAAGGGTTCTTAACCTAAGTTCACAAACTTTATCTAACCATGAAATAAATATTTTGAATAATGGCTTAAAATTTAACCCTCCAAACAATAAATCGAAGAATATAATATTATCAGATTTAGCTGTTACTGCTGATAACATTTTTTCAACTGTGAATATAGATCAAACTGATGTTATAAAATCAGAAATTTTGATTTCTCTTAGGAAATTTCATCAACCTTTTTTTCAACATCATAAAATTTCTGGAAATAGAAACAGTTTTAATATTAAATCATTAATTAATAAATTTAATAAACCTAATGCTAATATAATTTGCACCAAAGCAGACAAAGGAAATTGTGTAGTTATCCTAGACAAATCAGAATACATAAATAAAGTCATTGATTTTATTAATACTTCAAATTTCACAGAAATCTTCACAGATCCCACACATAGTTTTATAAATACAGTAAGAAGAACAATATTTGATTCACGTCATGTACTAGATACGATTAATATTAAATATCACAAACTATTAGAGATGAATCCAACAACCCCACGCATGTACGGTTTACCTAAATTACATAAAAACAATATTCCGATCAGACCCGTTATATCTTACATCCAAACACCATGTCATAAAATTTCAAAATAAATTCCTTCAAACCCATTTACATTTCAAATCTACATATTCAATTAAAAATTCATATGATCTAATATTGCAAATTAACAAATTAAATTTACCTGAATCATACAACATAGTTTCATTTGACGTCACTAATCTCTTTCCCTCAATACCACCACGTGATTGCATACAGCTTATCCACGGTTTACTAAACAGCTCCGAACTAACCGATCTTCAAACCTTTACCATTCTTTCATTATTAAACTTAACGATCAAACAAAACTTTTTCAAATTCAATAACCGATATTTCAAATAAAACAATGGTCTAGCAATGGGGTCCAACCTATCCTCCTTAATGTCAGAAATATTCATGAACAACCTAGAAATTACCTATATCAAAACATCTTCCTTTTTTAAAGAAAAAATATTACTCTGGGCACGTGATGTAGACGACATAATATGTATCCACACAGGATCTAATTCTGACATTGATACTTTCTTAAATTTCATAAATACCATACATACAAACATTAAATTTACAGCAGAATTTTCTTCCAATAACATATTAAATTTTCTTGACCTTTCACTCACAATATTTCCAAACCGCATTAGTTTCAATATATATATAGAAAACCCACATACACTGACAACGTAATCCCATTCAATTCCAATCACCCTCTTTCCCATAAGTTAGCTAACTTCAGATTTATGTTCAGACGACTTATTAAAACTGCTTTAGATAAATCAGATTATCACAAGGAATTAAATATAATAAAACAAATTGCAGTGAACAATAAATTTCCTATTAACCTAATAAATAAGACGTATTATAAAATCAAAAGAAAAATAGAACAACAAACCACTCTCACCCCTAATCATAACATAGAATCCATTTATTATAGTATTCCTTTCTATAACAATATATCCTATAAATTAAAACAAATTTTTAATAAACACAATATCAATATTTCTTTTTCTACAACCAACAATCAAAAACTATATTAACACACAACAAAGACAAAATTCCAACTTTAAAGAAATCCGGTATTTACAAACTTATTTGTGACACTTGTCATTCCTACTACGTTGGTCAGACCGGTAGAAGCTTCGAATAACGCTTTAACGAACACAAAACTATTATTAATAAATATAGGAATAATAAAGATTCTCTAAATTGTAAATCCGCCTTCACTAATCACATAATAAATACCAACCATACATTCACAGATACCAATTTTGAAATACTACACATACACAATAAAGGCAATAAATTAAACTATCTAGAAATTTTAGAAATTAAAAGACCTTCTCACTTCACATGTATTAATGAAATCACTGACTTTGATCAAAATTTAATCACCATCAAAATACAAAATATTTTAAATCCACACTGATGAATGACATTTTAGTTACATCCAAAATTGCTTCTTTTAATATTAACACCTATACAAATTCCTTTACATGATGGCCGCAGATGCAGTATAATGCTTAACATATTTTTCGAAATTTCTGGTTTTATCATGGGGTTCGACCTCATGGTAGGTTGTAAATTCAAAAAATAGACATCATAACACATTAAACAAACATATACACAAAGATTAAAACTATCCTCAGTAAGTATTGAAATGTAATACGCTATAATTTTAAGGTCAATGTTTTAGTGTTCGATTTATAAACCTAATCATTATTTTGTACTTCATATATAAAAATATTTCTTTGATACTTTCAAGCGCCTTAAGATGGGCTAAGAATTATAAGCCTGAAACATGTAGCGAAACTTTTTGTACCATAATAATTTATTTATTTTATTAAATTGACACATGAGGAGATTTTGAGTCATTCTATTCATTTATTTCATGAAAAATGTTAGGCGAGCATTTTTCACAAAAATACACCCTCGTTCAGATGAGAAGTAAAATGGAGGTCCCATGTGTGAGTGTTGTCATGCACATTAAAGATCCCTACCTTGCTTGGAACAGCAAACGTTCGGCAAAATCAAAAATTTTCCAGATAAAAAAACCTCGCTTTCTGACCAATTCGGGTGGAGCATTGGAAAATCAAATATAAGGCTTCAACACGATGGTGCTTGAAGTGGGCACATTAGTTCTAGGCACGTAGTTTAAGCTTTTCGCGCGACAGCAACAGGAAAGCGAGGGCAGTTGGTACGCGGCATGCATGCGATGAACATTGAAGCATGGTGGCTCTAACTACTTAGTATTAATTATAATCGAGTATTTTAAAGATTAATAATTTGATGACAGTAGTGTGGTTTTAGTTACATTGTTCATACTCGTTATATGAGAATTCACGTTTACTTTAATAAAATAAAGTGTTTAGCCCTGAGATCTTATGTATTATTGTAGAGTAGCTTTGGCATTATAATCTAACGAACATAAACCAAAAGAGTATCATCGCACGTGGCGACCACCGGGGGTAAATAATTCGAGGTTGAAATTGTAAATTAAAATAACGACAAAGCGGTATTGGAATACATGTGTAAGTGTCGATTGTAAAGCGAGCAAAACAAGTTTCTTAATTCTTGACCGACCGCGACGGAGTGTTAAAAGTTGGTGGGAGAGAAAGAGATAGTGAGCGCAGCAATCTTGTACGTGGGGAGACGCTGATCTGCAGCTGGGTGTCTTGGTAAACAAGTGGAATTTGCACGTAAGCATGCAGTATTATTTAATTGAATGGAACTGAGTGATATCAATTATTGCGAGGTAGGAAGTGGACATACACTTTTGTTTATAAAAACGTTAATTAGTAGTAAATGACAAGGTATAAATTACGTGAAATAAATTTCGAGCTACTACCTATTTTATTAGGGTTCTCAAGTTACATTCTCTGGGAGGGTTCAGTAGCGTACTTAGTTGGTATTCGAGAATTGTAGATAAACAAATAGAGAACAATACCACGTAAAAGCAAGAAGAGTAAATTCGAGGGCTCCGTGTGTTCAGAAGAATACGCATCGGTACATACTACAGTACCTAATGATTTACAGTTGGTGTTGTTGCACCTATCTGAAGGAACTGCTTCGCTACAAAGCAGTGGGAACTTTGGTCGATCAACAAATAATAAAACGGGAAAGTGAAGTTGAAAATAAATGTGTTGTAGAAAATAAGTCGTATTTAGCGCATTTTAAAGAATTGGGGGGGGGGGGGGTGCAGCTAAGTTTCTTCTTAACAAAATTCAAAAATGTTTTAATGATGCAGGAGTTCCCGATACTTATAGGGTTAGCTTGGTAATTAATTGTTTAAAAGGCGGTGTCGCGGAATGGGCCACTTTGAAAGAAAGTTCGTTTAACTCCTATGCAGATTTCTCTGACGCTTTTAAAAATAGATATTGGGGTATAGAAAAACAGAAGGATTTATACCTTAAAATTAATTACGGCAATTTCGAAAGAGGAAGTAGGGTAGAATATTTTTTAAAATTTGTAAGGGAGGCAAGTTTTCTCACGGATAAGATTCCGGAGCGAACATTGATTGAAATGCTTTCTAAACATTTTTCTGACGAAGTACAAAGAGGTATTGTCACTCAGGGTCTCACAAAAATAGAGGAAGTGGAGAATATTTATTTAAGATTGACGAAACTTATAATAGGGAGGACAGGGGAAGATTTTGCTGGCGTAATGAAAGGAATAAATACTATAGAGATGATAGAGAAATACAAGGTCGTAGCTCGCATGAAGAGGGTCGCGATGGTAGGCAACTGGTAGCGGTAGCAAATAATTCTGCCACAAGGGGTGCTCAGGAGCAAGAATCTCATAGGAATGATAGGAGACATGTGCGTTCTATTACTCGTTTCTATAATGATAGTCAGATGTTGTTGAGTGATGATGAGAGTACTGGGGATGCGGGGGAGGTTACGGAACCTTGTATAAACGCTAAAGTAGCTAATCTGGATTGCACTGTAATAATAGAAAGCGGAAGCGACATTTCTGCCGTATCGGATAGATTTTATGAAATTTTGATGACTTTGCAGGAATATCCGGTACTGCCAGTTACAAATATTGATATTGCCGTAGCTGTAGGTGCAAGGACACAAAAGGTTAAACAACAGATATTGTTAACATTAAAGATGAATGGAGTAGAAGTGGAAGTAGTGTGCTTAGTAGTACCAAATTTGAATAAAGATTGCATAGTTGGATGCGATTGGTTAAATAAGAATCGCGCGATTATAGATTTTGAAAAATCGCAGGTTAGGTTCGTGTCTGGGGATATGTATCATGTAGCCGAACTCATTCAGGATAAGGAAAAGGAGAGTCCCTTACATATTAATTTTTTAGGTACAACCGATAAAACTACACTACATCTTATAAAAAAAGGGCAGTGAATTACTAAACAAGCATCGATATTCAGAAGCGGAGGTGGCAAGCTTTGCTTCAAAAGCTGAATTATTAAATGACGGAGAAAATGATAATTTGAGGGGTTTATTAACAAAACATACCGAGACTTTTTCTGAAAATTCGGGTAGAGTAATAGGGTATCAGCACGAAAAAATAATGAAAGATGCTAGGCCCGATCAGGAGGCAAACGTAGCCATAAATTTTCTACAGTTAACTAAGGAATAAAAGGAGGTTAAAGATAAACTGAAAGTCATCAAAAGTGATCAAAAGGTAGAGAAATGGATAGGAGGGAAGATTGAAGTGTTAGAGAAATATAATAAAGACACTGCGACAGAAAGGGAAAAGGGTATTAAAAAATGGTACAAGTTGCGTGAAGGAGTTTTATTTAAAAGGAGTGATGAAATCTCGCCTGGGTACAAAATTTGTGTGCCGCAGGCGCCGAAGTGTATCTTGAGTGACAAGGGCACGCAATTTGTGTCTAAAGCTTGGGGATCGAGAGTTAGGTGATTTAGGAATAAAGATAAAAAGGATTTTGCCATATTTCTCTTAAGGAAATATGACGGAACGTGCTAACAAGGAGAGGTCGGTTGTTGAGGGTTTACTGTTTTAGACGTCATACTAGATGGGCTTATGAGTTAGAAAAGGTTGAAACCTGTTTAAATAATGTAATGAAAGTACGGGGTATACACCTTTGTTTTTGCAGAGAGGCGAGGTTCTAGATAATCCGTTGGAGAAGATATTGGGGTTACCAATTAAGGTTGATGGAAAACTGGAGCAAGCAATTGAAGTACATTGGGAGATAGCACATAGTAGAATGTTAAACTGAGCTCGTAAGCGGCAAGAGAAATATTGCAGGGATAATCAGGTTATTACTTTGAAAATCGATGACCTTGTACTTTTAAAGAAAAGTCATCAGTCTTCAGCCGTTGACGGCACAATCGTAAAATTATTTTTATTATATGAGGGCCCGTTCCGCGTAGTGGGAATTGCAGAACCAAATTCATATAATTTAGTAGATCAGGAACGGAATAAGATAGGAAAACACAACATTGTTAACCTGAAGCCTTATAAGGCACTGTACTAGTGAAGCAAGCTAAATTGTTGTTTTAGTATATATGTTAAAGGGTTTTCTTTCCAGAGTAGAAAAAAAAAAGAGGAAAATGACAGTGTTATCTGGCTATTTGTTAGTTCTTTAGATGTATGGTTGCAATGTACGGTAGAGTTTGTAGGTTTTATAACTTAAACATCAATTTCAATTTAGTTTAAGTTACGGGGGGGGGGGGGTCATGAAGTGGGCACATTAGTTCTAGGCAGATAGTTTAAGCTTTTCGCGCGGCAGCAACAGGAAAGCGAGGGCAGTTGGTACGCGGCATGTATGCGATGAACATTGAAGCATTGCGGCTCTAACTACTTAGTATTAATTATAATCTAGTATTTAAAGATTAATAATTTGATGACAGTATAGTTTCCATAGTGTGGTTTTAGTTACATTGTTCATACTCGTTATATGAGAATTCACGTTTACTTTAATAAAATAAAGTGTTTAGCCCTGAGATCTTATGTATTATTGTAGAGTAGCTTTGGCATTATAATCTAACGAACATAAACCAAAAGAGTATCATCGCGCGCTCCAGCACACAATGCTCGTAATGTTTGGGAACACTTAAATCATACATATCCCAATCGTTGGGTAGGACGAGGAGGCACTATCTCCCGACCTCAACCTCCTGGATGGTTATATGAAACAAAAAGTGTATAAAACACATACCACAAACCAGCAGGACCTTCGTAAAAAAATTCGCGAAGACGTTGAAAGGCCGAGAGAAGGTCAAGCCTTCAGGTTTTTAAAACGAAATTTTTTAAGATGGCGTCGTTTATGTATAAGAACTGGTGGCAGGACATTCGAACATTTGTTGTAAACGAATTTTAAATATACTTGATTATTTTGAGTTCATATTTTACAAAAATTATAAGTTGACTATTACTTGCGAATTCTTTAATAAAAGTGCTGTTCTTGGGATTGTACCTACAAATTATCCCAAAATTTTCTATAGATTTAATCTTAGACCTACCAGTTATACCTTTAAACAAAGTGCATAGATTAATGAAGTTTTTTGGATAGGTGTGCACTTTTCGATAATAATACTTTTTTGAGTGATTTCAGTTTGAAAAGCACGCCCAATTTTTCATAGAACCAAAATTATGGAAAAATTATGATTTTCTCTTGCGATAATAAGTAAATGTTTGAGGAAGTCCTCATTTATTAAACACGCAACATTCACGCATACAACAGAAAACGAACTACCTTTAAAAGGCCAGTATTTCTTTTATTGCAAATTAATATTCGAAGTTCTGCACGATTTTGACACAAAACGCAAAAGTTGTTATAACTTTGAAACCATCAACAATTAGATAACAACATATTTAGTTATTTGAATAGGTATTAATCTCAACTATCGAACCCTTCAATTTGAACCATGACTTTTGGGACACCCTGTATATACGACTCTAAAAAAGGTGTCTTCAAAAACAAAGTCTTACACATTTGTGTGTATTTTTGCAGGGCAGATAAGTTTTTGAGGAATATTGTCTTCTGTGAGGGCAATGTAACTTTTTTCTGAATAGTTTATTGTTTTAATTCTTTTTGTATGGTGTTCCTGTGCATGTGTCGATGAGAATTGACAGGCTAAATTTTTGAAAATGCCCTTGGCTGTTAGAATAATCGTTTAATAATTTTTTTAAAATGCTTTCTTTGTGAGCGACATTATTGAGGCTGCCAAAGCACCATTTTCAAAAATTCAGTCTATCCATTCTCATTAACAAACGCACATGAACAGGACATAAAAAGAACTAAAATAAAAAACTAAATGCAACAAAAGTTATCTGCGAAAAAGACCAGCTAGTAAATGTATAAAATTTAACATATTTTTTTTTCTAATTTTTCATTCTACAGTTAAACCTATCAAAGTGAGTCATTGTGTGAGTTCTCAAAAGCACATTTGAAGTTAATAAATTTGTAACAATTCGATGTTAGAAAGGCAGGGATGCTACCCGAAATAGACTACTAGCAAAGGTAGTTTGTCTGCTCACTGAACAGGTGTCACTACAAGGGTAAAATATATAGAGACCTACTATGAACCTTTTATCTTTCTCCCTTGTTCTAAAGGTGCAAGTTTCCGAGGTCACTGTCCCTTAAGGTTCCTTTAATGTGAATGGGTGCTATGACTCATCGATGTAATGCTTACGAAATGAATAGTGGTTATTATAATTAAATGTTGCAGTTACACATTTATCAAAGTACGCTGCCAGTATCTTCCCAACCAATCTACTTTAATTTAACTACACTGTATGTATAAAATGACTGAGGTTCCTTGATTCTAATATTTGTTTAGCTGAGACTGAGAAAAATGGAAGATTGTGCTTTATGCATTTTATCTGCAAACAATAGGCTGTTATTCTACTCCATATCAATACTTCAAAGATTGTGATGTTCAACAGACAGGAAAAGGCGATAACAAATTTTTATGATAACAGCAAAATTATTTATTTAATGCATATCTTTATATGCAGTAAAAGCATAAACGTGGGTATTACGCTAGAATTATCCGAAGCATTAAGTTTCACCTGGGAAAGTAAATCAAAATCAATCTGTTGGGTTCAATTGTTAAAGTCACGCATTTGCACCGTAAATCACAACAGCAAATATTAAATATGAATCAGCAAAATAAAAATAACTTACCTGCACTAATTGCTAATAAAAATGTTGTTAAATATACAATGTATGAAGCCATACTTATTCAAACGTTATTATATGGTATTAGCAGTGAAGAGTGATCAAACGTTACACCAGAAGAAACAAGCACGTACAAAACAAAGGAACGATCGCTTTAAACTGTTTAAACTAATCCGATTCCAAAGACGATGACAAGACGCGCTTACCCCCGTCCCGCCAATGCAAGCCGTTAAAACACGAAGATTTAATTTAAATCCGCGGTAAAGTTCGACTAATGAGTTCACGTTAAATATTATCGATGACAAAACCTTTTATAATAAGAAGTTATGAAATATAACACTTGCAATTTCGATTGTTCATTCAATTTAATAAAAACCCTCTGGTTTCGCGGATACTACGTTGAATGCGATGCGCTTTTCAAGGTCTTATACAGCTTCGCTCCCGCCAGGATTCAGGTCACATTTACGGTCAATATACACCCCACCATTAACCAATGTTAGGGCGCGCTTTCAGCTCGTGGGGATGTGTCAGGAAGCTTATATTGCCAAGGGTTTAATGCTTAAATAGTACAGACACACCCTGGAAATTTGTTCTGCGTTTTTGGAGTTTGAAATTCGCGAACTCTGACCTTTGGGAAATTCTATTAATATATTTTAGGGGATGCTTTGTTTAATTCTGTTAGAGCTCGATTGGAGAGTACAATAAACCGGCCACGCTTACATTTGAATGGGCTTTTTTCTTAATTTAATACAGCTGTAAATGCTAGTATTTTAAATTACCACGTTTTTGCTACAGACAATTTTTGTTTTTTCGTAGAACCTTTTAGATTTCTAAGCTGCATATTATACAATTTTCTTGTTAAGCAATATATTTTTTTTTATTCCCCAGGGTTATATATTTATGGTTTGAATTTAAATTTAACTTCTTAAAATCAAGCGTTTCCCTATGGATTTGTTGCAATTATCCTACTAACCCCTAAAATTTAAAATGCCAATGGAGTAAGAGTGAGGTCAAAAATTGCAATTCTGTATTGGTTAGTTTTCAAATCCGCCACTTTCCACCAAATTTATTGTTTATTAGGGGAGAATAGTCAATATCGACCACTTATGCAAAAAAAATTCATAGTTCCGTTCCAGTTGTAGTTAGGAACGCGCTTTTTAAGAGACTAAAAAAGAATTATGTTTAATACAATCACCAACAATTATTGTTTAGTTCTAATTCCTTTTTTGTAAAATGAGAAAAATGGAATCTGTATTTTTGGTAGGTAATGTCGACCTGTCGGGTAAAATCCATCATTCTACAGAAAATATTGAACCACAGACTGCAGGTTTCAACGAAAAATGTAAAAAGATTGCAAGAAAGACGATCAATCAAACGAGGTAGACGTTTAGGAAACCACACAGAAATTGCATTGGAACAGCATGATAAACAATTGGAATACCTTACTAAATCCAATTATGCAATAGCTAGAGCAATAACTAAGGCAGCACAGGCAATAAATAGCCATAATCGCCGAAACAAATAGTTTTTAATTTATTTCAATATTCAGTTTATATAATTGTTCTATTTTGATTGAATTTATACGGCATATGTCATGGAAGATACCTTTTGATTTCTATTTTAACATTTTTTAATTTTAAGATATTCTTATAATATGTATAGAACATGTTAACAATATTTATGTTTAAATACAATACGCCACAATTAACTATTAAGTAAAGTACTGCTCTACAACTTCATTTTGCATGGCCTCGCCCCTTCTACATAAATCATTGTATACTACGAACTCATCTAGATGATTATTATCATCATCATCATCTGATAACTCAATTTTTTCTTCTGACAGGTCATCTTTATAAAATTGAGCAATATTGTGTAGTACACCGCAGTTATAAATAATTTTTCCTGCTTTTATGGGATCATAATGTAAAATGTGGTGTTTCGATAGGCACAGAAATCGTGATTTCAAAACACAATTGGTTTGTTCGATTATATTCCTTCCTCTTTTGAAGTAATGATTATAATTACTTTCACGGGTATTTTCTTGAGGATCCTCAAATGGAGTAAGTAAATAAGGTTATATGGGATAACCAGAATCACCAATAAGAAATGAATCATTACCCCTAGTATATTCTTGCTGCATGATCATTTGGCGGCTCCGTGGCGTAGTGGTATGTGTGTGACTACTACGCTCAAGGTCCCGGGTTCGTATCCCGACACGGTCCGCTTGAAAAATGTTAGGCAAGCATTTTTCACAAAAATACACCCTCGTTCGGATGAGAGGTAAAATGGAGGTCCCGTGTGTGAGTGTTGTCACGCACGTTAAAGATCCCTACCTTGCTTGGAACAGCAAGGGTTCGGCAAAATTCCAAATTTTCCAGGTAAAAAAAACTCGCCTCCTGGCCAATGTAGTACCTTCGGGTGGAGCATTGGAAAATCACATGTAATGCATGATCATTTGTATATTGGAAGCTTGCCAAATTGCTGCGTCATGTGTGGAACCAGGGAAGCGGGCATTCATGTTTAATATGTTATAAGCACTATCTGTAATGATCTGTCAGTTTATGCTATGGTATCCTTTTCGTGAATAATAAGGAAGTGCTGGATACTCTTCTGGAGGTGATATAATAGCAATGTGGGTGCAATCTATAGCGCCCACACACCTGGGGAAATTATACCGCTCAAAAAATCCAGTTATGATGTTATTTCTCATTTGTTCGTTGCTAGGAAATGATATTCAGTGTTGCAACAAATAAGTATTGATTACATTAACGACTTCATCGATGCATCGACTCATACTCGGTTGACTTATTGCAATATTATAACTAAGCCCAGTTGTCTGATACCCTCCAGTAGCAAAAAAGTGTAGGCAAGCAAGCACTTTTAGTTCTATTGGAATGGCTGTAATTCGTTCTGATTCCTGCATATGTTCACCTATTAAATCAATTATACTTCTTGCAACTTCTTTACTAAAGCGGAATATTATTTTAAAAGCAACATTAGGTATTTCAAAAGGATTACTCATATCCCGAATTATCCTTTGTTGAAGCTTAAATGCAGCTCTACAAAATTTTATGTTTATATGTGCATTAGACAAGCAATTTATTATTACCTAACTTCGTTCTCCATTATTTCTTGAATGGCTATTTCACCTGCAATTTCATAGTATGCCATTTTTGCACTTTCAAAGGAAAACAATATATTCAATTTGATCCGTTAAAAACTAAAGAGAGGTTTTAACCACCCTTTAAAACAAACCATTTTAACAGACAATTTTAATAGAATACGTTACAATTTTAACAGACCAAAGAGTTAGTGAATAAAGAAATAAGAATAGTAGCCTCTAAATTTTAAATGTCTTCTTAATGTTAAAGGAATGGTTACAGAATTGACCCCTAAGTCGGGTAATATCCGCTAAATAATTTTAATAACTTTTTGCAAAGTTAAACAAACAGATGTAGAAAAATAAAAAATATTTGTAAGTAGCATTGAGAACACATATAAGAATCAGCTTTCTCGATGCCTGTGCAGTCAGCATGTGCCTACGAATTACATATCCGACATCTCCACCACAGCTCATTTTTCACCCCAAAATCTTGGCATATGGTGATATGTCATCTTTCCCAGCATTATTCTTCTTGTTTCTCGTAGGGGCAACACATTTTTTAACGTTTTTCAACTTCTCCTGTTTCATCCTCTTTTCTTCTTCCTTTTTTTCTAATTCTTCCTTTCCTGGAGTCGAAATCATAATTTTTGAATGTTGAATTTCTCTTGATTGATTTCTAGTTTTTAATCTTGGTAACGGCAAAACATCTGCAAAACATTTGCTTGACAATTTTGGTTCAGGAATCTAATCGTCGTCATTAGTCAGTTCGTTATCGACATGCTCCTTCAGCTCTAAATCAGTGTCGACAGAAGTAGAAGATATGCGACGTCGTTTACTCGTAGAAGTAGATGGTCCAGGCTTAGGCGATGGTGTTTGCTCATATCTGGATGTTCTAGCTACAGGAGATCTTCGATTCAAACCTTCACTATTCAAGTTATCTGGGGTTGAACTGTCAGTAGGTACTGAATTCTGTGAAGAAATTGGAATATCAATATCGGGTAAAGCGGTGATAAATTGTTCGTCAAAAAATTGGAACCTATTCATAGGATGTATTCCAGTAACCTCAAAACCGCGGATTCCTTTTTCTATAATTGCTACCCTGTTGCAGGCTTTTTTTAAATAACTCCACAATATCAGTTTGCAAATTTTTTTCATGCTGTTTTGATTTAATATATCTATCACACCCTTGAGTATAAGCGATCTTTAGTGGACCAAAGAAACAGACGTCAAGAGGTTGAATCCGGTGTGATGTATGAGGTGGGAGTGATATCACTTTAATACCGTTCTCCTTGCAAAGATTATATGTGACTAAGCTGGAATGGGTGGAATGGTTATCCATAATTAATAAAACAGGATCATTTGTGGTAGCTCTTGTAAACGTATGCTGTATCCACTCAGTAAAAATATCTTCAGTTATCAACCCCGATTTAGAACATTTGTGCATGACACCAGCAAGTACATTCCTTCTCAACGCTTCTTTCATCCGTTTTCTTTTGAAAATGAACAGTGGTGGCACAAAACTACTGGCAGCGCTCATACAAACAACAACAGTCACTAACTGCCCTCTTTCACTGCTTGTAAGGGGAGGGCACCTACTTGTTTTTGACCTTTCTTAGCTCAATACAATTTGGAACATGAACATTACTAATACCAGTCTCATCGACATTATAGCTACAATGTGCTTCGAATTTATGTTCACTACAGGGTTTTTCCTTATAAATGGTAAACATGTAAACATGTTAGAGTTCTTTAACAACCATCATGTTGCTAATATCTATGTAAAGTCAGATGGATAGGAAAAAGATAAAAGGATATAGGAAGACCTAGACCAAACTATATTAGTCAAATTATTAGAAATTTAGGTTGTGAAGGGTATGTAGAACTTTTTAGATTAGCACAGATTAGAAAAGAAGTTAGAGCTGCGTCAAACCGACCTTAAGTAAGGTCGAAAACAATATGATGATGACAGGGTTTTTCTACATTATCGAAAAATAATGCTACTTCTTGTGTATTAAAAGCTAAAATTCTATTCAAACTTGTAGCTTCTGGTTTTCCGAGGCTTAAGATTGGATTACGACGGAGAAATGAATACGGCCAATTTTTACCACATATTTTCTTTTCTTTATTGAAGTTATGCTTCGGTCGATTTGCTTCTGCAAATTGATATGCAAGCTGTCTAATTTTAATTGCTGTGAGTCCATAAAATACGTTTGCCATGTCAATAATATGGTTTGCAAGTTCAGTTTCTTGCTCATCACTGAACACTGATTTTCTTCCCAACTTGTATTTTTGTGGACGAAAGCGACCACTTAAACGGTCCTGTATGGTTCCATATGAAACATCAAACATTCTTGCTGCTTTTCTTATAGGAAAAGCTTTCTCTTCTACTGCTGTAAGGGCACGCCTCATGTTGTTCTCAGACCACGAAGAACGGGTGCTATGACGCGTATACCCTTTCCGGGGCATCTGAAAATAATAAACACCATTAGTACAATATCGACCATGGTGGGATAATATCAATGATTTGTGGTTGATATTAGCCGTTAAACAAAAATATGTAAACCAACAAAAAACTAGGTTAGATGTCAGCGTTAAGTTTTACTATAAAATTATTCTAGTTTTGTGTCTTGTTTAGCTCACATCACAAAAACAAAGTCAAAATCAAAGGAAAATATTGTCTTACCATAACATTAACACGTAGCATATTATAAAAAAAGATCGAACATCACGCAGCACTCACTCTCCAGGCTAACTCTAGACTAAATGGCTGTCTGTTGATTTTGTCACAGTAGGTGCTGTAAATACTTGGCGTCCTGTTCCGTTCTAATGTTAAATTGGTTGGAGGGGGTGCGGTCAATATTTGACTGCGGTCGATATTTGACTATTCTCCCCTATAATAATATAAGTAATTTTATAAAATATTTTGCTCAGTAGATGTGGTTTAAATTATACAGAATGTAATTTTTAAACCAACCAATGTGTTTCTTGAAAAAGTATAAAGCATAGAAAAAACATTCAGATAAAATATATAGTTGATACAAAGGGACATACATTTCTGGAGACAGTACTGAAAATTTTTCAGTAGTTTTTTTTTCAAGAAAATACAAAGTTACCTTTTTAAATAGAAAGGGGTATTTTCAGCTATCGTATCGGATAGTTCTTTAAAAATGATATTTTTCAATGTAAGATATTTCTATGCCTAAACTCAAAAATAAGCCTTCAAAAATGCATTAATGTGTATGCATGAGTACAGACAATCAATGCCTTTTAGAGCAATATACTGCACAGTCTTTTTTAAGGTGATTTCCAGTTTTTAAGTGACAAAAATAAGCTTTTGCACATCGACATACACAGATGACAATGAACAAAATACAGTGAAACACAAATACAAAATGAAAAATTCAAATTTTTACGGATTTTTATTAATTAAATGTTCAAAATGTTCACCATTTTGACCTAAACAAAGATTTACTCTTTTTTTAATAGTTCTTTCGATGTTGCACAGGGTGCCCAAATGTTTTTTAAACAAAAAGAGGTCTTCAGTCCTGGAACTGGTTGAACGCATACCCTCATTATTTCCTATTCTGAACTAACCTACACATTTCCCTGAAATTCGCACAGCCTGCATCTATCACTATCTGTGTGCGATAGTCTGATATCGGTCTACCTCTACCTCTATTTTCCTATCTCTACTTGTAATATATCGCACTATACCCCAAAATGTATTCTGCTCTCTCCTTTTTTTTTTGTTATCTACAGATATCTTTTTTCCTCTACTATTTCTATAAAATATTTGTTATTAACTTTGTCTGCCCATACTATGATCCTTATACATCTGAAGCACAACATTCCAGAAGGCTTTTATTGCTTTCTGTCTGCTTTTCTTACTGCCCCTATTTCATAGACGTACTGTGATGTGCTTCACACATATGCTCTCAACAATTTTCTTCTTATTTCTGTTTGTTGTCCTTGAACACATTGTCACTGTTCTTTCTTGTTAAATGTAGCTTAGTCCCTAATATTCAGTGGAATGGAGAAGCAGCCTGTGGCTGCCAAGCTCCCTCAGCACTTAAACATTTTCCGAATTAATAGTTCTTCCAATATATCCTTTCGCACAATCAACGTTTGTTGAATATATTTCACAACCAACACCTGCAGTTGTTTATAATAATTACCAGATTTAAGTGCACTTATTTTTTCATCATTTGGTTTTCCGTCTTGAAACTGGTTGAACGCATACCTCCACTTATTTATATTCTGAACTACCCTACACAGTTCCCTGAAATTCCTACTATAATCATCATGTTTAAGTTATTTTTTTCGTCATTAATTTTTCCATCTTGGGACTGGTTTGACGCATACCTCCATTGGTTTCTATTCTGAGCTAGCCTATGATTTTCCTGAAATTCCCACAGCCTACATCTTTCACTATCTGTGTGCAATAGTCTAACCTAGGTCTACTTCTGCTTTTCTTTTTTCCTATCTCTGTTTCTAGTTTATTCCGCACTATTCCCTCATGTCTTAGTATGTGGCATATCATTTTATCTCTTCTATTTTTTACTGTTTTTCACATATTTCTTTCTTTCCCTACCATTTCTAAAATCTCTTTAGTCGTAACTTTGTATGTCCATGATATCTTAATCATACGTCTGTAGCACCACATTTCAATGGCTTCTTTCTACCTTTTTCTTGTCTGCTTTTCCTACTTCACAGCCGTACAACAATCTTTTCCTTGTTTCTAAGTTTGTTGCCTTTGAACACAGTCGTTGGTTTTTCTTGTTAAATGTAGCATGACCTTGTGCTAATCTTTGTTGTATATCTTTTGCCAAAAAGAGTGCAATAACAAAATATTCCACATTTTGTTACATTAATGTATCAAACAGAATTACTTTATTTACATCTATTGGCTGGTTTTATAACCAGATTTAGCTTGTATTAACAAATGGTTGTTTTTTTTATTTTGTTATAAAATTCCAAACATGATGTTTTTATATTAAATTTAACTTTCATAACCTGCTCTATTGTTGATATACTGAGTCTGCTTTTTTCATCATTCCAGTAATTGTTCATGACACCAAACAACCTTTCCCAATCAGCATTTGATTCTGGCAGAGCAAAGAAAAGATTTACGAGATGCTCCACAATACCCAGGTTAACATCAAAACATTCAAAATCTTTTATATGGTATCTCAACGTTGCATCAAATGTAGCTGATTAGACTCCAAATTGTTAAATGGTCTTCTATGTACTTTTTAAAAAAACAATATGTATCAATAACATTATTATCACAAAATTATTAGAAATATCATGTATACTATGAACCTAGGTTTGGAAATAGTTAAATGATATTTTAAAGTCCTCAAATGACTAATGTTTATTAAGCATGAAATGTTCCTACCGTTTTGCTTTTAAGAAAAAAATGTGTGACCAATTTTTGAAATAACTTAATATTTCAAAATAGAAACGTGTATCAACTGAATCTAATATTTTTAACATAACCATTTTTGATAAGCTTCTGAAGAATAGTCTGGACTGAAAATGGTATAAAAGTATTTTCAAGCCAGTTTTTAATCTTTTGCACTAAATTAGAATACAAAACCGAAACTTTCACTGCCTTTATACTATGTCCTTCAACAATTAAAGTTGTTTCATTAAATAATTCCAGTTTTATATGCATGAAATATAACAAAAATTCAGTAACGTCATCTTTAAAAAAACTAGTGTATTAATGAGTTTTATCCTCGCTTAAAAAATTTTCAAGATTCTTTCCACGCAAGGAAAAAGATAAAAATCGTGTTTTTGGATGATACAATAATTGTCTGTATTCACAACCGATAAATTCGCAAAAGTCCTTTAAATTTTCCTTATTAAAATAAAATGTTTATAGATTTTGTACACAATGTTTTCAAAATCTACTGGAATTATTTGATTGCTGGCCACAGATATGACATTGGGTAGTACATGCGCAGCACATCCAATTGGTAAAATTTCTTTTTCCAATTGTTGCCCACCATTACATGAACATTACCTTCAGTTTTTCGTTTTATACTGCCAAAATTTAAAGAAACATTATCAGCTAAATAACCAATTAGCTTATTCTCCAAACCATATAATCGAATTATGTCGAATACAACTGGAGACACTGTGGTTGTAGATTCATTTACGATAGTATGAATTTTTAGAACCACACTCTTCACTTCTAAATCGGACGCTATTACACAAAATCTTACAAAAATCGGTAATAGTTTTGTTGATTTATGATTTGAAGCATCACAAGCAACTACTATGTGATAATTCATCTTTCAAATTCTATCGCTTGCTAACAACATTCTTGATCAAGTATTCAGTGCTTGTTCTTGCACAACTGAATTTCTTATTCTCCGAAATTTTAATGAGTCCAGTAGTATAATCTTTACTGCGAAAAGAATGATTATGTTGAACATTATAAAATGCCCACAGTAGCTCCAAACGTGTAAGTTCTTTATCTTCTGGTGCTTCCTTCTTTCTAAAAAGAACGTCTACCTACTGTTTGTTTACCGAAAATTGAAGCACTTTGCATTTGGTTTTTTGCTTCTGCATGTTGCTGTATGTCATGCTTGCCTTTATTTGGTATAGAAAACGTCTTTTTACAATTGTACACATAACTTTTCCTGAATCGTCCCTTACTCTTATAACAAAAAAAATATAATTCTTGGAATATTTACATTTGCCACGAAAAACCATATTTATATAATACTCTAACGTACAATACATAATCACATAACACATCACTAGGTTTATTAAAATAAGCAGAAGCGAACGTATTTATAATCACTAGTTGCTAAATAATGATTGTATCTGCAGAATGCGTTCTGCAAGTATCGGAATGTCTTTCACGCATTTGACACATGACACATCTACACCCAAAAATTATATTGCATATGTGTTCGATCCCACACACTATGTTCGGGTTCAGTTGATTAAACAATTGACTTAGCATCCTAAAACTAGGGCATCAAATTCAATTTTACTTTATACTGTTAATTGATCAATATATTCTTACTGTTTCAGAGTAAAATAGAGTATATTGGTTTGTATTTTAAAAAGAAAGAATATGCATTTTTATTAATGCAAAAGAGTATAATATTCTGAAAAAGAGTATATTTGGTGACCCTAATGTTGCCGTTTTAATTATTTCTGGATTTGTATCTGTCGAATACTATTTTTGCGGTCTTCTTCAGTTATTGCTTCTACTGCATAAACCTTATTCTTAAGATATCCACAGAGAAAATAATCGAGCAGTGTTAAATCCAGAGAGCAAACAGGACCTTCGTTACCAATCGATCTATCAGCAAAAATATTGTATAAGGCTATACTAACATCTCACGTATTGTGACCAGGAGCACCATCTTATTGGTGTCGGTAATCCGCTAATGGTAGATTGTTTACGTGGTTAGTCATATAATTCCTTATTAAATTTAAATATCATTTGCCTGTCAGATTTTCATTGTAAAATACGGGCCCAGCAATTGCATTATGTTTAAGTCCTCGCCAGACATTAAAAGACTAATATGATTGAAAGTTTATATTCCTAGTTTGATGTGAATTTTCATCGTTCCAGAAATGTACGTTATGACAGTTAAACACGCAATTTTTTGGAAACTTGCTCTCATCAGACCAAATTATTTGTTTAACAATATCAGGATTTTCCTGATATTTAAATATAATCCATTCGCAAAACTGAATTTTCTTTCAAGAATCATTTTCACAAAGCTCTTGTACTAATCTGTATTTGCATGGATGCATATTATGCTTTTTCAAAATTTTCCGCAGTATTATGATTGATTCTGCGTTGAGATGCTACTTGTCGACTAGAAGTATTAGAATCAACAGCAAAGAAAGCCATTACTGTTATTTTGAGGTTCTTGTCAACAACTGTAGTTGCATTGTTTCTTACTAATGTTAAATGATTCAATACTCTTCATATTATGAAAAACAGTGCGAAGATTTTGGCGAGAGGGTCTGGTCTTCAACGGATATCTTATTGAAAATTGACAAATAGTTTCATTTAAATTTCGACCACATTCGTCAAACATAACTGTTAGTTCAAAGAAGTTCATCATCATTCATCATCATTTTGTTTGCGACCTTACTTAAAGTCGGTTTGACGCAGCTCTAACTTCTTTTCTATTTTGTGCTAATCTAAAAAGCTCTACATACCCTTCACAACCTAAATTTCTAATAATTTGACTAATATAGTTTGGTCTAGGTCTTCCTATATCCTTCTATCTTTTTCCTATCCAGCTGACTCTACATAGATATTAGCAACCAGATGGTTGTTAAAGAACTCTAACATGTTTACATGATTACCATTTATAAGGAAATGAAATATAACCTGGTTATCCGCTTTAAAAAGGAAAAGTGTTAAATTATATGTTATGGTAACGCTTAAGCAACGAATCGCTGCCAACATGCCAGACCGCTACCTAATTGTGAGTTATGTCATGGTGACGTTTATTAAATTACATGTTATGGTAACGCTTAAGCAACGAATCGCTACCAACATACCAAACCGCTACCTAATTTTGAGTTATGTCATGGCGACGTTTATTAAATTATATGTTATGGTAAGGCTTAAGCAACGAACGCTACCAACATGCCAGACTGCTACCTAATTGTGAGTTATGTCATGGTGACGTTTATTAAATTATATGTTATGGTAAGGCTTAAGCAACGAAATGCTACCCACATGCCAGACCGCTACCTAATTGTGAGTTATGTCCTAGTGTCATTTAGTTAACTGATTTTTATTTTTTTTGGTTTGGTTTCGAACTTACTTAAAGTCGGTTTGACGCAGCTCTAAATTCTTTTCTATTCTGAGCTAGTCTAAAAAGGTCTACATACCCTTCACAACCTAAATCTCTAATAATTTGACTAATATAGCTATGTCTAGGCCTTCCTACTCTATTTTTATTTGGTAGTCTATAATCTAAGACTTTACTAAATGGTCCCTCATGTCTTAACTGGTGCCTTATCATTCTATCTCTCCTGACCTTCAATTGTTTCCACATACAGGGTTTCTCACCTATCCTTCTATAAACTTCCTCGTTTGTTACTCTATCTGTCCAACTAATCTTTAACATTCTCCTATAACACCAAGTTTCAAAAGCTTCTATCTTATTCTTATCTACTTCTTTAATTGTCCAAGTCTCACTACCGTATAGTAGAACGCTCCATACGTACGACTTTAAGAAACTTTTTCTATTATCTAAACTAATACTATTAGCTATTAGTAAGTTTTTCTTTTTTAAAAACATTTTTTTAGCTTGAGCTATTCTAGCTACTATATCCCTTCTGCTACGTCCATCCTTTGTAATTATACTACCTAAATAGCAAAATTCATCTACCTCTTCTAACTCGGTATTACATATTTTTAATTTTGGTTTAGAACTAGGCTGTAACTCACTTGTCATTATCTTTGTCTTTACTGAGTTAATTCTCATACTATAGTTACTCTGTAGTATCTTATCTAAAATATTTAAAAACTCTCCTAACTCTTTTCTAGACTCTGCTATAATGGCTATATCATCTGCAAAACGTAACATGTCTATTTTCTGTCCCTGTACACTAATACCTATCTCTTTTCTCTCTAGCTAAGTTTAAAGCTTCCTCAATATAAACATTAAAAATCAAGGGAGACAGTATACAACCCTGTCTAACACCATTTCTAATCTTAGCTTCCTTTTCTATTTCATCAAATCTAATTACTACGCTTTGGTTTTTATATAGACTGTAAATAATTTTTCTATCCCTATGAGAGATTCCTATTTTTTGCAAAACAATCCAATTAACCCTATCAAATGCTTTTTCTAAATCTACAAACGCGAAATGAGTCTTTTTATTTTGTTGTAACATTTTTTCGATAATTACCCTAATCATTAGTATCGGTTCTCTAGTCCCTCTGTCTTTACGAAAACCATATTGGTCTTCGCCTAAATAATTCTCAGTCAAAGCTTCTACTCTATTTTTAATTATTATTGTTAGTATTTTGGAAGCATGAGAAGTTAAACTAACCGTTCTAAAATTCTCACACCTATCAGCTCCTGACTTTTTTGGGATTGGGATAATAATATTTTTTTCGAAATCTATTGGAACCTCACCTGTGTCATATATTACATTTACTAGTTCATATAATCTGTCTAAAGTTTTCTGACTTGCATATTTTATTAATTCTGCGGGAATATCGTCTATCCCTGGCGCTTTATTTAGTTTAAGATTCCGAACAACTCTATCAAATTCCTCTCTTAATATTGAGAACCCTATTTCTACATCTTCTTCTTGGTCGTTCTCTAACTAATCCATATCGTCTCCCTTATATAAATCTTCTAAATATCTTTTCCATCTATCTGCTACCTCAACTTTATTTATTAGAAGCTTATTATTCTCGTCTCTAATACCATTAAAAAAAATTCTATCTTCCCCAAAAAACTTTTTAACTGCCCTGTAAGCCCTGTCTGTCTTACCTGCTCTTAAATCATCTTGTATTCCCTTACAATTTTCCTCCATTCATTTATTTCTAGCTTTTCTACACTCATGTACTATCTTATTTCTAACTGTATTATATTTTTTGCTTACTTTCACTATCCACTTCTCTGAAAGGTTTAAGCCTTCTTCTATTCTCTATTAAATCTAATATCTCCTTTGTTACCCAGGGTTTTCTCGCTTCTATTTTTTTCTTACCTATAGTCTGTGTTGCTGTATCATGTACAGTCAGTTTTATTTCTTTCCATCTATTTTCTACGTTCCCTCCTACAGCTATCTCTTTGCTCTTATTATCTAATACTTGTTTATATTCCTCTTTTTACCTTACTATCATTAAGCTTACCTAGATCCCATCCCTCTCTTTTAACCTTTCTCAATTTTTTGAATTTTAATTTACACTTCATTTTAACTAAGTTATGATCGCTATCTATGTCAGCCCCTGGATAACTACGACAGTTTTTAACTTGGTTTCTAAATCTTTGTTTAACTAAAATATAATCTATTTGGTATCTAGCCCTATCACTTGGGGCTTTCCAGGTATATCTTCTCCTAACATGTTGTTCGAATAGGGTGTTTACAGTTACTAATCTATGTTCTTGGCAAAACTCAACTAATCTTACTCCTCTATCATTTCGTCTGCCATACCCAAATTTTCCTACCATTTTTCCCTCACTACCTTCTCCCACTGACGCATTAAAATCGCCCATAACTATTAAATTCTTATCTCCTTTTACTTTTCTCACTATACTATTTATATTCTCGTATACCTTTTCTACTTCCTCATCCTTGTACTGAGTTGTTGGCATGTAAACCTGTACTAAAACAGTGTCTGTGGGTTTTGTACTCAATCTAACCATAATTATTCTATCACTAAATTGTAAGTACTCTTTAACTTTATGCCCTAATCTTTTACCTAACACTATTCCTACGCCTGCCTGTCCATTAGTTGAAGAAGTTGTAATTATTCTATAATTATCTTTCCAAAAGTCATTACTATCTGGCCATCTCACCTCACTAATACCTAAAATGTCCAGCTTTTTCTTTCTCATTTCGACTAATAAATTCGTTAACTTATCTACTATAAGTAATGACCTTACATTCCAAGTCCCTATCACTAAATCAAACTGTTGTTTTATATTCTTACGATGACGAGCCCCAAGTACCCTCTCCCGGAGATCCGAATGAGGGAGTATTTTACCTCCGGACAAGAATTTTACTTGTGAGCTCTCCATCATATGTATTTCGTGTTTTAGGCCACGCACACCTGGGAAATATTGTGGTAGGCTCCCACATCTTTCCACAACGCAGTTTTTAAAGATTTTAGCGAAAAGCCGTATCCGTCACGGCCAACCCCCAACAAACTTGTAAATTATTGAGGATCGCCCGAGACCAACCGACCCTCCTCCAATATCTTTTAGCCAGCAAGGCTGCTGCCCCTTGCTGCGCCTTTTAATCGCCTTTTACGATAAGCAGGCTTACTATAGTAGTATTCTTTATCCCCTACTATAGGGAGAAAGAAGTTAAAATTATTTATTTATTTAATTGTTGAAGAGCCATTTCAATTAATTCACAGTCGGACAAGTACCAAGCGGAACAAATGAGTAAGTGTTATCAAAATCACAGCCAGCCGTGATAACGATAAGAGTTGATGCGTGTTGCTACAGGATCGCCTGTACACATGCATACGCAAAATGCATTTTTGAAGGCTTATTTTTGATTATAGGTATAGGGACATGTTATATTGACACATAGCATTTTTAAAGCGCTATTCAATACAATAGCTAAAAATATCCCTTCCTTTTTTAAAAAGATAACTTTGTATTTTCTTGAATAAACTAGTTAAAAATTTTCAGAACTGTTTCTATAAATGTATGCCCCCCTTTATCAGCTATAACTTTTATCTGAACATCTTTTTTCCTATACCTTATACTTTTTAAATTAAAATGCTTTGGTTGGTTTAAAAGTTACACCCTGTACTTAGAAATTATGCCATTATCTTATATTATTTAATAACTCTGGTAAGTACAAAAAACCTTCCTATAGTATTTTATTTTATTCATTTACGGCAATGCCATTTTACAAAGATTAGTTAAAAAATGTGAAATTTCCTATAAGAATAACTAAATTTATTATTTTATAAGTTTTTTAAAAGATTGAATGGAAGAATCAAACAACTCCAATCTAAATTAGTAGGTGTTTGCTAACTTCATAATACGAGTGATAGGTTCAGTTTGACCATAATTTGTACAATGAAAAGTTATACTAAAAACTTCAGAGTTCCTAGTTCTTTTCCCTACAACATTTAGTTTAACTAACTACACTAATGTGGAATCATTGATTTTACCATTCAAAATCTTATGTAAAAAACACAAATCTGCATTCACTCTACGACTTTCTAAAAAAGTCAAATTAAAGAATTTTTAAAGTCTCACAATAATTATATGTATCGTAATTAAAACCTAGCTGATATGCACAATGTCGTACAAATTTACGTTGAACAGATTCTATCAATTCTATATATAAACTATATCTAGGGCACCAGATAATAGAATTGTATTCTAAAGTGGATCTAACTAGCGAGCAATATAGCAGTTTAACTGAGAATACAGAAAATAATTTGGTAGTTTTCTTAATAAAACCCAAAGTTTTTAAAGATTTTGAAGTAATTTCATTAATATGAGTATTAAATGTTAGTTTTGAATCTAGTACTACACCTAAATCCTTAATACTAGGTTTCCTTACTAAAGATACATCATTAATTTTATATGGGAAAATAATAACATTATAGTTTTTCGAAAAAGTGATTTCGCTACATTTGTTAATATTTAGGCTTAAAGAATTTTTGTTGCACCATTGAGCTAAATATTGTATGTCCATTTCTAATGTTTCTGCATCTTTGATGTTAGTAATAGTTCTAAACATTTTTAAATCATCTGCAAAAAGTAATATTTCACTATATTTAATCACTTCTTTTATGTCATTGACAAAAAGGTTAAATAATAGAGGACCAATATGAGAACCCTGCGGTACTCTCGAGGTCACTGTTATTGGATTCGAAATTGAATTACCACATTTCACATATTGGGTTCTTCCAATAAGGTAGCTGTTTATCCACTTCAAAATATTGCCTTGCATTCCCAGTGCTTGCAATTTAGCTAATAATATTGAGTGATTAACCCTATCAAAGGCTTTAGCAAAATCTGTATATATGGAGTCCACTTGTACTCGATTCACCAAAGCCATAAAGATATAACGTGTGTACAATACAAGATTAGTACAGGTAGATTTGCCTTGTGAAAAACCATGTTGCTCTTCAATAATTACATTTCTACAATCCCATGTAAGCTTCTTATTAACCAAGTAATCCAATAATTTAGGAAGTTCCGACTGATTACACACAGCTCTATAATTTGTTACATCCTCACGACAACCTGTTTTGTAGATTGGTTTCAAATAACTATTTCTCCAATAATCTGGAAATACTCCTGCATCTAAGGATTTATTGAACAAGTATTTTATTGGGTGTATTAAAGTATACTAGCAGCGTTTTAGAACAACCAGTGGAATTCCATCTGGTCCATGTGTTACTTTATTTGGCAGCTTCATAACACGATCTATTATTTCTGATGCTTCAATGTAATAATTTCTAACTTCTGTAGTGTCTGTATAAAAAAATGCTGGTACTCTATTAACCTTTGTATTACTGTATGCTTTTGAGAAATATGACCCAAACAAATTTACTATCTCCTCATTACTACTACCTTTCATGTTGTTATAGACAAGTTGTGATGGCGGATTAAATACTTTTCCTTTGTTATTCACAAACTTCCAGAATGAATTTGGTTGTAATTTAATATCTGCCTGGATTTTATCTATATAAGCTTTATAACATAAATTATTTAAAGATTTACGTTTCCCTAAGAAAGGCAAAATGATCATAATCATTCTTACTACCACTTACTTTGTATTTCTGATGTGCTGCCTTCTTCTGTCTTATAGCATGCTCGGTACTGAACCATGTTGAAAAACTTGACACTTTAAACCTTTTCAACGGTACAAATCTTTCGATGGCGTTGTCCAATATGTTATAAAATTCTGATATATCTATATTGATGTCTGTGTCTTTAAGCATAATGGAATTTCAATCAATACCAGCAAAGCAGTCATTCATGGCTTCAAAATTAGCATTCTTAAAATCGTAGTATAATTCTTCAAATTGTAATTGTTTGTATTCACTGAAACTAGCATCAAAAGAGGTTTCAGTATGATATATACTACTAGGAAACAATTTATTGTAAGGATGCCTAAAATATTTCCTTGTAATAAAACGATGGACGCAAATAATCCTTATTTAACGTGTGTGAAGTTAGCTGCCATTTTACGAACTGACCCGAAAACTTAGTGGTGGAACATACTCAATTTCAAACTTACGATTTGACTTACACTCATATTTGCTTTCCAAATGAGTAATAAGTGAATTTGATTGCAAACGAACACAGAGCATGGTAGTATAGGCAATTTTTATAGTTATAAGCTTGTAGGCATTTAAGCCATTATAAATCTACATCCAACTGATAAAAATACGTGTTGCAACTGGCCTACTGGCAGCAAAACATGTGAAACTGGCAAAATCATAATTATAGTGAACCAATTCAAGTTGACAACCATATTTATTTAAAGTGCATAAAATTACAATTTACGTATTGTATAGAAAGAATTATAACATAAAGTGCTACAAGCATTCAACGTAGCATAAATTTTGATAATAAAACAATAAAATAAAAAATATTTTGAGTAACTCTACCTATAGGTTACTATCTGATTTTTTTTTAAAACAATTAGAAAACGCAATTTGTCTTTCTACAATATATTTAAACACCCGATGCAAGAGACAGAATTGTTGAGCAAGCCTTAAAACCACACAAAAAAAATTATTTTAAGTTTTAGTACTTTACGCAACTATGTGGTGAATTTTGTATATCGAATCAATATACGATATCCGCCTTTATGGTGGATATTTTTACACCTATAGACTATAGGTTGCACTAGTCAAAATAGTTTTCCAGGCCGCACAAAAACAATAAAAAAATTATATTGAGTTTTCGCAGGTTACCCAGCTATGTGGTGAATTGTGTATAACGAATTGATACGATCTCCGCTTTTCTAGTGGATATTTTCACACCTAAAGACTATGCAACACACTTGTCCAAATAGTTTTCCAGGCCGCAGAAATACAAAATAAATTTTTTTAGCACTTTACGCAACTATGTGGTGAATTTTGTACAACGAATCGATGTACGATCTTTGCTTTTCTAGTGGATATTTTCATACCTGCGGACTATACGATGCACTAGTCGGAATAATTTTCCAGGGCGTACAAATACCAAAAAAAATTAATTTGAGCTTTACCACTATGCAATTATGTTCTGTTCATTGCATAACGAACCTTATACGATCTCCGCTTTTTTAGTGGATATTTTCACACCTAAAGACTATACAATGCACTAGTTAAAATAGCTTTTCAGATTGCACAAATAGAAAAAAAATTACTTTGAGTTTTAGCACTGTAAGCGGCTATGTCGTGAATTTTGTATAACGATTCGATGTACGATCTTTGCTTTTCTAATGAATCTTTTCACAGCTATAGACTATATGATGCACTAGTCCGAATAATTTTCCAGGTCGTACCAATACCAAACAAAAAAATTAATTTTGTATAATGAATCTATGTACGATCTTCACTTTTCTAGTGGATATTTTCACACCTACAGATTATACGATGCACTGGCCAAAATAGTTTTCCGGGTTCTATAAATAAAAAAAAAAATTATTTTAGTTTTAGCACTTTACGTGACTATGTATAACGAATCGATGTTCAATCTTTGCTTTTCTAGTGCATATTTGCACGTCTATAGAGTAGACAATTAGTGATGAGCTAAACAGAGTTTTTAGGTCACCGGTAAAACGGTGACGGCGACTGTTGGTAACCAGTTACTTTTAGCAGCAACCTAAGTCGCCACTACCACTAGTTTTTAGTATCATGTAATAAGATCATAATGCTTAGAATCATGGTATATTATAGGAATGAATTTGGTATAATGTCATTAATAACTATAATACCTATAAAAAAGATTTTTTGAACTTGTTGGTGACATGCACAATTTTCAAGTAAACTACGCGGTTTTAATTTTTAATTCTAATATTATACATCAATTCGAACATAAATATCAAAATTTACAAACTATTAAAAATACTAGAATAAAACTAAAGTGGCCGCTGTCATATTCATTATAAATTATAAAATGCAACAATGCTGTTGTTTATTTCCCTCTCTGCTCTTCTGCTTACAATATTACTAATTCATTCATCATCATCATCATCAAGTTTTCAGTCCTAGAACTGGTTGGACGCGTACCCTCATTGTTTCCTAGTCTGAACCAACCTACACGTTTCCCTAAAATTTGCAGAGTCTGCATCTATCACTATTTGTGTGCAAAAGTCTGATCTCGGTCTACCTCTACCTATCTTTTCCTATCTCTACTTGTAATATATCCCATACTATTCTCCCAGAAATGCCTTAGAACGTATCCTGTCCTTCTATTTCTCCTATTTTTCTTCGTTTTCGACAGATATCTTTATTCCTCTACTATTTCAACAACCTATTTGTTATTAACTTTGTCTGTCCATGCTACCATCCTCATACATCCGAAGCACAACACTCCAAAAGGCTTCTATCTCTTTCTGTCTGCTTTTTTTACTGCCCCTATTTCATAGATGTACTGTGCTGTGCTCCACGCCATGCTTTGAACAGTTTTCTTCATGTATCTATGTTCGTTGTCTTTGAACTTAGCTGCTGTTCTTTCTTGTTTGATGCAGTTCGGTCACCTTCTATTGTTTTACATTTATATACCCTACTTTTGATATTTAGTTGTATGTGAAGGGGGGTAAGCAGCCTGTGGCTGCCAAGTTCCCCCAGCACTTGAACCTCTGTCGAATTAATAGTTTTTCAATCCTTTCACACAATCAACATTAGTTGAAAATATTTCACAACCAACATCTGTAGTTGTTTATACTAATCATCAGATTTATCTGCGCTTATTTTTTCGTCATTGGTTTTTACGTCTTGAAACTGGTTAGACTTGTAGCTCAGCTTTATGTTCTGAGCTAGCCTACACAGTTCCCTGCAATTCTCCCAAACCTATATACAACTCGATTCCCTTCTATTGTTTTCTAATTGTATTCCCTATTTCACTGAGATTTAGTGGTATGTGAAGGGGGTTAAGCAGCCTGTGGCTGCCAAGGATCCCCCAACACTTAGACATTTGCCATATTAATAGTTTTCCAGTAAATTCTTTCGCACAATTAACATTAGTTATAATAATAATAATCACCATGTTTAAGTACAGTAATTATTATTGTCATTAGTTATTCCATCTTGCGACTGGCTGGAAACGTACTCCATTAATTTATATTCTGGGCTAGCCTACACATTTCCCTGAAATTCTTACAGCCTACATCTTTCAGTATCTGTGTGCAGTAGTCTAACCTAGGTATACCATTACTTTTCTTTTTTCCTATCTCTGCTTCTAATATATTCCGTACTAATCCCTTATGCCTTAGTATGTGGCCTATCATACTATCTCTCATATTTTTTACTGTTTTCCACATATTTCTTCCTTCCTCTATCATTTCCAGTACCACTTTGTTCTTAACTTTGTCTGTCCATGTTATCTTCATCATAAGTGTGTAGCACCACATTTCAAAGGCTTACCTTTTTCTTGTATGCTTCTCCTACTGTCCAGGCTTCACAGCCATACAGTGCTGTGCTCCACACATATGTTTTAAGCAATTTTTTCCTTGTGTCTATGTTTGTGGTATTTGAGCACAGTAGTTGCCTTTTCTTGTTAAATGTAGCACGGCCTTGAGCTAATCTTTGTTTTATATTGTTTATGCTTTTCCCATCTTGCGTTATTTGACTTCCTAGGTAGCAGAAATCCTTAACCTCTTGTAAGTTCTTGTTACCTATTTGTATTCTTGTTTTTGATTTATTTTCTCCTCTTTTGCATACTTGAACTTTAGTTTTATTTTTGTTAATTTTCATACCATATCTGTCCTTTAGAACTGTTTCCATTTCATTAAGTGCAGCTTCTAACTCTTCTTTGCTAGATGCTAATACCTCTATATCATCTGCAAATCTAAGCATATCAATCTCTTGTTCCTGCATATTAATTCCAAATGTCTTCCTGCACTTGACAGTATTCATTGCCCTTCTATGTACAAGTTAAAAATTAATGGGGATAAGGCTTATCCCTGTCTCACCCCTTTCCTAATATTTACTTCTCTACTTTCTTGCTCTAATTCTATTACCGCTGGTTGCTCTTTGTATAAGCTATGTAATATCCGTCTATCCCTAAAACTTATTCCAATCTCTTTGAGTGTGTCGAACATTTTTTTCCATTTCACATTATCAAATGCTTTTTCCAAATTTACAAACCCTATATACACGCTTTCCCCATTCTCTATTGTTTTCTCCATTATCACCCTCAGCGCTAAAATAGCGTCACGTGTTCTGCTGTTTCGCCTAAACCCAAATTGATCTTCTCCCAGTATTTCTTCAGCTCGTTTTTCCATTCGTCTTTGTACAATTATAGTTAATATTTTTGAAACGTGTGCGGTCAAACTTATTGTTCGAAAATTTTCACATCTATCTGCGCTTTTTTTGTTGGTATAATTACTATAATGTTGCGTTTGAAATCTTTGAGTATCTCGCCTTTCTCATGCATATAGCTTACAAGTCGGAAGAGACGTTTTGTTACTGCTTGTTCAGCGGCTTTTAGAGTTTCTGCTTGCACCTTATCTGTACCCGGCGCCTTACCATTTTTCAGGCTCTTTAATGCTAATTCAAACTCATCTCTAAGTATAGGATATCTCAGGTCATCATTTTCAATGACTGATTCCTGTTCTAATGCTATTAGTTTTTCTCCTGAATATAAATTTCCTATATATTCCTGCCATCTAGCCACTTTCTCTACATTTTCTATAATGACGTTGTTATTATATCATGTACAAAAGGCAAAATACCAATAGTATTAGAATACTTGTGTTATCTTTCAAGTTTAATTATAAATTTGCTTGTGCTTGATAACGACCTGTCTTTTGTAATAGTTGGTTCAATAAATTGAAAGAATATACTTCGTTGAGTATATAGAAGAATTTTATTATCAACAGGTTATGGGCCCAGGCGCATGCCACGTGCTAACAATCGTTTTGATTACGCATTTATATTTTTAAAACAGTTAGTAGTAACATGGCAGTTAATTATTTGGCAAGTGTTCCAAAATTATTGGGCCGCGAAAATTACGAGGATTGGTCGTTTGCCCTGGAAAACGTATTTGTTTTAGAAGGTTTAACCAAAAGCATAGATGGTACCGAAAAAAATGCCGGTCTAATCGCAAAAGCTAAAGCTAAATTGGTACTGACATTAGACCCATCATTGTATGTGCACATCAGGAATGCAGAAACGGCGATTGACCTTTGGACAACCTTAAAAGATCTATACGCTGACGATGGTTTTACAAGAAAAATCGGACTCTTACGTACATTAATATCTTTACGATTGGAAAATTGCGAATCCATGGAGACATATATAAATCTAGTTTTGGAAACTTCGCAAAAGCTACGTTGTACTGGTTTTGATATAAACGAAGAATGGGTGGGATCGTTACTTCTTGCCGGTTTGCCAGAGAGATTTGCACCTATGATAATGGCAGTCGAGCACTCCGGAATTTCGATCACCACAGATGCTATAAAAACTAAGCTGCTTGATATGGATTCCGACGGCAGTACAAAAATAAATGCAGGAAATGCGTTTGTTGCTATAGGTAAACCACGTGCAAAGAAAGCGAAAGATAAATTTTCAGGTAGTACGACAACGTCCAATTGGAATGTTAATAAGTCGGTCAAAGATCGAAGTAACATTATTTGTTTTAGGTGTCGAAAACCTGGACATTACAAATCGCAATGTCCTGATAAGGCAAATAATAATTGTGTTGTTGCTTTAAGCGCAGTGTTTGCAAACGGACAATTTCAACATACAGATTGGTATATTGATAGTGGAGCCAGCTTTCACCTAACAGATGTAAAGGATTGGGTAAGAAACGAAAGAGAACCTGACGTAACAGAAGTTATGGTAGCTAATAAGTCAATATTATCTGTTAAATGCGCTGGTGATATCGCACTAAAAACTATAATAAAGGAAAAACCGCTTAATATCATTTTAAAGAATGTGCAATATGTCCCTGGTCTTACTACAAATTTATTATCTGTAGGCCAACTTATCAACAATGGTAACAAAGTTCTTTTTAATAAAACTGGTTGTAAAATTTATAATAGCAATAATCTATTAGTGGGAACGGCTCATTTAGTAAATAATGTATATAAATTAGATGTAAGCAAGCTAGGTGCATTTTTAGTAGCACCTAATATCACAAGCGGACTTTGGCACAGGCGTTTCGGTCATATAAACGCAAGTTATTTAAAAAAAATGACCACGATTGTAAACGGATTAGTTTACAAAGGATCTCCAAAAGATCTAACAACTAATTGTGAAGTATGTTGTGAAGCAAAGCAAACACGCTTACCGTTTCCAGATAAGGGCACTAGAGCTACTGATTTGCTGGAAATTATTCACAGTGACATTTGCGGTCCAATGGAAAAGAATTCCATAGCCGGATCCAAATATTTTGTGACATTTATCGATGATTATAGTAGGATGTGTCATATTTATTTTCTGAAAACCAAAGCTGAAGCTTTTGAAAAGTTTACGGTTTATAAAAAATTAGTGGAAAAACAAACTAGCAAACAAATTAAGATCCTTAGAACTGATATCGGTGGTGAATTCTGTAGCTTAGCTTTTGAAAATTTTTTAAAGGAAAATGGGATTATTCACCAAACGACTAATAGTTATACACCAGAACAAAACGGGATGACTGAAAGGTTTAACCGCACCATTGTTGAAAAGGCTAGATGTTTGCTTTTTGACCAGAAACTTAGTAAATGTTTTTGGGCAGAAGCATGCAACACCGCGTGCTATTTAAAAAATCGCTCTGTGGCCTCAGGCATTTCAAAAACCCCTTTTGAAATATGGACGGGTAAAAAGCCAGAAGTGGGGCATTTACGAGTATTTGGTAGCCCGGCGTTTGTGCATGTTCCTAAAGCAAATAGGCAGAAATGGGACGTTAAAGCTGTAAAGCACATCTTAGTAGGTTATGCGGACCACGTCAAAGGTTATAGGTTATACAACCCAAACACACAAAAAATTATAATCAGTCGAGATGTGACTGTAATGGAAAATACTAAAGAAAAAAGTATTGTTATAGATTGTGAGTTTGAAAAGTCGACATCAGTTTCAGTGGGGGAAGTACCTACCGCTACTGAAACTTTAAACCTAAGTACAGGAGAGGAAAACGCTATAGATTTTAGCAGTGATGACGATAGCGACTATGAACCGTCAATAAATGTAAGCTTGCCTCAAGCACCGTTACGAAGGACTCAAAGACCCCACAAACCAGTCATTAAAAGCGATTCGGTATCTTATGTTAGCAAAGCGGTTGAAGTCATATTGAGTGATCCGATTAGTGTTTCAGATGCTTTGTCAAGGCCGGACGCTGCACTCTGGAACGACGCTATTGAAGAAGAATTAAAGTCGCTTGAGAAGAACAACGCTTGGGAGCTTGCCGACATTGAAGAAAATTCTACCGTAGTAGGTTGTAAGTGGGTGTTCAAGAAAAAGATAAATAGTGTTGGTGAGATTAAATATCGTACGCGATTAGTTGCTAAGGGTTTCAGTCAGAAACCAGGTGTTAATTATACGGAAACTTTTTCATTAGGAATTGTAAAACATTTACCAACCTGAAGACCTTAAAATTACTTTACTTCTCTTTAGTACGGTCAAAGCTTGAGTACTGTTCATTAATATGGTATCCATATTATGATAAGCATAAAATTGCAGTAGAAGGTGTACAGCGAAAATTCTTAAAATTTATATACTTTAGAGTGAATAATTACTACCCTGTGAGAGGCTATCCTCAAAATGAATTACTTAAAATATTTGTTATACAATCTTTGGAGAATCGTAGAATTGACTCCTCTGTCAAATTTTTATATAATTTGCTTCACAATACAGTTGACTGCCCACATTTATTATCAAAAATTAATTTTCATACACCGAGGCTTAATGCGAGAGTTAATGTTACATTCGTATGTGCCACTTCAAGAACAAATTTACTGCTTAAGTCACCTATTTATGTTATGTGCCAAAATTATAACAAAATTTCTAATGTTAGTGATATAATGTTCCATAGCATTAAACATATATTGCATGTTATGCATGAACAAACCCGTACATAATTAACTAAATTTTACTTTAATATTTTGTATTGTATCTTAGTCTGTATCATCCTTTTAGATATTTGTTATTGTTCTGTAAGTGGAATGTTTTCTGTTGAACAATAAATTCCTTATTATTATTATTATTATTATTAAACGACAGTCATGCAAAACAAAGGCAGGGATTTGATCAGGTTCAGCAGTTAGCTTGCCTTTCAATTTTTTTAATGCAGATAGCACTTCATCTTCAGAAAAGGGTTTAGTTACTAATTTATTATTGTCATATATGTTAGGAATTGGAGGAATTGTATAGTTACCATTGGACGAGATGTAAGTACTGCCAAAATATTCTGCGAAGGCATTGCTATTTCCTGAGAATCAAATGTTTCTGCACCGTTAATGGTCATAGATTTTAGGTAGGCAGCTACCTTGCATCTTGCTTTGACGTATTTCTAGAAGTTTGCTGGATCAGTATTAATTCCGTCTTGTATGTTTTTGATGTATAAGTTATGTGTTTCACGTATTTCATTTTTTAGAGTCGAACGAATCACTTTAAATTCATTAAGTGATAAGCCTGAACAAATTCTGCAGTGACGTTTCCATAATCGATTCTTCAATTTCATTTTTTGTATGATAAGACCATTAAACCAAGGTGGATAGTTTTTAGACGCAGGCTTGGTTTTTGTTACTGTGAGATCAAATATGGTCCCAAGTTGATTGTACATGTAATCGCGTGCAAGATCCACATCATCAAAATTGAGAAGGGCTTTCCAATCTGTTTCCAATAGAAGTTGATACAAATGGTTTAGATTGGCCTTTCTAAAATTCCAGTTATAAGAATTCTGGCTTGGTAAGTCAATAGCACTTTGCATAGATGTGAGTAGATGTATATGTATTAACAGTGCTGGGTGATGAGCATCTATGGGTAGCTATATAGTTTTATATCTCTAAAATTCATTCTAATTAATTGGTATGCCTCAGCTGTCTTTCCTATTTCCATCTTAGTTTGTACCTCTTTGCAATTTTCATCAATCCATTGTTCTTTAGCTTTCCTGCAGTTGCAAATAATTTCCCATTTTATGGCTTTGTATCTCTGTTTTCCTGATTCATCTGATTTATTTTTGTATTTTCGTCTTTCTTCTATTAAATTCAGGATATCCTTTGTTATCCATGGTTTCTTGTTTTCTTTTTGCGTGTACCCCAGAATATCTCTGGCCGCCATGTCTAAGCTGGATTTAATGTTATTCCATTCTGTTTCTACTTCCTCAGTATCAAAAATTTTCTCGATATCTTTCAGCAATTCATTTGACTTTTTTTCAAATCTTTCGTGGATATCTTTATCTTTTAGCTTCTCAAAGTCAAAGTGCCTTTTTCTGTACCTCCTTTCAGATTTTTAAATTTAAGTGCGGCCTTCATTATTACAATGTTGTGGTCAGTGTCTATATCTGCTTCCGGGTAGCTTCTATAGTCTTATACTTGATTTCTAAACCGTTGTCTAACAATAATGTAATCTATTTGATATCTTCCTATATCTCCTGGCATCTTTCATGTGTATCGTCTTCTAGCACGATGTTGAAATAATGTATTTGCAATGGTTAAGTCATTTCTCATGCCTAAACCAAATAAATCTACTATCGCTCCCTCCCTAACCCTTACCTACCACTGCATTAAAATCTCCTGTAATTATTAAATTTTCATGTCCTTTTACGTATCTTAATATGTCTTCGATATCTTTGTAGGTCGCCTCTACCTCTTCCTCACTGTAGCTAGAGGTGGGCATGTATACTTGTATTATTACTGTATTTACTGGTTTAGATTCAAATCTAACCATGAGTACTCTTTTGTTTTTTTGTAAATAGTTTTCTACACGTCATCCTATCTTTTTTCGCATAACTATCCCCACACCCAAATTTCCTTCCTCTGATCCTGTATGAATTACCCTGAAGTCTCCACTCCAAAAATCCCCCGCCTCTGGCCAGCGGACTTTGCTGATTCATACTATGTCTAGTGCTAACCTGTCCATTTCGAGTTTTAAGTTCTCTAGCTTACCTACTTGTTTCATACTTCTGACATTCCACGCTCCGACTCGCAGAATGTTCACGGATTTTTTTTCTATGCTTTCGGATCACATCCCCCGAAGTAGTCCCCCTCCCGGAGATCCGAATGGGGACTATTTTACTTCCGGAATTTTTTACCTCAGAGGATGCCATCATCATTAGTAACAGTTTGAGTACGCTGTGTACTTGGGAGGTAATGGGTGGTTTCTCGTTGCCTTCCACATCGCAGTAGTATGTCTTAGAATGTTATACTACCCCCTATGATCTGTGCCACTCTACGTATCGAAAAAACTGCTGCCCTCTTTCGAGGACCTGTCTTAGTCTGGTGCTTCACTAAAGACCCCACTAATTTGGTTAAACCTATAGTTCGGCCCTTTAGCTCATTGAAACGCGCAAGCCATTCTACCTGTTCCAGTATTTTAGAACGTTGTCAAGGTGCAGGTCCATCAGAATGGACTAATTCATTATACCTAAAGATTTGCATCGTAACAATACAATCGCATTTATTCATTCTGTTATTGGATATGCATAATTGCTTGGAGAGTCCATAATTTCATACAGGTTAGAACAACGGGTATCTTACCATCGTGTATATGTCTACACTATGTATGAAAACCGAGAATCACCAGAACGATTAATGATTAAATAGTAAATGGCATGCATGGCTGGTCACTGCCAGGGCGCCGCTTCGGCCGGCGCTCGTCGTGCACTAGCGCTATCAGAATCGTTTGGTTTAGGTAGAGGTAATAATATACTTCATAGAACCACCAAGCAGCAACTTAGGTCGTTGTCTCAGGAAAAATCGTATCACCGGGATACCAGTTACTGTTAAAGTCACGGTGATAAGTCACCCATATTAAAATATCGCTCATCACTATAGACAATGCATTAGTTAACATAGTTTTTCAGACCACAGAAATAAAACAAAAATATTTAGCACTTTATGCAACTATGTTGTGAATTTTGTATAACGAATCGATGTCCGATCTTTGCTTTTCTAGTGGATATTTTCACAACTAAAAAGTAGACAATTAGTGATGAGCTAAACGGCGATTTTTAGGTCACCGGTAAAACGGCAACCGCGACTGTTGATAACCAGTAACTTTTAGCAGCAACCTAAGTCGCCGCTATCACTAGTTTTTAGTATCATGCAATAAGATCATGATGCTTAGCATCATGGTATATTATTAGCTGGTTCGCCTGATAGCTTAGTGTGCAGAGATGGTTTAATTGAGATTAAGCGCCCATATTTAATTAGAAACCTAAATCTTAATGAAAATCATGAGAAATTGAAATATATAACTAGAAATGGCAAATTAAGCCGATCCAGTATTTATTACTTTCAAATCCAGGGATTATTGGAATTGACAAACAGGCGGTGGTGCGACTCTGTTGTGTTCACATTTAACGGCACAAAGATTGAAAGAATTAATAGAAAACATTTCTTTTTGCTAGGTTGTTACCTAAATTAACAGAATACTATTGCTATTATTATTTGCCAACATTTTTGAGGTTTGACGTTTTGGAAAACATCTATTTGCAATGATACCTTATACATACCATTTATTTTCTATCAAAGGGCTTAATAGACGATATATGTTACTATAAAATAACACCAGAAATGGACTATACTGTTGCAGTTTTATATAGTATTCCATGTTTCGTAAGGGAAATTAAAGCTTCGGATTTTTTATCAGTAAATAACATGTCTTGGTTGACCAATTTTATTATAGATATCACAATGAACTTGTGCAGTCAACAGATAAGCTTTTCAACATCCGGCAGAACTTTCCTCTGGTTTGAGCGTAACCGAAGAGCATGCAGTTGTTCTCTAAAAGCACACTTTGATATTTTTTTGCGAAGATTGTCGAAATTCCTTCAACAAGATACCCGCTTTGGTAAAGAAAATAGTTTTGTTGGAAAAAGAAATAGCTAGTTTAAAAGCTAAATCGAATAACCTGTACATTTCAGCAAAAGGCAGGTTCACGCAATCAGGAAGCATGTTCTATAAAGTCCATGAACGCTTTCAACATGCAAACAATTTTTACTTTTTAACCTTTCTGTATCCACTAACAGCAACATTACGCAAAAAATCTCTGAAGACCATGATAAACTTAAGCTTATTTATGATATTTTTTATGGATTCTAATGAGGTAAACCAGTGAATCGTGTCGGCAAGGTTAGATATGATGGCAGGCCTAGACCAGTTAAAATTATTACAAGCCTCCCTCACATAGTAAATAAGGAATAAACTTCCCAAAGGAATGAAAATTTGATTTGATAAAACTAAAACTCAACAGGAACAAATCTACAAGGTTATTGGCGAATTAAATACTAGAAGAAACAATGGAAAAAATAATTTGTCCCTTAGATATATCCAAGATGTACCTAACATCATAGCTACATCTCACACAAAAACTAAATCGCCGACATCGCTTACATAATGTTAGGGGCTTAAGGACTAAACTTGCAGATCTAAACCTAGCTATTGCCCAGTGTGACTACTAAGTTATTGTGCTATTAGAAACATGGCTTACTGATGACATATAGGACAGTGAACTTTGCAGTAGTAATTATGTTGTATTCTACTGTGATAATAATATACACACAAGTGCCAAACGCAGACGTGGGGGGAGTCTTAATACTTGTTAACAAGATGCTGCGCCTAAACGTCTGCTGTAACAACGTTGAGCATTTATTTGTGTTATTTACCATTGCTAGCAGTCCATTTATTCTAAATGCTGTTTACTTTCCACCAGGTTTGAGGTTTGACCTGTACTAAGATTACTCCTCAGCTGTAGAGGAGATTAGCGATAGCTATTCTAATGCCCCGCTTATTATTTGTGGTGATTTCAATCTCTCTCTAGCAAAATAATTTTTTCCTGAACACACTGTTCTTTTTGTTGCCTGTCCAAATGGTTAGTGAGGGTTTCTCCTACCTTAACGTATTTCAGCCATACCGAGGTCCAAATCGTCATAGTATTTACTTGGATTTAATTTTTGTTAGCACTAACATTGCTACTAAATTCAGCTTGAATAAGGCAACTGACTTGTTGCTTCCTAATAGTCGTTATCACAATGAACTTACTTGTGAATTACTAATACGAGACTGGCACTCTCTACAATTAATCTATTCATTTTACGACTTCAAAAATGCTAATTATACTGGTCTCAACAATTACCTTGTTATGTTCAACTGGCTGCAACTTCTAGTCAGCAATGACATCAGTGTTAGCGTTTTTGGATTTTATGACATCATAGAGAATGCAATGTCAGCCTATGTATCTTTTAAATTCTATACTTCATCTCATAGAAGTGGGTGTTACGTTCACCTTCCGATGGTGTACTAAACCTTACACCATATTGGTTAATTATTTATTCGCACAGATTCTGCTTCCAACACTCAAACACCATCCTATATACTAGACATTCCTACAACAAGTGCGCTTTACTACAATGTCAATTAAATGTATTTGCTGCAAAATGAAAAGTTTTTCCATAATCTAAATAGTCGGTACCTTGTTTTAGGTATCCGTTGGCTTGTTACACCACTATAGCATATAATTACTTTTTATAATACCCAATCTTAAAAATTCGTTGAAAAAATGGATCGTACTTATTTGATAAAGCTTGTTTCGAGTTTCTAATCACACCTGTGTGTTGGATAACGCTGGGATTGGATTTAATTCTTGCAAAAAACAATTTCAATTTGATTTTGCAGCTCGTACTTTTGATATATTTTCTGGGTTGCTCGTTTTCTTACTACAAGAGTGATGCACATTTGTTGTTGACAAGAAGTGGATATCTGGGGTGCATCGGTAAGTTCTTCTGTGCTTATCAACACTAATAAAATTCTCTTTTTAGCTCTTTGACGGAGGCCTAATCATTTTCCTACGATAGGTCAGATTGCTTTTCATGAATAACCCGACAAATCTTTGACGTAAACTACTGCTCTGGAATGTAGGCCGTTCATTTACATTTCCAATGCTCCACCAGAAGGTACTACATTGGCCAGGAGGCGAGTTTTTTATTGCCTGGAAATTTAGAATTTTGCCGAATCCTTGCCGTTACAGGCAAAGTAGGGATCTTTAACGTGCGTGACAACACTCACACACGGGACCTCCATTTAACCTCTCATCCGAACGAGGGCGTAATTTTTGTAAAAAATGCTTACCTGCCATTTTTCAAGCAGTCGGCCGAGTCTTACGCTTACTACATTGATCCACGGCGACGCCTAGAATGTAGGCCGCCGTTACAATTACTATAGCAGCGTGGATGTTACCGATCACTGTTCCATATCCAATGGCTTACAAGATATATATCCTGATCCATAGAGGTATGTGACTTGTTTCTTTTTTTGTACATACCAAGTGAAACAAAGCATTTTTTTTTGTTTAATGAAGACATTCATTTAAATTTTTCATAGAGGAATTTCTTTTTTAAAATAGTAACTTTATTTACTTTTTTTCTACTTGTTTTAGATAGAAATTTTTATTGTTTCTGTAACTAGCAAAATCGATTGCGATGTATTTTTTTTGTATATGTGAATTCCCACTCTCCGTGTTTGTAGTTAGCCTGCTTTTCTATTTTCCCTTTAGGTTTGTTTCGGAATGCCGTATCCTTATGAATTATGACGCCCTCTTCTGTTTACGTCTAGGTATGTAGCATGGTTTTCAGCTGATCTTAAGCGGCTTGGGATAGCTAAGAAAACATGCTCACGCTAGACTTAAAGAAACCCGCTTACTGACTGACTATGCATTGTTTGCAGATCTATGTTCTCAATGCAAGTAGGCAATAATTATATTTCCTCAATAGACACAGATAGGTTAGGATTCTAAGCACTTCTGGAAATATGTCAACCCTCAGAAATACTATTGTAACCTGCCTCACACAATGTTCTTCGATAACCTGGAAGCTAACAATGGCCCAACAATAGCAAATTTATTTGTGCAACACTTTGCTGTTGCATATCATGATGATCAAGTAAACTTCTAAACTGTAGTATGTTGAAACTTGGCACATTCGATTGTTACAGCCTGATTTAGCAATCGTCCTGTACATGGTTTTGTATATATATTTCGTGTTTAATAATTGTACAAGAGGTGATGGTAATATTTGTTTATATAAAATAGGTATATAATTTATAATGAATTTCTAAAGTAGTTTCTGAAGACTATACAAATAGTTTAAATTAATTTCAGTTACGATTCAGGTTTACAATTTTGTAGGGTTACATCTGTTTAGATTAATCAATGCCATTGTGTTTTAAATTTGTTGTTGAAGTTATGGCGCGATGGGTATAATAAGAAATAATGTAGATAGATTAACTTTTAACAATCAACAGTGGCGTCTGTAAAATAATTACATTAAATTCAATTTTCGTTTACCTGTAAGAAATTATATTCAGTCTTGTTTAAGGAGTATCGAGGTTAGTAATAGTTTTGCAGTAGGGTACAAGTTTGTTCCATATTTTTATTGAGTATAAAACAATATTTATAGTAATTTGAATCCTTCTTAAAATTAACGACGACGATGTGACAGGTGTGGTTTTCAATTCGAATCGTGTTATCAGTTGTTTTCGACAAGTGAATGCTCTTTTTAATTTTACACCTTAACAGAGCAGCACGAATGGTTTGGAGTTCTTCCTAAATGTTATTCAAATTTATTATTTGAAAAGTAAGTTATCCGTATTAGTTATTACGGGATATTATTAGTGGAGTTCTTAGAGTACAATACTAAGTATTTATTATTGTATTTAATGGGATTGTTCCCGATTTGTAATTAACCAATTTCGTACGAGAGGAGCATGCTTGTACTCTTTATATGTTTCATGTAGTTTCAATTTTTAACGTTTTGTTCTGGTAATATTTTAATCGTAAGTCTGGTTGAATTAACTACATTTAATTTTCGTTACTCGAAAATTGGAGTTTGGTATCAAGAACTTATTGGGTCATCGTTGGTTCGACATTTCAGTTTTATTTTGGAAGTTATCTTCTTGGGAAAGTGCTACATAGGCGAGATCCTAATTATTCTTATTCCTATCACCAGGAGCAGAAGAAGTACACGACACCAGTCTTGAGGTTGGTGGAATTTTGTAGCGTATCTGCTAAGTTGATCCTGAGCCGAGGATTATGTACTTCCATCAAGGTGTCCACCGAATTAAATCACGTTTGGTATCGTAATAAATGTATATGATTAATGTTCCCCAAATGCATGCACTTGGCCTGTGATATTTTGTTTAAGAAATTTATAAGTAAATGTTTATAGTAAATATTAGAAAAGAGTAAAAAATACCACAGGCCAATCTAAATCTTTATTTATTGTATATTTTTTGTGTACTTTTATAGGGCCGATGGATCCGCTGAGGTATATGGGACTTAGGCTCAGAATAAAGTTAGCCGGTAATTTAGCAATAGAGTAAAGCAGTAGGTAGTGAACAAGATTATTCATCGTGGTGGTGAGTAGAGGTATTTATTCTGCTTCAACTCGAGTAAGCAAGTGGTGGTAATATTGGAAATTGTCATTATACTGTTGATCTAAGTAATTAAGATATTTAAAGTGTTTTATATTACTTGTTCTCAAGTCTTGACAATCTTAATTTTGAAAATATACTAACACCCTTCCCAGGGTGGTAGCATTAATATCCCATTATTTATTCAATTTACCCTGTCTGAGGCGTTTGAAACAATTACCACATTTAAATATAAAAACAGCTATGGTCCGGATAATATTCCAAATACCTTACTAAGTATTTGCGTCTACAGTTGTCTGAACCCTTGCAACTGTTATTAAATTTATTCCTAAAGTTGCATCATCTTCCATCACAATGGTGACATGGTTTTGTTACTCCATTGTTTAAGAATGGAAAGAAAGAGGATGTCAGAAATTATCGCCCTATCGTATTGCTATCCTAAATTGCTACATTATTCGAACTGTTACTATGTAGACACAACTTGGTATTGTACTAACTTACTGATTAGTGAGCAGCATGTTTTCTCTAAACGTAAATCCACTACTACTAATCTCCTTTTATACAAGAACTTTATCATCTTTGCCTTTGAGAAGGGTCGTTGAGTTGATGCGTCCTACTCTGACTTTTTTAAAGCATTTGACACTGTCAATCTTACTACACTCATCTTCAAACTGAGAAATTATGGATTTCCCGAATATCTTCTTGCTTGGTTGGAAAGCTATATGTGATCGAACCCAATTTGTTAAGATTAAGACACATCTCGGACCCCATCACTGCAACTTTAGGAGTTCCTAAGGGGCCGCATATAGAACTATTATTGTTTAACATATATATATATAAATATTATAGTAGTTTTTTACACAAGGTAAGTTGATAAATACTTACGTATTGAAATTAATAAGATGAAATAATAACTTAGACTTTTTAAGTAAAGCCCAAATGATCATTTCAAATCGAGCTAGTAATTGAAAGAAGGAAAATATAAGGCCTTGGACAGGATTTGAACCTGCATCTCAGTTTTGCCAATTACGCTACCGAGGCCGATGGCTATAATTGGGAAATTTGCAAATCTAAATCGTGTACAGTACCATATATAAACCTAACTTTCAATTACGTTTAGCATTTTGTCAATATATATATATATATATATATATATATATATATATATATATATATATAAATGACTTGACTGAAATATCGAAGTTCAGTCGCTTTTCTTGTTCGCTGATGACCTGAAATTCTACATTGAGATTACTGATTCACATGATTGCTTTAAACTGCGATATGACTTGGACTCTAACGATTGGTCATTTTCTAATTACTTATCTTTTAAACCCAGCAAATGCCTTATTATATCTTTCTCAAGATCAAAGTGTACTATCGATTTCAACTAACAAATAAATAGTTCCGACTTATCGAGGGTAACGGAAGTTACAAATCTGGGTGTTCTTTTTGACAGGCCCTTAACTTTTATTCCTCACATTAGGTAGGTAAAATCTCATGCTTTATGCTTACTTGACTTTATTACTAGAAACTCGTTGGGCTTTTCTGTTTCTGCTTATAGGATGCTTTAAACATAATTTGTATGAAGTATTTTGTCCTATGCTTTGTCGATCTGGTCTCCATACTATCATGTTCACATTGACTGTCTGGAAGATGTTCAAAATGAATTTTTACAGGTTTGTGCATTTTGATTGGACCTTGGGCATTTGCCTTACAAGGGATCCATAAACAGTTAATTCTGCATTCATTAGAGAGTTGTAGAGTTAAATACGATATCATCTTATTATTAAAAATTTTGAATTACACTGTTAATTGCCATGTGTTATTAAAGTTGATTAATTTGAAAGTCCCTAATACGTTAACAAGAGATTCAACCGCCTTTGTGATAGATTTGTACCACACCTCTTATTGACTAAATAGCCATTTGGGTCGATTACATCGACTTGGAAATGAATTTTCCTGTATACAGGATATTTTTGGGGTTAACCTAAACACAATATATAAGCAACTGAATGAGTTTGTGCTAACTAGACTGGTCTAAAATGTGGGTTAGTTAACTTTTAGTTCACCATGATTGTACAGAATTGTAAGTTTACATTTTATAAAATACGTATTTTTACATCATTTAGCTAGGGCGAAATTATGGCAACACTAAAGGTCACACCTGCTAGTTTAGTTAGGGTAAAATTATACCAGTCAGTCTAGTTTAATTTCTTGAGCCATGCAGTATAGTATTGAAAAGTTACGTTAACCCATTCAAGTTCATTGGTATCATTGAAATACATATTTTTGTACTGCAGGTAATATTATGATTAGCCTGTAGAAAAAGAACTTTATGGTAAAAATTACTTAAGCTGTTTTGTTCGTTGCGTGTATTAACGAAAGCACATATACTTTCGGTCAAGGATTCAATCTGTTGGCGTTGCAACATGAACACTCGGTTGAAATTCGAAGCTTGCAACGATATATATGGTTTTAGCGGCAACTAACAATCATTATATAGGCACTGTTTAAATTGAAAATAAACGGTGAAATTCTAGGGCATCTTTCTATATTAATCGAATAATGGATTGATGAAATACTTTCGGCACAGTCTAATATTTGGAAATTAGACGGTGAAATACTTTCGGTTATGGAAGTGGAATGGTGATATACTGGGCTCTATATTCGAAACAGGTGGTGATAAACAAAGCATCATTGGAGCTTATGGTCAGTAGCTGCAGGTGGAATCGGTAAAATAACCTATGGAATTCAAGTAGGAAATTAAACCTTTCCGTATATTATTACAATTTAATTGGTGAGTGATACATTTATATGGTCGGTAATACAGTTAGCAGCCGATAAATACAGTTCAAAAGTTCATAAGATACATCGCGCAAGCGCAATGAATAAAGCGAGTGACGCCTCTAGCGGAGGGCAGCGCGAACCCCTTTTACAGGTTTCGCGTGGCGAACTACCATGACGTCATCATTACCCCAAATTACATTGCGTAATAAACGGAAATATAAAAATTTAAACAAAAGAGTACTCACTCAGAGATCCGGCCTTCGCACGAAGTTGCGCTACGGTAGGCCTCTCCCAAGTCCATCCAGCTACATCCCGGAGGGATTAAAGATGGTGATTCCTCCGGAGCTGCTAGCGGAGCATGTACAGCGAGCTTATTCTCGGGTCATACGGTTCGGTTTGCCCTAGGTGGCTGCAAATTTATCTACCTAATATGTAGGGAACGGCAGGATCAGGTTTTATAAGGAACGACAAACAAGATAAAACAGAAGGGAAACCTACATACTAGAAATAAGGCACGATACGATACCTCAAAGCGACCACTTCACTCGAAGAACCAAGGCAAAAAGTCACGTTTTAGAGAGAACAGGAAACTTCCCCACTCTTTCTGTCTTTTACACATCCGCACGAAGTTATTCGCCTACCCCTCTAGCATCGTGCGATCTGCGCAAATGCCCTCTGACGTAACGGAAGTACACGCCTAGTCTATTTGAAATTCCCGCGCACCGCGTCTTTTGAAAATATGGCGCGAAACTTCCGTACAACAACTTAACCTAAATACAATGTTAAAGTGCCGATTGGATTGGCACGTAACAATATATTCCTCAACTCGATTTTAATAAGTAGTATTTTATTACTAATTTTAGCTCTTTATTGTTATTTGTCGTTTCGTTGCATAAATTTAATGCTTGGAATGGATAGTGAAGTAGAGCTTACATCATTGAATAAAAAGCACGGTGCTCTAAAAGCGCGTATTACTAATACTGAAAAATTTGCGAATGGGATACTTGAAAATAAGCTTATTGATAAATTAGTGAATAAATTAAAATTACGTGAATTAAATTCGAGGTTAGAGAAATTGAGTAGTTTGCGGGTTGAGTTTGATGAATTGCAACATAATATCGAAATGGTGGTATCTGATGAAAATTATGAAAAGCAATTGGAAGAACGAATAGAATTTGAAAGTTCATATCATAGTTTGGTTGCATTGTGTAATCGCGGTTTGTCTGAAAAGGGTTTCAATAGGTCAGATAATTCTAACGATTTGTCTGGGAACGTTTCTAAGGTTTGCAATTTCAATAAATCGAGTGAGGCTGTAGGCGTTTCAGTTTTGGCTCCCCATGCACGTCTCCAGCTTCTGCCAATCCCATTACCTCGATTTAATGGTCAGGAAGAAAACTGGTTGGAATTTCGGGATGCTTTCCAGTCTTTGGTAAATTGTAATGACTCCATAGGAGATAGAGAAGTTTTACTTCCTTAAGGGTGCGCTCGAGGACGAAGCGAGGCAGGTTATTCACTTGGTCGATGTCTCAGCATCCAATTATTCTATAAAGTGGCAAATGTTCTGTCAAAGGTATGACAACACCCAGATGTTAGTCAACAATCATTTTAAAGCAATTGGTAAATACCGTGCATTTACATTTTCAATGCTCCACCCGAAGGTACTACATTGGCTAGGAGGTGAGTTTTTGTTGCCTGGAAATTTAGAATTTTGCCGAACCCTTTCCGTTCCAGGCAAGGTAGAGATCTTTAACGTGCATGACAACACTCACACACGAGACCTCCATTTAACCTCTTATCCGAACAAGGGCGTAATTTTTGTGAAAAATACTCACCTGCCATTCCACCAGTCGGCCGTGTTGGGATTCGAACCCAGGACCTTGGGATCTGTAATCTTACAATTGGTAAATAGCGCTAGTTTGCAAAAAGGATCACCTGTCAATCTACGCAATATTCTTGCTAGCATAATAAAGCATTTACCTGTTTTAGAAAAATTGTGACTAAATACAGAAAATTGGGTTCAATTAATAATATTTTTGATTGAAAAAAGTTGGACCCTACTACACAAAAGGGTGTGGCAAGAGAAAAAACCTTGTGGGTAACTTCTTACCTTGGAAGAATTTAAAGTATTCCTAAAAGGTCGTATCGAAATGTTGATAGTGTTAGAAAAAAGCAAAACCAAATTCTAAATTTGAATATAAAGTTAGTTCTAAAACTAAATCGTTTTTCGTAGGTAATGCAAATTGTGCATTTTGCAATGGTAAGCATTTTTCTAATAATGTAAGTGGTTGTAGAAAATGTGGTGCAAAACATCACACACTTCTATATTTCGCACAGGCAACCAGAGAAAAGTCAAAACCTATTGAAAATGGTTAGCATTATAAAGCTGAATTTGGAGACGTGTTGCCGCTTCAGATACCACCAATTTTTGTGAAAAATAATCAGGTAACACAACCAGAAGCGTTGCTTCAACTGCACTTGTGCAAATTGTCGATTCGAATGGTGCCTTGAAAACTTATCCAGCACTGTTGGAGAGTGGGTTTCAAACTAACCTAATTAGTTTGGATGTTTGTAACCAGTTGGGGTTAACAAAGCAAAATTTGCAATTTCGATAATTGGAATCAATCAATTAATGTCCAACATTAAATATAGGTGTTTAGTAAAAATTCGATCGCTTTATAATGGTTATGAATCCAGAATTTCGTGTTTATTGATGCCAAAAACAAATGGTACAATTCTTAACCAGGCTCTCAATATATCGATGAACTTTCCAAATCATTTAAAACTGGTAGATCTTTCCTTTGCTTCATCTGGAAAAGTAGACATTCTTCTCGGGGCTGAAGTATTTTATGAACTTCTTTGCATTGGACAAATATGTTTGGGAGAAAATAATCGAGTACTTCAGAATACTAGATTGGGTTGGATTGCTGTGGGTTCTATGATACCTTGCACTCAAAAAACATTAGTTAGATGTAATCTGAATCTAAATGTTGATGATCAGAAACAATTGGAAAAATTTTGGGCCGTGGAGGAAATTCCTTGTGGAAATAAATTACTTTCACAGGAAGACATCGAATGTGAAAAAATGTTTGTGGAAACTACCAAACGTAATGTTGATGGAAGGTTTCTTGTTAACATTTAATTTCGTGATTGTCCTTCAAAGTTAGGTGATTCTCGGCAATATGCATTGAATAGATTTTTTCATTGGATAAAAGGTTAAATAAAAATCCTACTTTGAAGCAAAAATATGTCGACTTTATGGGAGAGTATGAAAATTTGGGACACATGTCAAGGTGTCGTTTATATTCTAATGAAATTTTGTATTACTTACCATATCATGGTGTAATTAATGAAAATAGTGTAACTACTAATCTAAGAGTAGATTTTAATGGTTTGCAAAACAGATACTGGACTTTCAGTAAATGATTTGCAATACACTGGGCCAAATCTTCAGGACAAATTGATCACTATTCTTCTGAGGTTCCGGAAATATAATGTTGTCATCTGTGCAAATATTTCGAAAATGTACAGAATGGTTTTGGTAGATGAGAAGCAAAAATCATTACAAAAAATTCAGTGGCGATCAGATCCTACTTAAGAAATTAGTGAGTATACACTCAATACTGTCACTTATGGGACAAAGTCGGTCGCATATTTGGCAATTTGATGTTTGAAACAACTTGGGTTAGACAACTTGGAATTATATCCAGCTGCTTCTCGAGTAATATTAAAAGACTTTTACGTTGATGACATGCTAGGGGCTCTGATAACACAGAAAATACAATTAAATTGGGTAAGGAGGTTGATTCTATATTAAAAACTGGTTGTATGACACTTAGAAAATGGGTATCAAATGATCAGATGGTTATTGAAAGTCTTGGAGAAGTAGATGCAACTTTGAACAATATCCACTTTGATGCAAAGGATCCACATAAAACACTGGGTTTATACTGTGCATTTAAGTTGGATAAACTTATGTTGAGTATTGATTTTAAGGTAGATGTGTCGAAAAATACAAAAAGGTCAGTATTGTCAGATATTTCTAGAATATTTGATCCTTTCGGTTTGTTGGGACCTTGTATAATCTTATCAAAAATATTGTTGCAAAAATTATGGTGCAAAAATATGGCATGAGATGAAACATTGCTGATGCAAATTGATTCGAAGTAGAGAATATTAAAAAATGAATTTTTGAGTTTAAATCAGTTGAAAGTTGATCGCCAAGTAATTTGTACTAATCCTGTGCAAATCGAAATTTTTGGGTTTTTGGACGCTTCCACGGAAGCGTATGGAGCATGTGTGTATTTAAAGAGTACTTACTGGACCTGACAATGAAGTAACGGTTTCCTTGCTTTGTTCAAAGGTGAGAGCGGCTCCACTTAAATCTTTAACAATTCCGCGTTTAGAATTATGCGGTGCTTTATTGCTTGCTAAATTGGTTAGTAAGGTGAAGAATTGTATAGAGTTGACATTTAATGGTGTATTTTTGTGTTGTGACTCTACTGTCGTATTAAATTGGATTCAAATTTCTCATTTGTTACAAACATTTATTGCTAACAGTCACTCACATTCAAGAGCTAACTGAAGTTGGTAGTTGGAACTATGTAAAGTCTGAAGATAATCCTGCAGACATGTTATCAAGAGGGATATCTTTCTTAAAAATATTGATTTGTAAAAAATGGTAGTTCGGTCCAGATTTTTTAATATTTAGTCAGAGTTCGTGGATAATTCTTAATTTCCAGGAAATTATTAATTTGACAGAAATGAAATGAAAAGAAAACATTTGCAGTTTGGTTGTCGAAAATAATGCTTTCTCTTTCAAAACTTTAGATTTGTTGCATATTGTTTACGGTTTTGTAAGATTTTAATTTGGAAAAGATCCAGATTTAGAGAAGCTTTAGATATTGGAGAATTGGAGTATTCTCTTGTAACATAAATTTTCCCTCGTGAATATCAGATAGCAAATTGGACCTCCATAAAACATTAACGACTCATCATCATCATTTTGTTTTCGACCTCACTTAAGGTCGGTTTGACGCAGCTTTAACTTCTTTTCTATTCTGTGCTAATCTAAAAAGCTCTACATACCCTTCAGAACCTAAATTTCGAATAATTTGACTAATATAGTTTGGTCTAGGTCTTCCTATAACCTTCTATCTTTTTCCTATCCAGCTGGCTCTACATAGATATTAGCAACCTGATGGTTGTTAAAGAACTCTAACATGTTTACATGATTACCATTTATAGGAAAATGAAATATAACCTGGTTATCCGCTTCAAAAAAGAAAAGTGTTAAATTATATGTTATGGTAAGGCTTAAGCAACGAATCGCTACCAACATGCCACACTGCTACCTAATTGTGAGTTATGTCATGGTGACGTTTATTAAATTATATGTTATGGTAAGGCTTAAGCAACGAAACGCTACCAACATGCCAGACCGCTACCTAATTGTGAGTTATGTCATGATGACGTTTATTAAATTATCTGTTATGGTAAGGCTTAAGCAACGAAATGCTACCAACATGCCAGACCGCTACCTAATTGTGAGTTATGTCATGATGACGTTTATTAAATTATCTGTTATGGTAAGGCTTAAGCAACGAAACGCTACCAACATGCCAGACCGCTACCTAATTGTGAGTTATGTCATGGTGACTTTTATTAAATTATGTTATGGTAAGGCTTAAGCAACGAAATGCTACCAACATGCCAGACCGCTACCTAATTGTGAGTTATGTCATGATGACGTTTATTAAATTATCTGTTATGGTAAGGCTTAAGCAACGAAACGCTACCAACATGCCAGACCGCTACCTAATTGTGAGTTATGTCATGATGACGTTTATTAAATTATCTGTTATGGTAAGGCTTAAGCAACGAAATGCTACCAACATGCCAGACCGCTACCTAATTGTGAGTTATGTCATGATGACGTTTATTAAATTATCTGTTATGGTAAGGCTTAAGCAACGAAACGCTACCAACATGCCAGACCGCTACCTAATTGTGAGTTATGTCATGGTGACTTTTATTAAATTATGTTATGGTAAGGCTTAAGCAACAAAACGCTACCAACATGCCAGACCGCTACCTAATTGTGAGTTATGTCATGGTGACGTTTATTAAATTATATGTTATGGTAAGGCTTAAGCAACGAAACGCTACCAACATGCCAGACCGCTAACTAATTGTGAGTTATGTCCTGGTGACATTTAGTTAACTGATTTTTATTTTTGTTTGTTTTTTTTTAGAACTTACTTAAAGTCGGTTTGACGCAGCTCTAAATTCTTTTCTACTCTGAGCTAGTCTAAAAAGGTCCACATACCCTTCACAACCTAAATCTCTAATAATTTGACTAATATAGCTTTGTCTAGGCCTTCCTACTCTATTTTTATTTGGTAGTCTATAATCTAAGACTTTACTAAATAGTCCCTCATGTCTTAACTGGTGCCCTATCATTCTATCTCTCCTGACCTTCAATTGTTTCCACATACAGGGATCCTCACCTATCCTTCTATAAACTTCCTCGTTTGTTACTCTATCTGTCCAACTAATCTTTAACATTCTCCTATAACACCAAGTTTCAAAAGCTTCTATCTTTTTCTTATCTACTTCTTTAATTGTCCAAGTCTCACTACCGTATAGTAGAACGCTCCATACGTACGACTTTAAAAAACTTTTTCTATTATCTAAACTAATACTATTTGCGATTAGTAAGTTTTTCTTTTTTAAAAACATTTTTCTAGCTTGAGCTATTCTAGCTACTATATCCCTTCTGCTACGTCCATCCTTTGTAATTATACTACCTAAATAGCAAAATTCATCTACCTCTTCTAACTCGGTACTACATATTTTTAATTTTGGTTTAGAACTAGGCTGTAACTCACTTGTCATTATCTTTGTCTTTACTGAGTTAATTCTCATACTATAGTTACTTCGTAGTATCTCATCCAAAATATTTAAAAACTCTCCTAACTCTTTTCTAAACTCTGCTATAATGGCTATATCATCTGCAAAACGTAACATGTCTATTTTCTGTCCCTGTACACTAATACCTATCTCTTTTCTCTCTCTAGCTAAGTTTAAAGCTTCCTCAATATAAACATTAAAAATCAAGGGAGACAGTATACAACCCTGTCTAACACCATTTCTAATCTTAGCTTCCTTTTCTATTTCATCCAATCTAATTACTACGCTTTGGTTTTATATAGACTGTAAATAATTTTTCTATCCCTATGAGAGATTCCTATTTTTGCAAAACCCTGAACATAACAATCCAATTAACCCTATCAAATGCTTTTCTAAATCTACAAACGCGAAATGAGTCTTTTATTTTTTGTAACCTTTTTCGATAATTAGCCTAATCATTAGTATCGGTTCTCTAGTCCCTCTGTCTTTACGAATACCATATTGGTCTTCGCCTAAATAATTCTCAGTTAAAGCTTCTACTCTATTTTTAATTATTATTGTTAGTATTTTGGAAGCATGAGAAGTTAAACTAACCGCTCTAAAATTCTCACACCTATCAGCTCCTGACTTTTTTGGGATTGGGATAATAATATTTTTTTCGAAATCTATTGGAACCTCACCTGTGTCATATATTACTTCATTAACGACTACCTTACTTGATATCACAAGGTCGATAATTTCTTATTAATGAAGGAAACCCAAAGTAAAGTTGGATGGAAAACGGCTTGAGGAAAAGAAAAACTCTTTAGAGATAAACGGCTAGTAGAGTGTTAGCTCTGGGTAGATCATGAGCTTGGGTCATGGGTTGTCTGTTGACCAAAAATATAGATAAAGAGCGCCACTGTATTTTTCAATACAACAACATACGAAGATACATGTACTTTGTATTAGGCGAATGCGGAAACCTAAAATCTACACCGCTTATATAGTCACAAAACCTATATATCAACCTTGCAAAGCACTTACCAAAATATCAATTGCCAGATGTATTACAGATGTCTCGACTTAACCTGTGAACAAACAAATGCACAACATGGACACCGTTTGCGTCCTTAAAAATATTCACCAAAAATAATATAATTGAATTTAAGTTCCAAAAATATACACCCAGGGTATTTGTTATCATTAGACACAGTTAACCTTTTACTTATTAAGAACCAATAAATTTCACTTCAATGTTTAATAATAAAAGAATTAAGCAAAAATAAATTCTATTCAATTAAATTGTCTTAGCTTGTTTCAGCATTAACCTTTTCAATAAAAATTTACATAAAAAGAAACTAGTATGGTTCTGTCTTCAAAAAAACAATACAAAGATCTCTAAATTGAATACTTCTACATAAGTTTACTGTAAGGTATATATATATATGCTTTCTTAATAACTCATATTTCAAATTTTTATTATAGTCATCAGTAGTACTACGGTCAACTTTACAAGTGAGAAATTAGATTATTTTACCTCTTATAAAAATGTATCATTCAAACAAAGAGTTAGCTTTACTTTATATCTTACAAAAAAATTCATCATGTTCTTTAAAATTAAATTACATGACCTCAAAATAACCAAAGATATTTTTAATGTAACGCAAAATAACATGTGGTAATTATGTTGAATAACTAGATATTTTTGACATCATATGTCAATAACAACTTTTTTTAGTGTAGCCACCACTGTCTTCTTTTGAAACAAATACGATAGGCAAACTACGTAGCCATATTTAAAATTTTGTAAAGTTACAAGAATAGAACGGGCTCCTTTTTCTAAATGAATTTTAAGATAACTAAATCAAAGTAAAATTTCAACCTTTGATCATTCGTAAAACATTTAAATAAATATAACTAGAATTAAAGGTTAAATATCACTCACGTGCTGAAGTACAGTTCAATAAAAAAACTTGAACTTTTAGACTAGAACCAAATAACACCAGATGTGGACTATTCCATGTACATCTGCGATGCGCGCAATAAGAAAACATACCATTATGACTGAATTTTACGCTGGAATTATAAAAGACCTTTCGAACAAAATATTATCTAACCAAACCAAATCTTTATTAAGTTTGTCCTATTATTTTCTTGTATTCTAAATTTCAAACTAAATCTTGATTTCAGTGGTATTGCACTACAAAAAAAGCATTACTAAAATTTATCTAATTAATTATACCAACTGTTTTAATGATGGGAGCTTCTATCTTCGTCGGTCTGCAGGAATCAACTAACTTTGCTGAAGGTGTAATACAGAATAAAACCATCACTCAAAAGCCGTCAGGAACCATATTCAGACACGAAGGTTAAACTAATTAAACTTTCTTACGAACTCTATTGCAGGCCACGTGCCTGATCATATTGACCTTTCAACGCTCAGAAGAGCAGCTTACTTATTCAAGCGCTGATCGAAAGGTGAAACGAAATGACAGACAAACTATTGGGATTGTAGAAACTTAGACATCAAAAGTGAAGGAGCGCATAATCCATTATATGCTTTATAAATTATTTTAAGTGATCAGACAATTATAAATTATATTTTAATTTTATTGAAACATGATATTAGATTAATAAGGAAAGTGTAACTGAGTAAAAAAAATACGTTATACTCGTACCGCATTAATAAGAGTAGTTATGGTCAAGAAATAGGAAATCTTGAAAAGAAGTTAGACATTTCGACAAAAGGAATTCGTAACTTAAGTTCAATTCATGATAAATATTGGATCATTGGTGGTAGAAATTTGGCTAGAAAAGTGCCGTTTAATTGTATTCAATGTTTCAAATCGAATCCTAGGCCAATGGGTCAAATTATGGGTATTTTACCCAAAGAACGTGTGCGTACTTTACCTCATTTTTATAACGTTGACTTTGATTATGCAGGCCCTGTATACATTAAAAACAAAAATGGTAAAGGAGCAAGGTTATGAAAATGTTATATTTGTTTTTTCGTATACCTTACAACAAAGGCTATTCATATTGAGTTGGTTACAGATTTGACATCAAATGCATTTTTGGCTACGTTTCATAGATTTGTTGCTAGGCAAGGTAAGTCTAATTGTGTTTTCTCCGATAATGGTTCTACCTTTGTGGGAGCTAATACTGAACTAAAACAGTTGGGAAATTTTGTGGAAGATCATTCTTCTGAATTATCGAATTTGTTGACAGATAAAGGAATTTCATGGAAATTCATACCAGCAAATTCTCCAAATTTTGGGGATTTGGAAAGCGGAAGTGAAATCTGGCAAATTACATTTGAAAAGAGTATTTGGGAATACCTCACTTACCTTCGACACTACTGAAACGTATTACAAAAACCGGCAATGAAAACGTCAATATAAATAAATTCGCAGTAGGACAGACCGTGTATGAAAGAATTTTGAAAAGTAAGAGACACTAAACAACCCCTAGAAATTAAGTCTGTTTAAAATCAAAAAGATCTCAGATAAAAACGCAGTAGTAGTAGACAACGGAAAAACCACAACATTCATTCATTTGAAAAATTTAAGACACCCTGTAATTTCAGATAGACAACCATCACCCTTGCCGTCAACCTCCACCCAGATAGAACGAACGACAACAAAATAATAATAGAAGATATAAAAAACAACCCCGGTATACTACCAGTAAAATTGGGAAGTATGCAAAACACAGTAGACTATTGGACTTTTGCACAGAAATTTGATTTAACTGCAATAAAACAAGAATTTTATATAATTAGAAACAATTACGACAGACTGAAAGAATTAATGGACACAGCCAAATTCGAAAAAGAGTATGCGATAGAAATACTTAATTACAAAAGCACAAGGGAAAACATCCTAAAGAACACAAACGATAAATTCAATCGATTAATACCAACAGACCAAACCCCAAGACAGAAAAGACGAATTATCTACGGATTACGTAGTATTATAAAGGCTATCACAGGTAATTTAGACAACCAAGATGCGGAACCATACGACAACGCAATACGAGATTGATTGACAACCAGCACGATATAAAAACTATTGTTAAAAACCAAATTACCTTAACTCAATTAACCATAGTAAAATTTAACGATACCCTACGAAAATTGGTAAAGAACCAAGATAGTATAACAAATAGAATACTAATCATAAAAGAAATATGCAAACCACAATGCTAGGAATGCGAGATTTAATAAGATTTAACACGATATTCAATCAGATGATATCAACCCTTACTATAATTCAACAAATTTTAGCTACATTAGAAAGTGGTGGAACATTTGCTAAATTAAATACTCTTATGCTAGTATAATAGAACCACTTGATTTATTAAACGAATTATTAGGAATCAAATCACATATAACTCATAATAAACTACGCTTTGGAGTAACAGAATTTAACATACTTATATTTGAAAAAATAGCCATAGTAAAAGGTTATGTAAAGAATCATGAAATTACGTTTTTAATAGAAATTCCCATTGTAGAGATTGATAACTATAATTATTATTATTTATTTGCTTTTCCTATGAAAGTTACTAGCCAATATCAAGTTATTATCCCCAAAATCAAGTTCCTTTTCCTAAACGAACTTAGGTATAGATTTACAAATGAAAAATGCAAAGAAGTAGCACCCAGCCAATACTTATGCCAATTATTAACAACAACAGCTATTCAAACAGATAGCTTTTGTGAAGTGCAATTATTACGATTCTCTAATCATTACGAGAATGTGTGCCGAAACCAGTACAAATTACAGATATGAAAATTCAAAAGTTACAGACAATAAATGGATTGCTGTATTTCTTCAAGAAATAATAGCAACCGCCAATTACAATCAAGAGGAAAACAGTTTAGCCTTAATTGGAAGCAAAGTGATCACCATAAAGGAAGATTGCTACTTAAAATTAAAAAGTGAAATTATTCGAGTATACCAAAATCCAACAGTGATGAAGAAATTTGCACATCTAGCCGAACTACAGTTCAGGATTCCTCAAACCGAAGACAACGAAATTATCAGAAAACCGATGCAACTGGAACATTTAGACCTAGACGATCTCAACCACGCCGTAAAATTGATGGACACTTATAAAGAACATTTAAATGAGTTAAAAGTACCAAAATTACATTGTGACAATATTAGTGTTTGGGCAATTTTATTGATCAGTGTAATAATTTTATTAACTGTATATTTATTGTATAAAATGTACCTTAGATATAAAAACAAAGAAACAAATGTGAGCAAAGAAATCATAAATGAACTCTTAAGGATAATAAGTTTAAAAATTAAGTACAACCCTTAATTTTCAGTCGGGAGGAGCTACATATCCCCCAATTAATATGTATACAAATTTAAATGCAATTATTAAGTCTTAAGAAATAGAATGTTACATTGTATAATTGAAGGACACATTATAAAAGGTTAATGAAAGTTCATAATCAGACGTGAGAACGGAAGCAACTACTTTGTATTCCAGACGCAACATGATACTGCAGGTGCAGGTCACAATGAACTATAAGAAAGTAATTGTTAGAATTAAGATTACTAAGAAGTAATACATTGTAATTTATCACAAAGTAGCAGACATGAGATCTGCACTTCTCACATGATGATACAAGAGCAGGGATTACATAAATACCCTGACGAGCCCCTGATGGCCAGTCAGTCTTGAACTTCATAACTTTAATATTGATGGTAGTTCAGCCACTCATTGGTAATTATTAAAACATAACTTTGATCAATTGTTAATTAAAATTAAGACGTTAATGAATATAACGTACAAGTTGTCAAACCATTTATGTAATTACTGTATAAAAATATATTTGATAGAAAAGTTTTTGGCGACAAAACTTTTTAAAAAGAAGCTCTCAAAGGCCCAAAACCTATCTGACGGAGTATTTTAAAAGGTAAACTATTTTACTCTGAAATAGGGCGTCATAAATTCTTTTTCTATTTGATTAGTGATAAGAGGAATGATCAATAGTGATTTCTAGTTTGTTTACTCATCAAACAAACATGTCTTGGAAGTTGCTTTTAATACCAATCTGGTGTTTTTACTAAAACAACTGTTTCTCATACCAATTTTATAATTATTAACTGCTTGTTACGACAGATTGAAACAGCTTTGTTTAATGGGTAATTTTCATACTGAAACAAATTAAACTTGAGATGAAAAATTGATTCACCGGTTGATTCTTAATCCCAACCGAACGACTACATTTTTCAACACTTGACAAATAATTTCAACGATACAAATATTTATCTAAGGAAATATATCAATTTTAGGTAGGTCGACGTTCTCCACCTATACTTAAAAGTGACTGACTCATGCTGGTAATGTGACTTTGATAAGCTATAGATAATCGATTGAGTATGTGGTATGTACAGGTAATACCTAGTTCTGAGATAGTGTCTACTTTTACCTGGTGTGGCATTTATTCACGTTTTTGTAAATTATTTGCACTAGCAAGTTAGTGAGCATCATGTATTTTTTGACGTTTTCAATTGTAGCAGCACTGTTAGTTTGCCAAAGCTATGGACAAGGAAGTAAGTAGAAAGTATATGTTTAGACTAAAAATTTTTAAAAAATAGTGATGGTGTGCGTACTTATTAGTAAGGTTATAAACCAACTACGCACGTGTTTTTCAGTAGTCAAATTCTTTATAATAAGGGTTTATTTTTGGTTTTGTACGAAATGGTTTTAGAAAACCTTTTAATTCTTTAATAACACAATGTTCAAACATGCAACTATTAAATTAGCTGTTGAATAATGCATTCGCGCCGAATACTTTAAACATCGTCACATCCATCGTATCAAGATTACAAAGTATAAGAAATATTTGCAACAAAAAAAAACTAGAAAACTATTCAGGTTATACTTCGATAAATTGATTGCGTAAAATTTTCCGTTCGACAGAATTGCAAACCCGAAGGTTAATTGCTAGATTAGATAGGCTAAAAGGTATGTAGAGCCGGGAAATTTTAACTAAAAGCAACATTCTTAAGTGAGAAATTGCATTAAATATAAAAGTTTAAGTTGCGATTTTTTTAATGGCAAAATGATCCACAACTGCGGAAATATCTGCGCAAGGAAAGGCGATGTTAAGATTAGTCTTCCGAAAGGTTATAAGAACATTTTAAACATTAATTATGTTATTATTTATTTAACAAATTAAAAAACCAGGATAGTTTTGTAGTGGCAAGAACTTTTTAAAACAATCATTGTACCCTATCCTTTTAAAGAGGGTAGACGAACGACAGAGTATAGAAAGATGCTTTGGCATAGCTAACATTTGGGTCTCGTGCAGCAGCATAAGATTGGAGACATCGTTGAGTAAAAGTAACACCAGTAAATAAAATATACCACTTAAACTGTTTACAAATCAAACACAAAAGTTTGGGAAACAAATACCAACGCAACATTACAGAAAAATAAATAACATTAATTATCACGAGTTTCTACATATTTTTACCGTGTGCTACAGAATAGCTATTCCTAATTTTCAGATATGCTAGAGTGCACTTAGGTAAACGTTTTTTTTAGTAATAAACAAGTGTCTGGAAATTCCTCAGTATCGAGGTAAAATGAAAAAACGGCTGTCACCCAGCACTTTCCCAGCGGTATACAAAGTAAAAATTGAATCACAGTGACCTTTTGAAAACAACAACCACTTTCGTAGCTGCCTTTTCACGTCTATCACAAATTACTCCTTATTAGAAAAAAAAGTGTTTAAATTATCATGCTACGTGTTACAAATTAATCCTTATTAAATAAATTAGTCCATTTCGAATGGACCTGCATCTTGCCGAAGTTCTAGATTACTAGAACAGGTGAAATCGCTTGCGTGTTTTGATGAGCTAAAGAGCCAAACTACAGGTCCAACCAAAGTAGTAGGGTCGTTAGAAAGGAACCAGACGAAGATAGGTCCCCGAAAGAGGGCAGCGACTCTTTCGGTACTTAGATTGGCAGAGACCATAGGGGTCGGTATGGCAGTCTAAAACACACTACCGCGATGTGGAAGGCAACGGGAAACCACCACATTACCTCCCAAGTACACAGCGTACCTAAATTATAATAAAATGATAGCATTCTCTGGGGTAAAAGATTCCGGAGTTAAAATAGTCCCCCATTCGGATCTCCTGGAGGGAACTACTTCGGAGGATGCGATCGGAAAGTTAAGAATAAAAGTCGAGAACATTTTGCGAGTCGGAGCGTGAAATGTTAGAGCTATGAAGCAAGTTGGTAAGCTAAAGAACCTAAAAATCGAAATGAATAGGTTATCACTAGACATAGTAGGGATCAGCGAAGTTCGGTGGCCAGAGGCGGGGGATTTTTGGAGTGGAGACTTCAGGGTAACTCATACATAAGCAAAGGAGGGAAATTTGGGTGTGGGGATAGTTATGCGGAAAAAGATAGGATACTGTGTAGAAAATTACTTACAAAAGAATGAAAGAGTACTCAGGGTTAGATTAGAATCTAAACCGGTAAACACAGTAGTAATACAAGTATACATGCCCACCTCTAGCTACAGAGACGAAGAGGTAGAAGCGGTCTACAAAGATATCGAAAACCTATTAAAACACGTAAAAGGACATGACAATTTAATAATTACGGGGGATTTTAATGCAGTGGTAGGTGAGGGTAGGGAAGGAGCGATAGTAGGTTTATTTGGTTTAGGCACTAGAAACGACAGAGGAAATAGGCTGGTAGAATTTTGCCACAAGAACAATTTAATCATTACAAACACAATATTTCAACATCATGCTAGAAGACGATATACGTGGAAGATGCCAGGAGATATAGGAAGATATCAAATAGATTACATTCTTGTTAGACAACTGTTTAAGAATCAAGTAAAAGACTGTAGAAGCTACCCAGAAGCAGAAGTAGACACTGACCACAACATCGTAATTATGAAGGCCGCACTTAAATTTAAAAATTTAAAAAAAAGAAACGGAAAACGGCACTTGGACTTACAGAAACTAAAAGAGAAAGATATTCAAGAAAGATTCGAAAAAAGATCAAATGAATTACTCAAAGATATCGGAAAAATATCTGATACTAAAGAAGTAGGAACAAAATGGAATAACATTAAATCCAGCCTCGACATGGCGGCCAGAGATATTCTGGGGTATACACAAAAAGAAAATAAGAAACCATGGATAACAAATGATATCCTGAATTTAATAGAAGAAAGTCGAAAATACAAAAATAAATCAGACGAAACAGGAAAACAGAGATACAAAGCCATAAAATGGGAAATTATTCGCAAATGCAGGAAAGCTAAAGAACAAGGGATTGACGAAAAGTGCAAAGAGGTACAACTAAGATGGAAGTAGGAAAGACAGATGAAGCATACAAACTAATTAGAATCAATTTTAGGGATATAAAACCGTACAGCAAAAATATAAGGGACGCGGGAGGAAATGTCATTATAGAAAATTTAGAGAAAGTGGGTAGATGGCAAGAATATATAGGGAATTTATATGCAGGAGAAGAACTAACTGCATTAGAAAAGGAATCAGACATTGAAAATGATGACTTGGGATATCCTATACTTAGAGATGAGTTTGAATTAGCATTGAAGGGTCTGAAAAATGGTAAGGCGCCGGGTACAGAGAAGGTGCAAGCGGAGACTCTAAAAGCCGCTGGCCAAACAGTAACAGAACGTCTCTTCCAACTTGTAAGCTATATTTATGAAACAGGCGAGATACCCAAAGATTTCAAACATAACATTATAGTAACTATACCAAAAAAGAAAGGCGCAGATAGATGTGAAAATTTTCGAACAATAAGTTTGACAGCACACGTATCAAAAATATTAACTAGAATTGTACAAAGACGAATGGAAAAACGGGCTGAAGAAATACTAGGAGAAGACCAATTTGGGTTTAGGCGAAACAGGGAACCACGGGAGGCTATTTTAGCTCTGAGGGTGATAATGGAGAAAACAATAGAAAAAGGGAAAAGCGTGTATATAGGGTTTGTAGATCTGGAAAAAGCGGTTGACAATGTAAAATGGAAAAAATGTTTGAAATACTCAAAAAGATTGGAATGAGTTATAGGGATAGACGGATAGTGCATAGCTGATACAAAGAGCAAACAGGAATAATAGAATTAGAGCAGGAACGTAGAGAAGTAAACATCAGGAAAGGGGCGAGACAGGGATGTTCCTTATCTCCATTAATTTTTAACTTGTACATTGAAGAGGCAATGAATACTGTCAAATGCAGGAAGACATTTGGAATTACTATGCAGGGACAAAAAATTGATATGCTTAGATTTGCAGATGATATAGCGGTATTAGCATCTAGCAAGGAAGAGTTAGAAGCTACTCTCAATGAAATGGAAACGGTTCTAACAGAGAGATACGGTATGAAAATTAACAAAAGTAAAACTAAAGTTCTAGTATGCAAAGGCGGTGAAAATAAATCAAAAACAAGAATACAAGTATGTAACACGAACTTACAAGAGGTTAAGGATTTTTGCTACCTAGGAAGCCAAATAACGCAAGATGGGAAAAGCACAGAAGATATAAAACAAAGATTAGCACAAGGTCGTGCTACATTTAACAAGAAAAAGCAACTACTGTGTTCAAAGACAACAAACATAGAAACAAGGAAAAGATTGCTTAAAACATATGTGTGGAGCAGAGCTCTGTACGGCTGTGAAGCCTGGACAGTAGGAGAAGCGGACAAGAAAAAGGTAGAAGCCTTTGAAATGTGGTGCTACAGACGATTGAAGAAGATATCATGGACAGACAAAGTTAAGAACGAAGATGTACTAAAAATGGTAGGGGAAGAAAGAAATATGTGGAAAACGGTAAAAAATAGGAGAGATAGGATGATAGGCCACATACTACGGCATGAGGGATTAGTGCGGAATCTACTAGAAGCAGAGATAGGAAAAAAGAGAAGAAGAGGCAGACCTAGGTTAGACTACTGCACACAGATAGTGAAAGATGTAGGCTGTAGGAGTTTCAGGGAAATGTGTAGGCTAGCTCAGAATAGAAATTAATGGAGGTACGCATCCAACCAGTCTCAAGATGGATAAATTAATGACGAAGAAAGTAACTGCACTTAAACATGATATTTATTATAGGCAACTACAAGCATTAAATGGGCAATATTCTCGAATAATGGTAATTGCGTGAAAACATTTACTGGAAAACTATTATTTCGGCAAATGTCTAAGTGTTGGGGGATCTTGGCAGCCACAGGCTGCTTACCTTTCTTCAATAAATCTTAGTGAAATAGGGCATAATATTAGAAAACAATAGAACAAACACGATATTTATTATAAGCAACTACAAGCATTGAATGTGCAATATTCTCGAATAATGGTAATTGCGTGAAAGCATTTACTGAAAAACTATTAGTTTGGCAAATGTCTAAGTGTTGGGGGATTTTGGCAGCCACAGGTTGCTTAACCTCCTTCAATAAATCTCAGTGAAATAGAGCATAATACTAGAAAACAATATAAGGGAACCGAGCTGTATTGCTGTGTGAGAATTTCAGGGAACTATGTAGGTTAGTTTAGAAAATAAATAAGTGCAGATACATGTCCAACCAGTTTTGAGACGGGAAACTCAATGACGAAAAAATAAGCGCATTAAATCTGATGATTATTATAAACAACTAGTTGTTTGTTGTGAAATATCTGCAACTAATGTTGACTGTGCTAAAAGATATATTAGAAAAAATATTAAATCAGTAAATGTTCAAGTGCTGGGGGAACTTGGCAGCCACAGGCTGCTTACCCCCCTTCGCAACCACTGAATGTCTAAGAAATAGGGTATATAGTTGTAAAACAATTGAAGGGGACCGAACTGCATTTAACAAGAAAGAACGGCGCCTATGATGAAAGACAACAAACATAGAACAAAAAGTTGTTGAAAGCGTATGTGTGGAGCACAGCACAGACAGTATGCCTACGAAATACGAGCAGTTTGAAAAGCAGACAGAAAAACAGTAGCAGCCTTTGAAATGCCGTTCTTTAGATGTATGAGGATGGACAGACAAAGGTAATAACAAATTGGTTATAGGAACAGTAAGGGAACAAGAACATCTTTGGGAAAAAAATATGAGAAATAGAAGGGCACAATACGTTCTAAGACATTTTTGGGGAATAGTATAGGATATATGACAAGCAGAGATAAGAAAAAAGAGGTGTATGTAGACCTAGATCAGATAGTGATAGATGCAGACTTTGCAAATTTCGGGCAAATCTGTAGGTTAGTTCAGAATAGGAAACAATGGTGGTACGCGTCTAACCAGTTTCAGGACTGAAGACCCAATGATGATGAAATAAATTAGTGTTTGATTGAAAATGGCGTCATTTTATACCACCCTAAGGGAAAGTACACCTAATCGAAGTCGAGTAATTCCAATGAAACGAGTAGCTCAGGCTGAGAAGTAGATGGAGGTGGTGGCTAAATGGAATATAAGTTAGCTGGAGAGCAACCCTGCGGGGCGATGTGACAGGGGTGGGTAAGAATAAACAGAAAGTAAGGAAGCACCACTTTACCAGAAAAAAAAAATAAACAGACGGAAACGAACGAAAAGTAAGAAACAAAGAGCACGAAAAACTCGAACGGTAAGACATATACTAAAAATAACTGGCAGCTGTAAGCACTTTTGAATAAATGAGCACGTAAGTAAACGCAATGCTGAAAGCCTGAAGACTAACCTAAACCTTTGAACACAAATTATTCCGATCAGCACAGGTAATGAAGAGAAATAAATAGAGATAATTTGCAAAATTAGAAACTCATTAAATCAAAACACTAAATATTTTTACATTTTTCTAAGTACATTTTGAAATTTAAACTTAGAGATATCTAACAAGTACCTCTTCATTTCCTGAACACCGTGTATAATTTCGTAGTTTAGTCAAATGATTCAAAAATACCCTTGTAAGGTAATAAAACGAATTAGTTTCATACTAACTTCGTATAATTTCAGAAATAGAATTACTTGACGCTTTTGTTTAATGTCGTATGTTTTCTTGAGTCTTTTTTTAAAATAAATAATACTTATAATTTCTAATATGTACAGTTAACGTTTCGCACCAAAATAACTTCACACCAAAAAAATGTATAATTGAAGAATATAAATTTAGCATTGAAATAAGCTAAAAATGTACTAAAGTGATTAGAAAGTGTTGCCAGAAGAAACAAAACTGAGATGTTTTTAGTTCACATCTGTAGTAGAAATTTAATATGTTTAAAAAACTAAGCGTTCACTTTTTAGTTAAACATAGTAACGTAACCAAAATGAAATAATTAGTTACTTATAAAAATTGAGCTTTGACATCAACAGTACTGTAGACTAACAGCCAAATTGCTCATAAACAAGCTGTATTTATCTAATTCAAATGTATATAGTTTAAGGGATTTTCATCAAATATAAGCGTTACAAGATGCATGTAAATCATAAACATACTCCTAACCTCAAACAAAAAATTTGTTGACAAAGTTGTACGTTATAAAAGTTTTACTAAATTTATTCTAATTAATTAATAATGAGTTGTTACAAATTAATAAGCGAAATTTAACAGCTCAACTAAATACTCAAGTATTTATTTTTGATTGTCCTAAAGTAGACAGTAAACTAAAGGTCACCGGAAGGTGAAGTTTATGTCTTTGAACCAATACTGCAAAACAAACTGCTACAACAAACACGCTGACATTACACGTGCTCGACACACATATCTACAGAAAACGTGGACTTCAAGGAATGTTTGAAACTTACCTTTAAAAAGTAATTAAAGTGTTGAATTAGGAGACTATGAATAATATTTCCGACTAATTTGTCACATAAACGCCATGTAATTCCATTGTTCTAAATCAGTTTAGTATAAATGTACGCTACCCAGTATATCGGAGGGATTGAACTTATCGGACGTAGTTTTAAAGAGAAACTTGTTTGTTAAACTGCCGGCATTATATTTTCAAAGTTTTAAAGAAATAATAAGCTCAAAATCAGAAAAGCTCTAGAAAAACTATTTATAACATGCCAACAATTAAGCACTAACGGCACAACAAAATAGACATATAAACTAAGGACGTTAAAATCTTATTAATTTAAAAAAATTAAATACAACCGCGGATCAGTGACAGCGGCTGTAGCTACGCGCACATAACACCCAGGGAGGGGACAAAATCGGAAAGTCATGAATCGAGAAAAGTTTTCTGGAAAGGTCCAATACTCGTCGTTTAAAAACGCAAATAAAAATCAACTGTCCATGGCAACAAAAGGGTAATAAAGAGCGGTATTAGCAAATACCATAATTAAACAAACAAATAAATTAAGCCCTAAATAAAAAGTTAATCAGCAAGGACCGGGCTTGATTTTAAAGTCGCATAAATCATAATTACCTCAATTAACCTAATAACCACCAATCGCTTGACTAGAAAATTCAAAATCGCTCTCAGAATAAGAACACTTCCGCCTAACTTCTACAGTAAAATAAACCACTACAAGTCTATCACGACACCAACATTTTGCAAACCTTACATCACCTTTAAACTTCAGCACGTCCAAAAGAACTTTACGGACTTTATGACCAAAACACCACGGCCAAACGCTACACTTTCTATCAACATTGTAAACGCTCGTCTCACACAATCACCGCACAATTGCAAAACACAACCTCGATACTGTAAATTTTTTTCATTCATAATAGCAACAAAAAGTCTGCAAACTTCACCAATTAACAGCAAAACTTTTCAGGTAAATTATAGCCTTTCAACATCTCTACGCCACAAACAAAAATAAACATTACATGTCTACCATTTTATACTCAAACAAAACACTGAAGGCAAAAACTAGGATTTATAAAGAGACTCTATGAGTCTCGATAATCCTACTGAATCACTGAAGTATGGTAATTTTCATCCATACTGACAGTAGACAACTACAATGCAAAACAGAGCGGATAAATGCTTACAATGCACAATCAAAACCGCAATCAAAGCTCGCTAGCAAACGATAAAAATAAATAATTGTACCAATTAAAAATTTCCCAAGGCTTTACTCAACATTGGATAGATACGCCATCAGAAGCAACATATAGTTTCAAAATTTTAACATGCCACTTGCCAGCATTTAGAGCCACCCAGTAGTAAACTGAATTCGACATTTTATTATAAACTTCACTTAAAATAAATTTCTGAGCAAATTTAGCAGAAAACTTTTTTCCAGCAAACGATAACACTTTATTCGCTCGCCAAACTTTATCACCAACCTGAAAAATGCATCTCTTCTTCTCAGAGCTTAACTCTAAGAGCGTGCATAGGCCAAATGTAATTTAGAACGAACTTCATTGAAAATTTCACGGCATCCCTGGCGATCATATACATAATCAGAAGAACTTTTTGGTATGACATCAACTTCTTTATCAGGAACATTTTCTACACCATAAAACTTTCCATTTATGGAAACACTACGACTAAAAACAAAAAAATTCAGAGAAAAACTTGTGGAACTATGCTTGACAGAATTAATTGCATACTGGAATTGTGATAACCATTTATTCCAAGTATCATGCTTTTCAACTTGCGAGCTCTGGCACGGCTCGACAATATCCTGATGAAGCATCACATCTAATTCATTATTTAAAATTTTGCTCATGCGAGTTGACAAAACAAACGATTTTTTTCGTAAAGGTTTGGCGTTGCCTGTGTTTATATCCATGGTCATTCTAAATGTTTTACCTACACGATTATAACTACTAATTTCATCAAACATACTCCGGCAATAAATTTTTACGAATCATCCTTACTTTAGTATATTTAGTCATACCATCTGACTACCAACGATTCTGGCTAAATGGATTTTCACAGATTTTACCGAGGTTCCCAGATTCCTACGAAATGTGGTGCGGAGGGGGGAATGAAATGCCATGCGATGGCTTTTGATTCAGCGGCACTACGAAAATGTTCTCGTAATTGACGGTCAGCGCTAACAAGGTTGGTACCGCAGTCGCAATAAATAGCTTGGCAATGAGTACGTCGGCTTATAAACCGCCGAAGACAGGCAACAACAGCCTCAGCAGAAAGGTCTGAAACTATTTCCAGATGAAGAGTTTAGTGGTCAGACATACTTAAACTGTTTGTAAATCAAACACAAAAGTTTGGAAGACAAATACCAACGCAACATTTTCAACAAAAATTATGCTGTTACAGAAAAATAAATAACATTAATTATCATGAGTTTTTATATATTTTAACGGGTGCTACTGAATAGCTATTCCTAATATTCAGAAATGCTAAAGTGCACTTAAGTAAACGTTTTTTTAGTAATAAACTAGTGTCTGGAAATTCCTCAGTATCTAGATTGTTAGGGATTTTTAGATTGTATAATTAATCGATTTACTCTCTTATGACTGGCTAGTTAATGCTGTATACAATGTCCTGAAGGCCTTGGATCTGCAAATCGCATCGTGCTTTTACTGGTGCAACTCTACTATTGTCTTGGGGTGGCTTTAAACCACTCCCAACATACTAAACACGTTTGTCGGCAATCGCGTTTCTGATAAACAAGAACTGGCTACAAATGCAACATGGCGTCATGTTCCTACCAAATCCAACCCGGTAGATTTGTTGTCTTGGGGAGCTTCTCCTGAAACTTTAAAGAATTCCAATCATTGGTGATTCGGTCCATAATGGTTGACCAAGAATATATCTCATTGGCCAAATTCTAAAACGTGCCCTTCAGAACTACCACAACTAAAAGCTCAACCTCGTTGCCTTTTAGTTACTAGTTTTTCTCTATTTTCAGAATTTTCAAGTCTCACTCGTCTGAAAAGGTTTTATCTTATTGCTAGTGGTTTTGTCATAATTGTTTGTCCCCTATAGACAAACTGTTGTTGGGATCCCTCACACTGCAGGAACTTAACAAATCTTTACTAGTGTTGGTTAGACTCGCTTAAGTTGAATCATTTGCTGATGAATTAAAGCAACTTTTTCTAGGCAAACCCTTACAGTGCTTAGAGTGCTTCATCTTTGCTAAGTCTCAATCCGTTCTTGGATTTTACTAAAATAATTTGTGTTGGAGGTAGACTAAAAAATTCTGTTTTCCTTTGACAAAAAGCATCCAATTCTTCTTTCAGCAAAACATCCTTTATCTAAACTGATCGTTAAACGTGAGCACATTCGGCTGCTGCATGCTAGTCCGCAGTTATTGCTATCGTCTCTACGCTGTAGATTTTGGATTATCTCTGACCGTAGTCTTGCAAAGCAAATAGTTCATAATTGTACAAGTGTTTTAGGTTTAGTCCAAAACTGACTCAGACCTGCTTCGCGTGATGAGCAATCATATTCTTTCTACGTAACTGGAATCGACTTTGCTGGTCCTATTCCCTTCAAAGATCAAAAAGGTCGTGGATGTATGGTCTCCAAGTCTTATATATGTTTATATGTCTGTTTCTCAACAAAGGCCGTACACCTTGAACTGCTGATGGACCTTTCTACAGAAGGATTTTTACTTTCACTTCGAAGATTTGTTTCGCGGTGTAAGAGACCTCTCCATATCTAATCCGATAACGGCAAAAACTTTGTTGGCGCAAGCTTGAGTTGCGTGAGCTAGGCAATTTTTTGCAATTTTTTGCTGTTATTACTGAACAAGTTGGATCTGAAGAAATTACATGGCACTTCATGCCTGCCCATAGTCCCCACTTTGGAGAACTATGGGAAGCAGGTATAAAATCTAGTAAATATTATTTGAAGCGTGTAATAGGCAACTATATTTTAACGCACGAAGAACTTAGTACACTTTTATCTCTAATCGAAGCTACCTTAAACTCTAGACCCTTGCATCCTATGTCCTGTGACCCAAATGTTTACTATCTGGTCACCAAAAATTCTTCATGGCAGAGAACGAGTTATGGACATCTATAGGAGGCTTTGCTTCATCTTAAGGCTCAGATGATGGAAAATTGGGTAACGAGACTATCGATGCTCAAGCTAGGCTGTGGACTGGATCGCTTAGATTGGAGGATAATTCGAAATATGCTGGAATTAATTTTCCAGGGAACCAAAGTCCAGGTCCTTGTTTGTTGCTATCAACCGGTTGCCTACCAAGACCAAGGAAAGTGTGTTGACTGTTATTTCTAACGACGTGGTGGATGCACCAGAGGAGATAACTGTCTATACCGCCATCAGTCATCGAATTGGCGTCAAAATGTTTTTACAGTTACGGGACGTAGCGGTTTTAAAGAAGGGGCAGTATTACGAACTACTGTTAGGCAACCCGTCAAACACATAAGCTGCATAACCGAAGGTATATACTACAGAAGTCTCGAACGTTCTAGCAAACAGTAGAATATAAGTCATCTATTTAATTCAGGATATATATAAGACCGCTGATGAAGAACACAGTTAGTCCATATCCAAATGTCGAATATAAATTATATCGTGTAAAGTTAATTAGTTACTTTTTTGAAAGTCCTATAGTAAATATAAATTTGTGTTATGTGAACATGTATATTGCACCGCCAGTTTGTACATAAATAGACAAAAGTGTAATAAATAAATGATAGTAGTGTTAGTGTTGTTAAAAAGACGTATAGTTAAGAATTTAGTTTAAGAAGATATTAGTGCTTGTAAATAGCATTAGTGTAATAGTGCTTCATTGTTAATTGGGCTGAAAACTTCTATAAATAAGGCATATACTGTTAATTAGACTTGTGAATAGTGAGTAATAAAGACTTTTGTTATTACTTGTTCTAAATTAGTGAAACGCGTTAATAGTAGCCTGCTACAGTAGGTATATATTACAAGCAGAGATAGGAAAAAAGAGGTAGAGGTAGACCGAGATCAGACTTTCGCACGGAGATAGTGATAGATGCAGATTGTGCAAATTTTAGGGAAGTGTATAGGTTAGTTCAGAAGAGGAAACAATGATGGTACGTGTCTAACCATTTCCAGGACTGAAGACGTAATGATGATGATGATAATGATATGATGATAAGTTAAATTATCGACGAAAAATATCATAAAACCTTTTGTCTTACAACAATTAAAAACTTACCCTCAAGGAAAATTTAATAAAGGTATAGCAACTACTTCACATTACCTATTAGACTAATAGAAAAACTTCAACAACAATTTTTTGTTACTTCTTCTTCGGTCTATGTGCTTACCAAAAGGAAGTTTTACATATAGGTTTTAGGATAACAAAATGGTAACAACCATTTCCCCTTTTTTATTTTCTGTTGCCAGTTATAAAAAGTTCTTGTGTGTAGCATGAGGTCTTGCCTGCTGTTCCTCACATTAACACATGACACAGGAAACGATAAAAAAATTTGAGGTTAAGCGGCTTCCATAAGATAAATTTTATCTTGTTTTTCCACAGGTATATTCTTCCAAAAGAAAAAGAATAAATATTAAATTAAAAAGATACATACGTAACGTCAGTATTTGGAAGAACCCTAAAAATCATTATTTATTAACTTCTGAAGCTATTCATATTAAAATAAAAATACAAGTTAAAGGCTAAAACCACTACCAGGTTTTAAATATTTATTCGTTTCCAAGATAAATAAATCTGGTAATCTTGGCATTATTTACAATTTCTGTTTAACTGTCCACTATGTTCATCAAAAAATTAAAAATATACTTTATTAATCATAACAGACAGAATATCTTGGCAACTACCTCAGTTTAGACTTCTAATACATATCTTACACCTTGAACTAAATTACGTTGGTTACATTCCATAACATCATTAAAACATTATTATCTTGTAAAAATCATAACTAAAATTGCTTTATCTTGTAGATATAAAGATTACGTGGTGCGATAATACTTTTAAATACATAAATAACCACTATGGAACCCTTCGTCTACTGGAAAAGGTATTATTTTGGACTTTTGCACGGACACCTTGTTGCAGTATTAAGCAAAGCTGTCATTTAGAATGTTAAAGGTTGACATAGTTACATATTTTTTTCTATCACTAAGCAAATATAATAAACGCGAGTGGCAATGGCCATAAAATAGTTCCATATTTGTTTAACTTATTGCAAATCTTATCTTTTTTAAACATGTTTTGTGAGTGTTTTTAAACAAACTATATTTAGAAAGAACGGGAACTTGGGCGTTTTCTATCACTGACGTATAAAGTGTTGAAATCAACTAAAGCGAAAAGTTAGGTTGCGTAAGTTAAACTATACGTTCCAAATTATGCTAACAATGTTTTTCATAGTATTTGGGACATAGTATTTGGGAGTTTCATAAATCGTTAATTCTACTAGTAGGTCTTTTTGAAATACTTTTCAAATTGCATCTTTAAGCAAAAGGGATGCCATGTTAGTAGAGAGAAATCCAGAATCCCGGAACCACATTTCCACCAGCATCCACATTTCCACACACATTCTGGACGAAATAGTTTTCTTCGACTAGCCATTTCATTTTTTGAGATAAATCTATCTTGTTTGGTGTCAAGTAATATTAGATTTTTCTTAACTATCTGAATTACTAGGAATTTGTTATATAGCATCATCCCCCAGGGAGCTACCCTCATTTTAAGATTTTTACCGGTACCGATTTCAGTCCGTCTTTATAAATTTTTTAGTCATGCAACACATCAAATTAGTCTAAAATTTTACGCAAAATCCGAATCTGTAAACAGATTTAAAATTCGACCACCCCTTACCGTTTACACACAAACCCTCTAGCAAGCATATAAAAGATTATTTTTTGTTTCTTTTGCGATAAATATATCTTGTTTGGTATCAATTAATATTAGATTTTTCTTAGCTATCTGAATTTTTAGGAATTTTTCAGATTGCATCATCTCCCAGGGAGCTACCCTCATTTTAAAAATTTTTACCAGCAGCGATTTCTAATCACCTCTCCTTTATAACATTTAGAATCCTTTAACCTAACACTTAGAGGTATTAACACAAAAAAAGTAAGCACACAAAAGTTTAATAATTAATTTTATCCGATTTACAGTTTAATAAACTAATAGAATACAATTTTTACATTGCAAAGTATAACATTATTTTATTTTCTTCGTGTAGCCGAATCCAAGCAGCTGAAAATAACCTGTAACAAACAAATGTGTTGTTTATAAAGAGAGGAAACATGTTTTCGGTCAATAAGAGATATTGTTGTTAATTTAGCAATACGTTTTATCGTCCAGCGACACCATGTGGAGGTAAACACATGTCGCCAGGAGCGAAGGGATTATTAAGGATGGGGATGGTTGGTATGTCTTATAACTAACTTACATACTACTATAAACAAAAACAAAAAAAAACTTAACCTATATCTTTATGCCCCCATGCGTAGGTTGCTGTACTATTAGGGATGACGTACGTTTTTTCATCCTCGTCCTACAAACTAATTTTATTAATTCATTGGGTATAAAGTTGGTGTTTATGACTTCAAATACATACCATGCTATGCATAAGGGCACCAGAATTATTATGTAGAATGTCTTTAAAACTATTTACGTTAATATTCTTAACTACACTTCGTGAGACCCCTTTAATCTTTTTAATCATGTCTTTCTCGCTTACAATACAATAGGACTTAGCCCTACTACCAACAAATTCTAATACTAGATCCCCATTAAATTGGTCTTTGAATTTCCCTACAACTTTTTTGTTGACAAGCGGTATATTGTATTTATTATCAGAGGGGTAGTCACTCTTTTAAGATAAATATATCTTGTTTGAAATCAACTAATATTAGATTTCTCTAGGGAACCCAAATCTGTAAATAGATTTTAAATAGGACCATGCCTTACAAAGTTACGCCTTTTAAAGACCCAAACCTCTAATTTTTGCCCATCTATATTTAACTCCATCTTTAAAACCTTTTTTTCGTTACCCAAGACATATGCTTTAACCAACCATTTCCCGAGAAATCTAAAACCGCTTTGTCCAGCGAACACCACGTGGAGATAACACGTATACTCTGTCCACCAGGATAGAAGCAGGAAGGATTTGGAAGAAAGGAACTTAAAAATTATAGAATCTTAAAACTAATATATACAGTAGATTTACAAAATCTATACAAATATAAACAACTATCTTAGACCTATATTTTTATACCCCCATGCGTAGGTTGATATGCTTCCGGAGATGATGTAACGCTTGTCATCTTCGCTCGATAAACTAGTTTTATTAATAAACTGCGTGTACAAATTGTGTTTTTTACTCCGGATACATACACCGGCAAGTACTCGATACCACCCAAATAAGAATTAGATGCTTGGTGACTGTTAATTTCCGCTTCCCTCGTGTACGCCCAGACACATCCCTACCCCATGCGCACCCCTACCCATGCGCACCCCTGCTCATGCGCACCTCTCTGTGTGACTGCTATTTCGTGGTGACGTCAGAGCCCTTTATAAATAAAGAACAATGTAATACTATTCTAAAATTTTTATTCTGACATTACACATAACAAAATTTAAAAATATTTAATTCCAAGCATGGAGCCATTTAAACTTAATTTTAGTACAAAGTTATACACAGAAAACAGTCCTTTCTTTATGTTTGTTGGGAGTGGTTTTAATTTTATCTAATTTTATTCGCAGCTTAAAATTTAAATCGACACCTAAGTCCTCTATCTCCTTTTCTAGCCAACAGTTTGATGCATAGAGTAAAATGTACCGAAGTCTCTATATATAAAATATTTGATTCCACCGACAACCAGATCCATTCCTTCATGTAATTCTTGCAGCTTGTGACAATCTTTTAATCGCAGCTCTCCTACTATATCCGACATACGTATCTTGTTAGCTTGATCGACTTTTTCTTGTCGGTATTGGAAGGAATCCTTATTCTCCCACTCACTGTTGCGTGGTTGCATGTCTATCACTTTTGGGAATATATGGTCGTTATGGGTTGTAAAATTTTCGGTTTTAAATGATCCGAAAGGTTCTTTACTGGGCAAATATACAATGTTTAGCGGAATCCTTTGCATGTGGTGTACGCTAAAGTTACGAAACCCGCACTCCTTAGTTCGTCTATGTTATTTACCATTCCGATAAATACGTTTTTAGAATAACCTTTTAAAAAGTATAAGGATTTAGTACCATCCTTTTCGCAAGAACGCCTAGATAACTAAAAGATTCTTTCTTACTAATCACAAATGCATACAGCTTGTAGAATCCGGATATATCTAAGTCAGTCCACCGGCACATAAAATAATCTTTTAATATCTTCCTCATTTTCTCTAATAAGATGTTCTTTGTCTAACACATCTTTGTATTGTTCGCGTATTGTCGCAGTGTTTTCCATGTAGTCCAACTTTCGCCTTTTTGCATCCATTTCCTCTAATTCCAGTTGCCTTTTTTCTTCCACTTACAGCGTATGGCGTGCATAATGGAGCAATTTCTTTTAGCGTAAACGGATAGAGTTTACTGCCAATATTTACGCGTTGTCGTACAACCTCTGGGCGAATGTTAGGCGTATTTATCAACCTCAATTCCGAAATGATTATTTCTTTGGAATTGTAGAATATGGTGTTGCAGATTGTGTAAAATATGTACTACCTGCTTTAATGTAGCACTTGTGTAAGATTTTTACTTTATCTCGACTGTCTTCCTCCTCTACTATCTCCAATAATTTACAGGTAAATAGTTAAAAATAAAAGCCGAAAGCACATACTTTATCATTTTTTCCCTTTCCTCTGGTTTTTCAGACAACTTAATTTGCAAGCCAGTCAATTTTTTTGTATTGCTACTTTCCCAATACACGTACTGTAGTAGGTTATTACACACTAAACAGCAGCTATTTCGTAGCTTGTCCGATTGCTTACCCCACATTTTGGCAAGTGGTACCGAGTACATTGGCGCCTTTAGGAAGTATAACTTTCTATCTTCCAATAAGGTTAAACAGTTTTTTAAGGGATTATACACCCGTTCCGCACTGACATAGTTTACAATTATACAGTTGTATATTGTCGCTTCCAATCGCGTAATACCATGTTCTTTGGCCAAAGTAGACGCGAATGTTTCCCTTAAACGTACATCTGGACAACGTAAAAGATTTAGTATATGATTTCCAAGTTGTTTATTAACACCACGACTTGTTATCTGACACATAAATTTGTTGTATCTCCTAATTCTTGCATTGGTTGTTAGCCATGTTAAACAATCGATTCCCACAGTTTTATCGTTGTCAACTATAATGTTGCAGTTTTCTTCGTATTCGCCCTTATAGCAAAAGTTAGGGTTTGTGGTTAAATACTTACACATCTTCATCTTGCTAAATATGCCTGTAAAATCTTGGGTTACATCCATGTGAAAAAGATAGTAATAATCTATTTTGAGTTCGTCTAATACATCTGGTAGTTCTTCCAATAAAGTTTCCCAACTTAACATCTTCTAGTTCTACTTTGTACGGAACACATAGAATTTTGGAATTTTTTTATTAATGCTGTCGAGGCCTTTTTTTCAGATAATTTCTTTTACCCCCTGGCCCATCTCGTTAGTACATTCCAGAGAAAACGGAAACATAGCTTTAACACCATGCCTAGCGGAAACAAATTGGTCAAACTTTCTTCGTAGATAGCTGTTAAATGCACCACAAATTTCTTTTTGAGGATAAACATCCTTTTGTTTGTAGATGTTTGCTCGGCGTCAGAAGATAGCAAATTTTAACCAACATTATATTGTCACAAAATGGTTTTGTAATTAGTGTGTGTAGTCCACCAGTCAGCATCTGCTCGCCTACAACATAACAAATATTACCAATATCTGTCACCAGATTATTGTTGCACATATTTTCTGCCATCAGCCACAATCCAAATCGCTCATTTGTTGGTTTCACTTTATTCCCAAGAAGTTGAGGAACGTTAATCACCATAGAGACGCTCATGTTTACCATTCTAGCTACTGCCGAATACTAAACTGAATACGAAAAATTACCCCTTATGTACTTTACAGAGTGGGGGCTTATATTGCCGAAGATGCCCCAATATGTCGGACACCGTCATATCGCTTACATTCTCTTGTTTAGAAACAGTTTTGTTATCCGACTTAAGTCGGATTTAATCCAATCTAGGTCGGACTGGGCAGGGGTGCGCATCGACATATGTCCGGATATATGTCCGATATATATATATATATATATATATATATATATATATATATATATATATATAGGATGTTAGGTTAGGGTAAAATTGTCTTATAGAGTGAAATTGCTCTCGACCTAGGTCAGATGAAAATTTGACCTAGATCGATTAATTCGACCTAGGTTACTTTCAACTGCTTGGATTCGGCTACACAAAGAAAATAAAATAATGTTATACTTTGCAATGTAAAAATTGTATTCTATTAGTTTATTAAACTGTATATCGGATAAAATAAATTATTAAAATTATTAAATCATTTGTAAAACGTTAATACAGTTGTAGCCTGAGATCAAGCATAAAAAATATATGCGAAAATGTAGGCCATAAAAAAGAGTATTCATTTAAATCCAGCAGTCCTAAAAAAACCTACAAAGAAGAAGTGTTATTCCTGCAAGGTCACTAAGTATTATAGTATATATATATATATATATGTATATTGATATGACAACGCCGAAATCGGTGTAATAAACATTCTACTAAACGCCACCTCTCTGTGTTTTCCTCACTTTAATCTTTTACTTTTATTATGCCACGGCTAGCCCTCTTTAATCTACACAGAGTGCACAATGTTACGATGATCAATTTTCATTTACCCTTTTATGATTATCTGTTTGAATTGATTAAACGAACATTCATATAATGAAAGGAAATAATATTTACACTTCACAATTTTCGTAATTCTTTAAATACCCTCCAATCAATTAATATTATATGGATTATTTATCTCAAAATTCATATTCTTTTAATTTAAAATAGTCACCAAAAACTATACCTTTACAAAAAAATCTGGAACGTTCAAGAACTTTTTATGATTTATTACGTAAGTTTAAAGGTATGCAATGTTCCTGTTGACTCTTTACAAGTTTTGGATAAATTTAATAAATTCAGTATTAAAATTTAAATTGAAAAGATTCCTTAAAATTAAGTAAGTCTGACCTGCGATCTCCTGATATGTTGTTTCGTGTTGTGGATCAACACCCCCTCATTATCTTCAATCAAAACCAATGCTCTGCTTTATACTCCTTAACATACGTTGAACCAATATTTCAGTACGGTTACCTTTTGTTTCCAAAATCACCTCTTGCTTTATTCTATATTTTTTTGTATATGCTTTGAATCTCTTCCCTTTAATACCACTTGAAATTCCAGACTTTGGATCATAAATTAGCAGCGTATTAAAATTGTCCCATAATTAGAATTATCGCCTTAGGACCATGGATTAGAATTATAATTATTTCCGACGCGAACTAGAATTGAACCAGAAATAGTCCAGTAGTCCTATATTATTATAAACATTTAATTTAAATTAATTACCCAATTTCTACTCACGTTTTCTGAAGAAAAAACAGTAAAAACTCTTCATATATTCTTAACGCAATTGTTGCACAGCACTATTTTCACTATAACATAAATTTTATTTATCTGACGAGTAGATTTCTGATTAAAAGTGTTGTGGATTCAACGTGCCTCAAGTTGAGACTGAGCTACCTTATCACCGGTGGGTGTTATATAGCTTTTTCCACTTCATTTGGATTGGTTTTCCAAGCAGTCTTGCAGATTGTCGCGACCAACCAGGTTTGTCTTTAATATTTCAAGTTGATTTCTGATAAAACTCCTTTGTCTTCCCGTGTCATGCTGTTTATTTGCGATCTTTGATTGCCTTATTATTTGTTATCGTGGCCGGACTTTTAACTTACGTCTGTTGTTTTGTATAAATAAAGTTTTTGGAGAATTGTATAAATTAAACGATGTAACACGAATGCTGTTTTTGTATTTATTTATTTAAACTGATTTTTGAAAGTGCGTTTTTTTATCAAAGCGTTTATTGTTCGTTCTTTATCACAAGCGTAATTGCATGATGATTTATTAGGTTTTATCTAATCTTCTGCGTATTTGTTTTATAACTTGTTATACACTCCTCAACATAGTTTAATTACATGCACGATTATTTCTCTGCTGAATACGCGTTCTATTATTAAAAGATATGCTTGCTAGCATTGATTAAAGTTAATTAAGGTCTATATACAGGATGTTAAATGCTTGCTATTTACATAATGTACGAATTACTTATTTTCCTGCTAAATAAATGTCGTTTTCTGATTCCCATTGCTATTTATAGTTACTACGCAACCCTTATTACTCAATACACCCCTAAACAACCCCTTATCACAGCAATCTATATATATATATATATAGTGATTACAAGCTAAGGTAGAGCATAATATATACAATAATTACAAGCTAAACTAGAACATATATATAACATATATATATATATATATATATATATATATATATATCAGTGAAATACAGCGTGAAGCATATATACAAGAGTAATAAGAAGTTGCTCGTGTGCGTCGGTCCGCGGCGTCTCGGCACGCCTTCACAGCAAACCTTCTGGAGGTCGTATGGGTGGACGAGGCTTGATTCTACGCCGAGGCGTCGATAATGCAGCGTTGTGGCGTCGGCGTTGGCGTCGACCTGCTGCCTCGGGCTCAGACCAGAGCCGAGGTCTTTTTCGACGTTGCCCCGGGCTAGGAGAAGCCTCAGGGCGTCGGCGTCGTCGTGCTGCCTCAAGCTCAGAGCAGAGCCGAGGTCTTCTTCGAAGGGTCCCGGGCTAGGAAAAGCGCTAAAGCGTCGGCGTCGGTGGTTTCTCAGGCTAGGTGAAGCGCTGAGGGTTCGACTGTTTCTCTCTAGACTAAAGGAAGCGCTAGATGACTGAGTCCAGTGACGGTCTGGTCGTAATGCGGCTGGTTTTATATTCTTCCTTGAAGCTGGTGGGGTGACGCGCAGCCAATCAGCGTGCTTGATTTTTATGTTGGGGGTTGTGGTCATCGTAAAAGGGGCGAGCCGCGTTAATACGGGTGTTGTGGTCGCGCGCCTTCCTTATACGATGTGGATTGTCACGAGACAAGGTCTGTGACACTGAGAAATATCTAATATTAATTGATACCAAACAAGATATATTTATCGCAAAGAAACAAAAAATAATCTTTTATATGGTCGTTAGAGGGTATGTGTGTGAAACGGTAAGGGATGGTCGGATTTTAAATCTGTTTGCAGATTCGGATTTTGCATAAAATTATAGACTAATTTGGTGTGTCGCATGACTAAATAATTTATAAGGACGGTCTGTAATCACTACCAATAAAAAATCTTTAAATGAAGGTAGCTCCCTGGGAGATAATGCTATCTAAAAAATTCCTACAAATTCAGGTAGCTGAAAAAAATCTAATATTAATTGACACCAAACAAGATAGATTTATTTCAAAAGATGAAATGGCTAGTTGAAGAAAACTATTTGGTGCAGAATGTGTGTGGAAATGTGGATGCTGGTGGAAATGTGGTTCCAAGATTCTGGATTTTCCTCTACTCATGTTAAATTATCATATACTTAAATTGATGAAACAATGGCAATCTTGCATTCGAGGTAGCTGTGTAACTGATATTTTTTCCTGGTGGTTCTTAATAAAATGTATCCAGAACATCTGAAATATTTTATAAATTCATTAATGATATTTTGTGTTAAATATTACTATATTATATTCAGACAAATTGCTAATTTACTTTTACGTTTAATATAATTACAGATGCAGCATGCTACAAATGCACATCAGATCATCCCAACACGAGTTGCCAGGGACCTTTAAAATCTGACAAAATAGAACAATGCAATGAACAGAATTCGAGAGGTGTCTTGGACTGGCTTCAAAGAGCATATTTTGGTACAGATCTATCTGAAAAGATAGCAAAGTCCAACGGTTATGAATGTATAACGTTCACTGTAACTGGTATACTCTTGTCTATGTGTTTCTTATACTACAATTCATATCATTTTAGCAAAGGATGAAAAAAAAACGTATAGAAAGGAGTGCATTAAAAGAATAGAAAACTTTTGCGATTTGGTAGCTAATATTGAAAAACACCAAGCCAATACAATAAGCGACTGTAGAACTTGTGACACCTACGGTTGCAACGGAACTCCGGATACGCCTACCACTACTCCTGGCAATAAATCTGATAGTACTGTTAATCCGGTAAATGCTGTTCTGTTATCTTTAACTATGTACGTTTTTACGTACTTTTTGAAATAGGGTGGTTTTCTCTTAAAAGTTTAGTGCATATGTTACGTAGACTAGTAATAGTGAATATAAAAGTAATTATTTTGCAACTGTTCTTCTAAACTGGAATGTAGCTACTGACAATACCATGTATAATAATACCATAGAATAATTCTATGGTAATACCAGCCCATTTCCATCACTTTTAGGTATATTGGAACGTTTAGAAGAAGGAATTGCAAAATGAGATTACTGTAATTTTTATTTAGTTTAGTATACACAGGCGAAAACCTGTTGTGGTGTTAAATTTTTAGTAATGTTAAGTTTGTAAATAACATACTTTCGTATCAGATAAAAATTGTACATTTTACACGTATTTTCCCATCGCAAAATCTAAGGTTGAAGACCATTATCGTGAGTTTCAGTAATTTAAGAATTGCAAGAGCCATTGCCCTACCGCGAATGTTCCACATGTTGATCAACGATGGTTCATGTAATTCTTGAATGTAAGAGTGGGCTAAACGTCACTTGGAACTCACAAAATTGTTTTTTTACTCTAGATTTTACCATGGGAAAATACATAAAAAATAATCGTTTTTTATCTGGTACGTAAGTTTTTAAAAATGTTTTTGAAATACATTTGGAATAACTTTGTTTGACATTTTAAATTTATTATTTTTATAGCGTTGTAGGATGTGATACAAACTTATATCACACAGTATCATATTACGAAATATTGCAAACAATATCTGTATAATAAATCCGTTATTTTTAAAGTTTTTAATATGGAAGTTCAACAGCATGTGCTTTTATACAACCCCTCCTATTCGTTGAATAAACGACGCTAGGAACATGAAAGCATAAAATAAATAGGAATAGTTTAAAGCTATAGTTCCTAAATTTACTAAGCCTTTACAACTTTTCGCAAAACTTGACCATTACCCATGTTTCGTTTCTAATGTATATAATAACCGCTTGCATTATTTTTGGCATTTAGGATTTGTTAATTATTTACCTCTGCCCGGTATTCAAGGTCACTGCATTACCGTGTCATTACTTCAAACACCGCGCCTGTGTTGTAGATGCCGCGATATATAAACTATGTTGTTTTCGCATGTGCAAGGACTACCTTTATCAGCTGCCATGGTGAAGAAAAGAAAAGTCTACTTTCGTACCCATACTAGACGGTCGCAATAAAGAAGAGTTATATTCGCTTTCCGTTCTGCACGGCCATAAGAAAATAAAATGTGTTTCACTTCACTATTTACGAAGGTAAGTGTTTGAAGTAATTGTTTTGTTTTATTATTATCATTTATTTTTTGTATACATATTTCACTTTTCTCTATTATCAGTTAGCTATCGAAATACCGTAGCACTTTTAACATTGATTACTTCTCACCGGATGTGAATTTTTCGTTCAAGTTTTAAATGATAATAAATTTACGATATCATACCGCTTATCAAAGCATTGCAAGTTTGAATAATCCTCATTTCTTTGGGTTTAGTTGTTTACTAGCTTTTCTTGATATCTGGTTTGGTACTAGCATTTTGTACGAGGACTACATATTTGTTATCGCCGCATTTGCCTTTTAATTTAAACACCGAAGTATTCGTTTTCATTTCATCTGTCTTTTTTTGCATTTACTTAATTTTAATTATGGCAGAGAAATTAAAACGTAGTTATTTTTTACGTAACATTTCGATCAACTCTCTCCATGAAATGTATGATATTACTCAGAAACCTGCAGTTGAACCAACTTCTATAGATTTGTTTCGCGCGAAATACCAATCTCTTGAAATAGTTCGAGAAAGTTTCTTTGCACATAATAATTTCATAGTCGGTGTAATTGCCTCTGCGGATGACGCCGATGATCAATTTTAAACGAAAGACGCTATTCGTAAACGCTTCGATAACAATTTCTTTCAAATAAAAGCGCTCTATTTCAAGTTGTTTCCTAGTCAACCTTGGTCTCGGGCTACTGTGTCCGCTTCGCCAGATACCTTTAAGTCGAAAGTTTCCCTTCTACTGCTGGCCCTCCTTACGTTTGATGGGGAGGTTGTTTGTTTGAAAGCTTTATTGACCGCTTTGATAGCTTAGTTAATCTTAATAGCGATCTGTCAAACGTGGACAAATTTTCCTATCTTCAATCGGTACTGAAAGGTCTGGCACTCTTAACCGTTAAGAACTTTGACCTTACACAAGCCAATTATCCTCTTGCCTATTCGCCACATTATCTCAGTTCTTTGGAACATAATTAAATAATTTCCCAAATTGAATTCTGATATCCCCACCGGTTTCCAAAAATTAGTTGATATTTTTACCGATAATTTACAAGCGCTTAAGAAATTTAATTTGCCTATAGAGCAATGGGATTTTATTCTTGTATAAATAAGCTTGAATCGTCTTGATGTACATACTGTTCGCAGTTTTGAATTGCATCAAGATCCTACCGCTATCCCACCCTATACAGAGTTAATTGCTTATCTGGAAAAAAACTTTTAAATCTTTATTGAATTTGTCGGTAAATCATAAAACCGAGTTAACCAAAGTTATTCATTCCAGCAACCTCTCTAGGTCTCGCTCCGCCGTTATCATGTTAGTCCAGACGTTTGTATCATTTTATTTTACTTTATTAAATTGTATCAAAAATGTAGCCATAGTAGATAACGAAAAAATTGTAAAATGCATTCACTTTAAGAATTTAAGACACCCTGTAATTTCAGATGGACAATCATCGTTCTTGCCATCAACCTCCACGCAGGTAGAACGGACGACAACCACATACTAGTGGAAGATATTAAAAAAAACCCTGGTATACTACCAGTAAAATTGGGAAGTATGCAAAACACAGTAGATTATTGGACTTTCGCATAGAAATTTGATTTAACTGAACTAAAACACGAATTACATATAATTAGAGAAAATTACTTCAGACTGAAACAATCAATGGATGCAGCCAAATTCAGAAAGGAATACGCGATAGAAATGCTTAAATACAAAAGTATGGAGAACATCTTAAAGAACACATCTAATAAAATGATTACTTATTATTGGAGTTAATAGAATAATTTAAGAAACCGTGGGTTCTTTAATATTCTCAAATGAAACCAGTGAGCTTTAGAGAAGGGTTTCCTTAAAATGATGGAGCGCAAATATCTTCCGACTATGCTAGGGGTCAATTCCTCGGGCAGAGCTTATGAGGATTGGTCGTGGTTCTTTTTACAAAACATTATTTGCTTACTAGGGCTTGATTCTTACCAAAACAGGGGTTTAGTGAGGGCGCTACCAAATCATTAATTTTTAAATACAGGGTTTCTCTAAGGGGGACTTAAGTCACTAGGGAAGAATATCGTATTAACTGCTTTCGCAGGAGCTGTAAAGAAAATTGAATTAAATTAACAAGGGGAGGACACAAGATGTATACTCTTGCTACCTCATAATAAAACTGAAAAGATTAATTGTGCACACAATTTTATGAACACAAATATTAGGTTTCATATTCTGAAAGAGCAATTAAAGCTTCTTTGTTAAATCGGAGTTACCATTATCATTACCTCGAAGATATTTATGCCTTTTGTTCATTGACCTGGTTACACTATTTCTGAACTCACTTGTTCGAAATAAAACAATTAATTAAGAGAATTAAATGTTGATTCTTTAATTAAAGTTGTTTCTTCATAAAAAATTTACGTTTAGAAAGGATAATATAATTTCATCTACCCTGAGGTAGGACTATGAATTCGAAAAAAATATAAAAAACTTTAAGCGTTTCTTTTACTACAAAAATTGACTCAAATCTATACCAAAAATACCAGATCTGCTATTAGGTTTACAAATATATATGAAAATATCTAAATTGTCTAATTATTTAATGTTCAAAAGCTGTAATTAAAATTATGCATAAATGAAACTTTAATCAGAACTCTATGGATTTGCTTAATTTCATTAATAATAATAACGGTTATTACACTGCATTTATATTGGCAATAAAAATTTATCAAAGTCTTTTCTAGTTTTTTAAACAAATTAATAGTAATAGGTCATCCTAAAGTTATTTTCTGGTGCATCCTTGTATCAAAGTTCGCCAAGTGCAGACGTGATGTAAGAATACTACAAATTTCTTACCTCGTTTCAACAGGTGTTGTTTGTGTGATGGCGCTACATCATGTTAGAACAGGTGTTTATACATACGGTCCTTGGACAAACAATTGACGTCGCCTCCACGTGTTGTACTGCAATTAATCAGCTGCCTGATTCTTGTACTTGACCATATGTGGTTAAAGCGTATTTCATATAAGCACCAACGGGACAAGCCAAAATCCATTACAACGGATATCACAAATATCCAAAACTTTGATGTACTACTATATGTAGATTGTTACCAAAATAATTATCATCATGTAGTTGTCCACATAGTTACTTGTAAATTCATACTAGCAATTTTAAAAAAACCATTATTATTAATTATCGGACGTTAGATTGAAACCATAAAATTGCTATCCATTTTGCAAAACATTTCCTTAAAATTTAAAACATACAGTTTCATCGCAGAACATTTCAATAAATCCAACTATTATAGTAAAGTTGAAGTACGGTCATGCTAGACCAATATTTTCTTATCGCTACGTTGAAGTAATTGAACTATAAACTCGATAATCGTAAATGCAAAGAAAGGATCCATATGATCTTGAAACACAATATTTAAACTGAAAAATTCCCAGCAATTCAGGTAGCTGATGTTATCCGCGTGGGTTTACGGTAACAATATATTCTGCAATAATATCTGGACAACAAAAAGTTTGATTTTATTTTGACAGTTAGAATGAAGTAGATATATATATATATATATATATATATATATATATATATATATAGTAATTACAACTAATTAGAACATATATATATATATATATATATATATATATATATATATATATAGTATATTAATATGACAACGCCGAACTCGGTGTAATAAACATTCTACTAAACGCCACCTCTCTGTGTTTTCCTCACTTTAATCTTTTACTTTTATTATGCCACGGCTAGCCCTCTTTAATCTACACAGAGTGCTCAACGTTACGATGATCAATTTTCATTTACCCTTTTATGATTATCTGTTTGAATTGATTAAACGAAGTTAATCAACATTCATATAATGAAAGGAAATAATATTTACACTTCACAATTTTCGTAATTCTTTAAATATACCCTCCAATCAATTAATATTATATGGATTATTTAGCTCAAAATTTATATTCTTTTAATTTAAAATAGTCACCAAAAACTATACCTTTACAAAAAAATCTGGAACGTTTGAGATCTTTTTATGATTTATTACGTAAGTTTAAAAGTATGCAATGTTCCTGTTGACTCCTTACAAGTTTGGATAAATTTAATAAATTCAGTATTAAAATTTAAATTGAAAAGATTCCTTAAAATAAAGTAAGTCTGACCTGCGATCTCCTGATATGTTGTTTCGTGTTGTGGATCAACACCCCCTCATTATCTTCAATCGAAACCAATGCTCTGCTTTATACTCCTTAACATACGTTGAACCAATATTTCAGTACGGTTACCCCTTGTTTCCAAAATCACCTCTTGCTTTATTCTATATTTCTCTGTATATGCGTTGAATCTCTTCCCTTTAATACCACTTGAAATTTCAGACTTTGGATCATAAATTAGCAGCGTATTAGAATTGTCCCATAATTAGGATTATCGCCTTAGGACCATGGATTAGAATTATAATTATTTCCGACGCGGACTAGAATTGAACCAGAAATAGTCCAGTAGTCCTATATCATTATAAACATTTAATTTAAATTAATTACCCAATTTCTACTCACGTTTTCTGAAAAAAAACACAGTAAAAACTCTTCATATATTCTTAACGCAATTGTTGCACATCACTATTTTCACTATAACATAAATTTCATTTATCTGACGCGTAGATTTCTGATTAGAAGTGTTGCGGATTCAACGTGCCTCAAGTTGAGACTGAGCTACCTTATCACCGGTGGGTGTTATATAGCTTTTTCCCACTTCATTTGGATTGGTTTTCTAAGCAGTCTTACAGATTGTCGCGACCAACCAGGTTTGTCTTTAATATTTCAAGCTGATTTTTGATAAAACTCCTTTGTCTTCCAGTGTCATGCTGTTTATTTGCGATCTTTGATTGCCTTATTATTTATTATCGTGGCCGGACTTTTAAGTTACGTCTGTTGTTTTGTATAAATAAAGCTTTTAGAGAATTGTATAAATTAAACGATGTAACACGAATGCTGTTTTTATATTTATTTATTTAAACTGATCTTTGAAAGTGCGTTTTCTTATCAAAGCGTTTATTGTTCGTTCTTTATCACAAGCGTAATTGCATGAGGATTTATTAGGTTTTATCTAATCTTCTGCGTATTTGTTTTATAACTTGTTATACACTCCTCAACATAGTTTAATTACATGCACGATTATTTCTCTGCTGAATACGCGTTCTATTATTGAAAGATATGCTTGCTAGCATTGATTAAAGTTAATTACGGTATATATACAGGATGTTAAATGCTTGCTATTTACATAATGTACGAATTACTTATTTTCCTACTAAATAAATGCCGTTTTCTGATTACCATTGCTATTTACAGTTACTACGCAACCCTTAGCACTCAATACACCCCTAAACAACCCCTTATCACAGCATTATATATATACACAGTGATTACAAGCTAAACTAAAACCTATTTATATGCAGTGATATACAGTGCTATACAGTGATATACATATATATATATATATATACAGTGAAATACAGCGTGAAGCATATATACAAGAGTAATAAAAGGTTGCTCGTGTGCGTCGGTCCGCGGCGTCTCGGCACGCCTTCACAGCAAACCTTCTGGGCGTCGTATGGGTGGACGAGGCTTGATTCTACGCCAAGGCGTCGCTTATGCAGCGTTGTGGCGTCGGCGTTGATGTCGACGTTGGCGTTGACGTGCTGCCTCGGGCTCAGACCAGAGCCGAGGTCTTCTTCGACAGTGCCCCGGGCTAGGAGAAGCCTCAAGGCGTCGGCGTCGTCGTGCTGCCTCAAGCTCAGAGCAGAGCCGAGGTCTTCTTCGATGGTTCCCGGGCTAGGAGAAGCGCCAAAGCGTCGGCGTCGGTGGTTTCTCAGGCTGGGTGAAGCGCTGAGGGTTTGACTGTTTCTCTCTAGACTAAAGGAAGCGCTAGATGACTGAGTCCAGTGACGGTCTGGTCGTAATGCGGCTGGTTTTATATTCTTGTGTTGTGATCGCGCGCCTTCCTTATACGATGTGGATTGTCACGAGACAAGGTCTGTGACACTGAGAAATATCTAATATTAATTGATACCAAACAAGATATATTTATCGCAAAAGAAACAAAATATTATCTTTTATATGGTCGTTAGAGGGTATGTGTGTGAAACGGTAAGGGATGGTCGGATTTTAAATCTGTTTGCAGATTCGGATTTTGCATAAAATTATAGACTAATTTGGTGTGTCGCATGACTAAATAATTTATAAGGACGGTCTGTAATCACTACCAATAAAAAATCTTTAAATGAAGGTAGCTCCCTGGGAGATAATGCTATCTAAAAAATTCCTACAAATTCAGGTAGCTGAAAAAAATCTAATATTAATTGACACCAAACAAGATAGATTTATTTCAAAAGATGAAATGGCTAGTTGAAGAAAACTATTTGGTGCAGAATGTGTGGAAATGTGGATGCTGGTGGAAATGTGGTTCCAAGATTCTGGATTTTCCTCTACTCATGTTAAATTATCATATACTTAAATTGATGAAACAATGGCAATCTTGCATTCGAGGTAGCTGTGTAACTGATATTTTTTCCTGGTGGTTCTTAATAAAATGTATCCAGAACATCTGAAATATTTTATAAATTCATTAATGATATTTTGTGTTAAATATTACTATATTATATTCAGACAAATTGCTAATTTACTTTTACGTTTAATATAATTACAGATGCAGCATGCTACAAATGCACATCAGATCATCCCAACACGAGTTGCCAGGGACCTTTAAAATCTGACAAAATAGAACAATGCAATGAACAGAATTCGAGAGGTGTCTTGGACTGGCTTCAAAGAGCATATTTTGGTACAGATCTATCTGAAAAGATAGCAAAGTCCAACGGTTATGAATGTATAACGTTCACTGTAACTGGTATACTCTTGTCTATGTGTTTTATACTACAATTCATATCATTTTAGCAAAGGATGAAAAAACGTATAGAAAGGAGTGCATTAAAAGAATAGAAAACTTTTGCGATTTGGTAGCTAATATTGAAAAACACCAAGCCAATACAATAAGCGACTGTAGAACTTGTGACACCTACGGTTGCAACGGAACTCCGGATACGCCTACCACTACTCCTGGCAATAAATCTGATAGTACTGTTAATCCGGTAAATGCTGTCCTGTTATCTTTAACTATGTACGTTTTTACGTACTTTTTGAAATAGGGTGGTTTTCTCTTAAAAGTTTAGTGCATATGTTACGTAGACTAGTAATAGTGAATATAAAAGTAATTATTTTGCAACTGTTCTTCTAAACTGGAATGTAGCTACTGACAATACCATGTATAATAATACCATAGAATAATTCTATGGTAATACCAGCCCATTTTCATCACTTTTAGGTATATTGAAACGTTTAGAAGAAGGAATTGCAAAATGAGATTACTGTAATTTTTATTTAGTTTAGTATACACAGGCGAAAACCTGTTGTGGTGTTAAATTTTTAGTAATGTTAAGTTTGTAAATAACATACTTTCGCATCAGATAAAAATTGTACATTTTACACGTATTTTCCCATCGTAAAATCTAAGGGCTAAGACCATTATCGTGAGTTTTAGTCATTCAAGAATTGCAAGAGCCATTGCTCTACCGCGACATGTCCTTCCACAGGTTGATCGTATAGGGTGTCTGATATGTCGACCGACAATGGTGGTTCATGTAATTCTTGAATGTAGGAGTGGGCTGAACGTCACTTGGAATACAAAATTGTTTTTTTTACTCTAGATTGTACCATGGAAAAATACGTAGAAATTAAACGTTTTTTGTCAGATATGTAAGTTTTTAAAAATGTTTTCGAAATAAATTTGAAGTACCTTTGTTTGACATTTTAAATTTAGTATTTTTATAGCGTTGTAGGGTGTGATACAAATTTACATCACACAATCTTATCTTATGAAATATTGCAAACAATATCTGTATAATAAACCCCCTATTTTTGAAGGATTAAATATGGAACAAGTCCAACAACGCACGCTTTTATACAACCCCTCCTATTCGTTGAATAAACAGCGCTAGGAACATGAAAGCATAATTTAAATAAGAATAATTTGTTTATCGCTATAGTTCCCGAATTTACTAAGCCTTTACATCTTTTCGCAAAACTTGACCATTACCCTTGTTTCGTTTTTAATGTATATAATACCCGCTTGCATTATTTTTGGCATTTCGGATTTGTTAATTATTTACCTTTGCCCGGTATTCAAGTTCACTACATTACCGTGTCATTACTTCAAACACCGCGCCTGTGTTGTAAATGCCGCGATATATAAACTATGTTGTTTTCGCATGTGCAAGGACTATCTTATTCAGCTGCCATGGTGAAGAAAAGGAAGAGTTTACTTTCGTACCTCGTACTAGACGGTCGCAATAAAGAAGGGTTATATTCGCTTTTCGTTCTGCACGGCCGCAAGAAAATAAAATGTGTTTCGCTTCGCTATTTACGAAAGTAAGTGTTTGAAGTAATTGTTTTGTTTTATTATTATCATTTACTTTTCGTATACATGTTCCACTTTTCTCTACCATCAGTTAGCTATCGAAATACCGTAGCACTTTTAACATTTATCATTTTTTACAGGATGTGAATTTTTCGTACAAGTTCTGAATGATAATAAATTTATGAAATCATACCGCTTATCGAAGCATTGCAAGTTTGAATAATCCTTCTATTTTTGGGTTCAGTTGTTTACTAGCCTTTTTTGATATCTGTTTTGGTACGAGCATTTTGTGCGAGGCCTACGTATTCGTTATCGCCGCATTTGCGTTTTAATTTAAACACCGAAGTATTCGTTTGCATGTCATCTGCCCTTTTTTGCATTTACTTAATTTTAATTATGGCAGAGAAATTAAAACGTAATTATTTTCTACGTAACATTTCGATCAACTCTCTCCATGAAATGTATGATATTACTCAGAAACCTGCAGTTGAACCAACTTCTATAGATTTGTTTCGCGTGAAATACCAATCTCTTGAAACAGTTCGAGAAAGTTTCTTTGCACATAATAATTTCATAGTCGGTGTAATTGCTTCTGCGGATGACGCCGATGATTAATTTTAAACGGAAGACGCTATTCGTAAACGCTTCGATGACAATTTCTTTCAAATAAAAGCGCTCTATTTCAAGTTGTTTCCTAGTCAACCTTTTGTCTCTGGCTACTGTGTCCGCTTCGATAGATACCTTTAAGTCGAAAGTTTCCCTTCTACGTTAGATGGGGAAGGTTGTTTGTTTGAAAGCTTTATTGACCGCTTTGATAGCTTAGTTCATCTTAATAGCGATCTGCCAAACGTGGACAAATTTTCCTATCTTCAATCGGTACTGAAAGGTCTGGCCCTCTTAACCGTTAAGAACTTTGACCTTACAGAAGCCAATTACCCTCTTGCCTATTCGCCACATTATCTCAGCTCTTTGGAACATAATTGAATAATTTCCCAAATTGAATTCTGATATCCCCACCGGTTTCCAAAAATTAGTTGATACCTTTACCGATAATTTACAAGCGCTTAAGAAATTTAATTTGCCTATAGAGCAATGGGATTTTATTCTTGTATAAATGAGCTTGAATCGTCTTGATGTACACACTGTTCGCAGTTTTGAATTGCATCAAGATGCTACCGCTATTCCACCCTATACAGAGTTAATTGCTTATCTGGAAAAAATCTTTTAAATCTTTATTGAATTTGTCGGTAAATCATAAAACCGAGTTAACCAAAGTTATTCATTCCAGCAACCTCTCTAGGTCTCGCTCCGCCGTTTTCATATTAGTCCGGACGTTTGTATCATTTTATTTTATTTTATTAAATTGTATCAAAAATGTAGCCATAGTAGATAACCAAAAAATTGTAAAATACATTCACTTTAAGAATTTAAGACACCCTGTAATTTCAGATGGACAATCATTACTCTTGCCGTCAACCTCCACGCAGGTAGAACGGACGACAACGACATACTAGTGGAAGATATTAAAAACAACCCTGGTATACTACCAGTAAAATTGGGAAGTATGCAAAACACAGTAGATTATTGAACTTTCGCATAGAAATTTGATGTAACTGAATTAAAACACGAATTATATATAATTAGAGACAATTACTACAGACTGAAACAATCAATGGATACAGCCAAATTCGGAAAAGAATACGCGATAGAAATGCTTAAATACAAAAGTATGGAGAACATCTTAAAGAACACATTTAATAAAATGATTACTCATACTTGGGGTTAATTGAATAATTTAAGAAACCGTGGGTTCTTTAATATTCTCAAATGAAACCAGTGAACTTTAGGGAAGGGTTTACTTAAAATGATGGAGCGCAAATATCTTCCGACTATGCTTATGAGGATTGGTCGTGGTTCTTTTTTACAAAACATTATTTGCTTACTAGGGCTTGATTCTTACCAAAACAGAGGTTTAGTGAGGGCGCAACCAAATCATTAATTTTTAAACACAGGGTTTCTCTAAGGGGGACTTGGAAGTCCTTAGGGAGGAATATCGTATTAACTGCTTTCGCAGGAGCTGTAAAGAAAATTGAATTAAATTAACAAGGGGAGGACACAAGAGGTATACTCTTGCTACCTCATAATAAAACTGAAAAGATTAATTATGCACACAATTTTATGAACACAAATATTAGGCTTCATATTCTGAAAGAGCAATTAAAACTTTTTTGTTAAATCGGAGTTACCATTATCATTACCTCGAAGGTATTTATGCCTTTTGTTCATTGACCTGGTTACACTATTTCTGACCTCACTTGTTCGAAATAAAACAATTAATTAAGAGAATTAAATGTTGATTCTTTAAGTTGTTTCTTCATAAAAAATTGCATATATAAAATTTACGTTTAAAAAGGATAATATAATCTCATCTACCCTGAGGTAGGACTATGAATTCGAAAGAAATATCAAAAACCTTAAGTGTTTCTTTTACTACAAAAATTGACTAAAATCTATACCAGAAATACCAGATCTGCTATTCGGTTTACAAATATATATGAAAATGTCTAAATTGTTTAATAATTTAAGGTTCAAAAGCTGTAATTAAAATTATGCATAAATGAAACTTTAATCAGAACTCTATGGATTTGCTTAATTTCATATATAATAATACCGGTTATTACACTGCATTTATATTGGCAATAAAAATTTATCAAAGTCTTTTCTAGTTTGTTAAACAAATTAATAGTAATAGGTCATCCTAAAGTTATTTTCTGGTGCATCCTTGTATCAAAGTTCGCCAAGTGCAGACGTGATGTAAGAATACTACAAATTTCTTACCTCGTTTCAACAGGTGTTGTTTGTGTGATGGCGCTACATTATGTTAGAACAGGTGTTTATACATACGGTCCTTGGACAAACAATTGACGTCGCCTCCACGTGTTGTACTGCAAATAATCAGCTGCGTGATTCTTGTACTTGACCATATGTGCTTAAAGCGTATTTCCTATACGCACCAATGAGACAAGCCAAAATCCATTACAACGGATATCACAAATATCCAAAACTTTGATGTACTACTATATGTAGATTGTTACCAAAATAATTATCATCATGTAGTTGTCCACATAGTTACTTGTAAATTCATACTAGCAATTTTAAAATCTGGATTCGAATAAACTTTTAAAGAACCGTTAAGAGTCATTTCCCTTGATATTGTTTTGGCGCACAGGAAACTGATGCTAATTTGGTTGCCAGCTCACTTATATGAATTGACCAGTTCAAATTTCGGTCGATTTTTAACTCTAGGAATTTAGTATTAGTTAAGAATTTTAAAGTGGTAAAAAGAATTATCAGATGATTGATTATTCGGCTTGAAATTCGTAACAGGTTTTCTCCTTGTTCATTGAAAGTTTGTTGATATTAAATCAGTTTTCAGAAGATTTTAAATCATCATGAATATTGATGTTTAATTGATGTATTGATGTGGCTTCTCATTATAGACTAATATCATCTGGAAATAGTGTACATTTAGCATGTTTAATTGAAGATGCAAAATCATTTATATAGTAAAAGAAGCGTAAAGGGCCCAACACGGAGTCTTGATGCACCCCTAGCTTGATTTGTACTCTATTAGAGTATGACAATTTGTTATTGTTTGAATACTTTACTGATGTTCTTTTACTGCTCAGCTAAGATGATAACCAAGTACTAGCTACTCCATGGATGTCATAATGATGTAGGATGGTATGATTAACTGAACCAAATGTTTTGCTGAGATCAATAACTGTGAAAGTACTTATAGTATTTAGGGAATTGTAAGTGCTGGACAGAAAATTAACAATTGCATCAATAGTAAATTTTTTGGATAAAAACCGAACAGTCACGTCAAAGATATTAAATTTGTTAGTAAAGTTAATTATTTAAGATTTAACAATGGTCTCGTAACTTTAGAGAAGGTAGATAAAAGCGAAATAGGTCTATAATTATTAACACGATATGAACCACCTTTATGAACAGGTAGAATAATCGCATGCTTTAAGCAATCTGTAAAAATGCCTATTTCAAATGAATGGTTAATTAGATTCGTCAGATCATCCAAAATATTTAAGGGTAAGTTGAGTAATATCTTAGGCGGTATGTTGCCATATAACAGTTTGTAATGTTAACGATTAAATAAATTAATTAATTAAAAATTCAGTAACTTGAATAAAGTATAGACAAAAATTCCCACAATAAATTACTTCACATTCAGTCAGGCTCCCTTGTAATAAAAGACCACATTTACCGATAGCTTCGGGCTGGTAAATTCCAGCGGCAGGTCATCATTTAAAGCTCTAGACCCCACCGTAAGTCAAATACAATAAACTTCTTAAAAGTTTAGTACCTTTTTAGCGTAAATAAAGAAAACCAATTTCAGTTTGAAAAGCTTAACCTTTCGTTGACTGACAGCAGTTATACAAAAACGAAACCTTTTATAAATAGCGGAAACTATTTTCAATTGATTTGTTCAAATATTACAAGTAATTTTAAGTAGTCTGGAGACATCCATTGTATTTAAAATCCATTTCGGCTCAAGTAGGTTAGCCGGTCTTTGTTAATGCCAGACTACGGCCGCGATAGGTAGATTCCACATTGCCATAATTCAGAAATTCGTAGAAGAAAAAAAGATAATTTAAATTCTTGGGAAAATAGTTGCTTCCGTGATTCTCATCTAAAAAGGGGTTGGATTTGGTTTCTGAAATCTTGTTTTGTGGGAGGTTCTGTTCAGTCATTGGATAACAGAAAATGACGCTCATAATTATTAGGGTAGGGAAATAGTCTATATATTTGAAGGCTTTAGCCAAAGACGGGGAGTTCTTCCAATGGGGCCGACGGTGGTCAAGAAGTAAAGAGAAACGTAGTTTGCGGGTAGCGGTTCTCTGGCATGACATAGAATATTCCACTTCGTATCACGTTAGTAAAAAAAATTGGAAAAAAGTGTTACTCTTCCAGTTTCGCGAGGGTTATGCCCATATGTTCGCGGATTTATAGTGATGCAAGATAAATATTAAAAACTTGTAGGCGTATGACGCACAAGTAAATGATATTGTCAAAAATTCTGCCGAGTTCGTGTACCAGTCAATTTTCTTAAACATTACAAACAGAAGCAACAAGCGAGATTCTCTTCCCAAATTTAATAACTGCTCTACGTTGGAAAACAAACCCTCAAACAATGGACAATTATTAGTAAGTAAGCTTTTATAGTTAAGTAGCATGACCAATTTTTAGTTAGTTTATTTGTTAGGACGTTTTGGCCATAAACCGTAGGATTAATTTAGTGTATGATTTATAATATAAGTTTTCGTTCATATACAAGTGTTTGATAACTACTTATGTACTCAAAGTTTTCATAAATTCCATAGTCACCTATTCACTTAAATTTCTAAATCAATGAATGTAAGAGGTTCACGTTTATTGCTCTGTGAATTAAATAGTTTTGTTTGCCGTTGATTAAGTCAATAGTTTTTCTTATTTTTTTTATATATAAGTAGTAAAAAGGTGAGGAATTGATTAAAAGAAACCATTGTCTTCCTTGGGATGACAAGTCTCTCAAGGTTTTGTACGAACATTTGGACATTCTCGACTTGTCTGGCGCCCTTGGCAATTGTCATTAAGTCACAATATTTTATGAAAGGTAAGTGCCACATTTTTGTAGTATATTATAAATTTATTTAACCTTTTTTTTCAAAATTTTAACCCTCTATATGATCCACGACCTTCCGCTAGCTAGTGCCGGTGACCCCCCTTTAATTTTTGTTTTACAGGCCGCCCCCATTTTATAATTTGACTGGAAAAGATACACTTAGTAGCTTTTCCGCCTGTAACAAGTTTTTATTTTTAAAGTGGTTTATAACTTTTAAGATTTCGTTGGTAGTATGGGGTGTAGAAAAAAGCTATCACAAGTTGTAGGTTTCACATGCCTTAAATATTTTGTTACGTAAGAACAGTGTAAAGTATTATTTACAATTAAGTTGCTTGCAGCTATAGTGAAATGAGTATTTAATGTATCAGGTACGTTATCTGTAGTATAATTATCAAGTTTAAGTTTATAAGTTTTAGGAATAACTTTTTTAGTTAATTCACTTACTATTTTCCATGTTTCTTTTGGGATATTATTGGAATTTTAAATACGGTCACTCAGATAAAATTGAGTTCATTATGGTTGCCACAATGTTGATGCGATTGTACTTCTCATTTACAACTATGTCCCTATTTATGACAATCTTTTTTGTTTTCATGTTGTAAAGTCGATAGCCCATTAACAGCATTCTTTTGACTTTTTGTCCCATGTTGACCTTTTTATTTCGGTATATGCATCATTACCTTACTCCCAAAAGTGTGCAAATGACCAATGTCTGGTTTCTTATTGGTCCACATTTCAATAGGTGTCTTGTCAAGTCCTGTAACTATAAAACGGCTTCATAGGTAAACGGTGTAAACTTTTTCAGCCCAAAACTTTTTTTTAGATTCGCTTCAAAAAGTAAACATCTTGGTTTTTCTACAAATGTTCGATGTAGATATTCAGCAGTACCATTCTGTTGTGGAGTGTATGCATTCGTTTTTTGGTGTGCAATTGCAAGTTTTGCTAAAAAAAATTTCCAAATTTTTTCCGCAAAATTTGCCTCTTCCGTCCGTACGAAGAATATTTATTTTTGTATCTTTTTGGGTTTCTACAAAATTTTTAAAGTTTTGAAGCTTTTCAAAAGTTTTGTCTTTAGTTTTTTGAAAATATATGAAACTCATTTTTGTATAATCGTCTTGCAAAACAAAAAAATATTTCGAACCTCCTAAAGATAATTTCTATCGGGCCACATAGATCTGCATGAATAATTTCTAAAACAGCAGAAGCTTTGTTCCCTTTGTGATTAAAAGGGAACCTTGTCTGCAACAAACTTTGCACATCACATTGACATTGAAGCGTCCTTTGCGTTCTATGCCATTAACAAGACCAGTTGTCATTAGCTTTAAATCTTTGTA